>JAWNGG020000094.1:600000-974191 GCA_036937485.2 Tetragonisca angustula | reverse complement strand
CCGGGAGTGAAAATCGTAATTCTTGAGATATTTCAATAAAAATGGTGTAGTTCTACTGTATTAACTACTTGCTATTTTTAAATATCGACGAAAGTAACCGGAGTAACGAATATTCATCTGGAAATAACTCCTGGTTCTCTATATATTTTCGCTTCAATATTTTTCAAATTAATTTATGTCATATGTGTGGGATTGGCAGTTTTGGGAAAGGACCCAGGAATTTCCCAAATGCTCGACTGCAGATGTCGTAAAATGTAAATAATAAAATCCCGAGTCGTAAAATGTAAATAATAAAAAAGAAAGTTAGGCCTGGGCCTTGAGACTGTTTATGGCCAGCCCTTCAAGCCTAACGTCTAACGCTAAGGGTATGGATTCGTTTGCGTGTACGTGTGTATGTGTTTACGACTAACGAATTTTGTGCAGAAGAAGCAGAGTACTTATAGAGAAATCGGAGAGCGTACCGAGCAGTGAGAGAGCAGTGAGAGAGCAGTGAGAGAGCAGTGAGAGAGCAGTGAGAGAGCAGTGAGAGAACAGTGAGAGAACAGTGAGAGAGCAGTGAGAGAGCAGAGTGTGAGAGTGAGTATCGAGAAGTCGAGACGTATCGAGAAGTTGAGACGTATAGAGAGAACAGAGTGAGATTTGCGAGAAAGAGAACAGAGTGTATTGAGAGTTGTGAGAATTAAGAAGTCAGCATATATCGTTATTACTTATTTAATATTAATCAACCAATCTTATTATTTATTCAATTCCAAACAACCATCATTTAATCATATTATTATAAATTGGGATCTCGTCCGGGATACCTAAAATTGGTGACTCAGCCAAGATTCCCACATATGAGAACCGCTGTTCGATTCGATTTGTTATGCTAGTTCCTCATGCAACACGTACTCCTGATACATAATACGAAGTTCCAGCCGAATGTAACCCCTGCTTCACGTGATTATCCGTACATGTATGTGCATGTGCGTGCGTGCGTGCGCGTGCGTGTGTGCGTGTGTGTATACAGGGTAGTCCACGCAACTTGTGTACCTCTTATAACTTCCAAACTATGCGTTACACAAAAAAATTTTGTATACAAAGTCACATGGTTATAGGGGCATACTATGTAGTGTATTTATGTTTTTTATAGATAGAGGCGTTTCGGAGATTTGAAAATCAACTTTGTTTTTTTAAATAAAATACAATATTTTTTATATCAAAATATGGAAGAATATTGAATTCTGAGTAGAAAAGTATTGATCTTTAATAACCCTAAACTTAATAGCTAACGAATAATTTCACTTTATTTCTTGAAAATTTTCTTCACGTTTATGGCGGTTCAAGCCTGCTGGAGGCTCCTCCCACTTGGGACCCATGAACCTTCTCTGGCGCCCTTTCGAAGATGTTAAAGAAATAAATAAATAAATTTCTATGTACCATCTATGTGTCAATGCAGTGCAAGTAAGAGATTATTAATTCAATCTTATTAAGAATAATTTTTTAAGAATTTTATATTTTATAATATATTGTATAATGTTTATACCTTATTAATCAAGACCCACATTGTAACATAATGATAAGTAGAACTTTGCCATGAAATAATAGAAGGTGATATATAAATAATTATTTCTGTGATATATATACTTAAACAGTCCGCCGTGCAATATTTTATATGTTGTGGAATTAATCTTACCATCTTTGTTTCGCCATAACTGACTATGGATCAAATTTGTCCTGAACTGTACGTATGATAGTACAAAAACAGTAGCACATACTAATTGCAGATATGTAATTTTCTTCCGAGAGAAATCTACCTGAACCTATATGAGAAACATACTGTAAGCGAAAACACGTTAAATTTTAATTTAATAAATAATATAATAATAATTAATAAAACGTGTTTGTCAGTTTACCAACTGTCCACTTACGACAAAGACTGCATTGCTTTAATAGAAGCAAAAAAAGTGCATCGCTTACCCGCCTCATTCGCGAGGAAATAACGGCGGTTAGCGACCAACCTTTATGAAATATACACAATTTAAAACCGCTGTTACTTTTAAGTTTTTGGAATCCACGTTTCCTGCGAGTCCTCTCACAATCTCAGAAGTGGGATCTCGAATTTTAGTACGGTTCGCGAAGTTGCAGTGCCGCGTTCGCGATTTTTGTGTCGAAAACCACCGTCTTGGGGAATTTCGTCGAGCAAGACGATCGAGAATAGTAAACGTGGAACAGAATTGTGATTAATTGGACTGAAATATCAGTTCCGTTCGTGTTTGTTTTAATTTATTAGATTCGAAAGCATTTTATGTGAATTACTCAAGATGCCAAGAGGAGACTACGGAAATCACATCGAACACAGCTACGAGTACCTCGGTTTTACCGCGGATCAACATTAAAGTTGTAGCGGAAATGTTAAACGAATTTTCCGGCAGAGAAAACTTTTCGAACTCGAAAATGCAGCCGAACTACTTAAGGAGACATATGATTTGGAGGAGAACTCGATGAAATTGATAATCCATCAGCGATTACGCAGTAAAGCGTTAAGTTGGAAAGGGCCTACAAATTTGGTGCAATCGACTTCACACGGCGTTCATGATCAAGTTTTCTGTGTTAAACACCAAGGGTAATACAACACATTATGTAATTTCAGCGATTATTGATTGCGGTTCGCCCGTTAGTCTCATTAAATATAGTTTAATGCCGCCCAAAAACTGCACGTCCATTTCATCCACGAAATATACTCTTAGAGACTTGAACGGTTCACCGTTGGTAGCGCAAGGAATTTTTAATAAAAAAGTAGACGTGGACGGAATCACGGTACAAATAAAATTCTTGGTGCGATGTTAGGTCGAGATTTTATGCTGTATCCCTTAATAAAAAATTACAATGGATAGTAGATTTTTGAGTCGAGAAAGCGGGTTCGGAAAACCAACAGGGTGCGAGTTTTAAAAAGTAAATCCTCCAAATTGAATATCTGGAGCCGCCTATTACGATCTACTAGATGTTAATTCCAAATTTCCAGAACTTGGCTAAAAAAATTGAAACATTAATTACAGAGGAATACAATGCAAATAACGATCCTGACGAATTTCCATGAGAAATGCGAATGGAAATAAAGCTTACAACCGATAATTCGATTTGCTTCCGGCCACGAAGACTAGCGTTTAGTGAAAAAGAAAAGTTAAGAGAAATATTAGAAGAGTTACAAAAAAATAAAATAATTCGCCCGAGTAACTCTCCCTTCGCTAGCCTCACCGTGCTAGTAAAAAAAAAAACAGGCGATATTCGGTTATGCGTGGATTATCAAGAACTATATAAAGTAACAGTTAAAGATAACTTCTCATCACCATTAATTAACGATCACCTCGATCGACTACGCGAGAAGAAATATTTCTCCAAACTGGACCTACGCAATGAATTTCATCACGTCCAGATGGCCGAGGAATCCATAAAGTACACCTCATTAGTCACATCAATGGAACAGTATGAATACTTAAAAATGCCCTTTGGTTCAACGAATGCACCGCGGTTTTTCCAGATGTATTTGAGCCGAATTTTCCAGAAGAAAATTTACTAAAGTTACTAAAAGAGAATAGGATGCTAATGTACTTACACGACCTCTTGATAGCCACACAGACCGTCGAAGAATATTTAGAAATCCTACGCGAGGTTTTCTATTTATTTCGTCGGCATAAGTTCAACAAATTCGACGGGATAAATGTTCGTTTTTATACACAGGAATCACGTACGTGGTTCATCTAATCGACGAACAGGGTATTAGACCTAGTAAAGAAAACGTCGAGTCGGTTTTAAATTACCCTGTCCCTTGCACTACGAAAGAGGTGCGAAGATTTGTGGGCTTGGCAAGTTATTTCTGCCGTTTTGCAAAAAACTTTTCTAACTTCCTAGCAAAAGGATTATACTAGATCTTTATACTAGATCCCTATACCAAAATCTCCTAAAAAAAGATACAGTGTTTCGTTTTGGACCGGAGGAAAATCACGCGTTTGAAAGTTTGAAGGAAAACCTCGTATAGGAATAGGTGTTAGCAATTTATGACCTTCATCTTAAAACCGAGCTCCATTGCGATGCGAGTAGCAGTGGATTTGGAGCAATGTTACTGCAGAAACAACCCGATAACCATTTAAGACCAGTCTTTTACTAGTAAAAGAACCACAGTACAAGAGTCGAAATATCACAGTTTCGAGCTCGAATGCTTGGCGGTTGTTTACGCGATAAGGCGATTTCACATGTATTTCTTTGGGATAAAATTCACTATCATTACAGATTATGACAGTTTTCGACTTACACTAAGTAGGCAGAATGTTAATCCACGGATTTATCGGTGAGCATTATTTCTGCAGCAGTATAGATATGGAACACCGATCTAACGATATAATGCACCACGTCGACGCCCTAAGCAGGTGTCATAGCGTGTTAGTGAAGGCCAATACATTCGAACAGGTTCTGGCGATTAAGCAAAATCAAGATGAGAAAATTACCGGAATTAAAAAAGAGTTAGAAAGAGAATAAACAGAAAATAAATTTTTTGAATTATGGGATGGGTTAGTGTATAGGAAAATAAAGAACAAGAAGCTATTATTTTATGTTCTGAAGGTCATGGAAACAAACGTAATTAGATCTTCTCGATGACTTAGGTCATGTAGGCACCGAAAAAGTGGTCGAGTTCATTACCCGAGTCTACTAGTTCTCACAGATTATAAAAAAACTAAAAAATTATATACAAAACCGTCTTAAGTGTATTGAGTTTTCAAATTTAGAGGGACGTCACTTGCACAATGTACCAAAGGAAAGTCTACCGTTTTAAACCATCCATGTGGATCATTACGGTTAGCTCGAAAAAACCAGCCGCGGATACAAATTCATATTGTCGGTAATAGACGCGTCTACAAAATTTATTAAATTCTATCGACAGGAACAGAGGAAATAATAAAACATCTTAAAGAATACTTTTGAAATTATAGTAAACTGCATCGGATTATTAGCGGTAGAGGGATCTCGTTTACGTCTCATGCATTCGCACAGTTTTTAGATGAAAAAGGGATCGCACATGTACTAATAGATGTAGAAACTCCCAGAGCTAATGGGTAGATAGAAAGATTTCATCGGTTATTTACGCCAATGCTCGCGAAACTTTCGGAAGTTCTAAGGAAGTGGTGTTCTGTTCTAAAGCAAGTCGAATACGCTCTAAATAATACTATTTATAAATCGATAGAGACCACCCGCAGCATGTCGTTTTTTGGTGTAAATCAGTCAGGTCATCTCAACAATAAATTACAACTCGTTTTGGACGCATCTTTCGAAGAAAATTGGAATTTAAGCGAAATTAGAAAAAGAGTGAGTGATAGTACCATAGAGAACTAGGAGAAAAGTAAACAAAGGTACGATCAGCGATATAAACAGAGTAAGATCTATCAAACAGGCGATTACGTCATAATAAGAAACCACATAACTTCAGAAATCAACAAAAGTTTAAAAATTCGTACGAAGTTACGAAAGTTTTAGACCACAATCGTTACGTCGTTCGAGATATAGATTTCCAGTTGACGCGTACGCCATTCTCTGCAATAGTGGGCCCGTATCAGATGAAATACTGGATTCGGAAGTACGGGAATGATAAATAATAATTCATAACAAACCATTAGTCTGTCTTATCTTCTGTCCTTCTCTAAAAGCGTCATATTGTATGTTCTTAGAAACATCTTTGTAAATAATATGGCATATTGAGAGTGTGTATGGGGCGAATGACCAAAGACGGTCATGTTGCCAGAAAGGCCGAGCTGTAAGCAAAATACGTTAAATTTAAACTTTGTTAGGTTACCAACTGTCCGCTTACGACAAGGACTGTATTTTCCTAACAGGAGCAAAAAAGTGTATCGCTCACCCGCCACGTCCGCGACCACGTCAGTTAGCGACCGACCTTTGCGAAATATATTTATATATTTAAAATATGTATATATTTTAAAAACAGCTGTTACTTTTGAATTTTTGCAGTGCACGTTTCCTGCGAGCCTTTTCACAAATTAAACGAAAAACACTGGGCGTGCTATTTTATTACAAGGCTCGTGTGATCAAGTAATTGCCGGAAAGCGCAGCGAAATCGCACTTAACATGTTAATATTTTAATATATATATATGTATGTATGTATGTATGTATGTATGTATGTAACGTCGAGGTTCATTGAAAACAGTAGAAGTGATCTTAAAATCTCTAGAAATTCTTCTATCTGCAAAGAGATCATGATTTCCATATCATGGCCCCTTTTGTATTAACCTATGCGTATCGATGAAACATTAATTTAGGAAATATTTCAACTTTAATTTTCTAAAATTTGTGCATAAAAGACAAGAACAATAAAATATAAGAAAACGATAATCATACGATATCTACTGCACAGAATTAAGATTACGGTATTATTTTATGGAATTATGATTAAAAACTGATAGTTTCTCGACATATACAGATTAATACTTTTTTTTATATATTTCTTGAAACATCACCGACTTATTTCTCGCGGAAATATATTTTGTGTAAAAAGAAGTTATACAACAGTTGAGAATTTTAAAAAGATTTCAAAGCTGTTAAGAAAGAAAGAAACTGCAAGGGATGATATTATTAACAACGATAATATACGGAAATGAAGAGATATGCATTACATCTCTCAATAAAAATCTAAGATAATAAGAGGATATGTTTACTTACTTTGGATTTCATTAAATCCTTGAACTTTAGCTCTTGAAACATTGAGACATTACGAGACAACAATTTAGCAACAAGCAAATTTATCAATAATTCACAACAAGAAATGAACGAAACTTTCGAACTGAATTTAACTTATTGTTAGTAGAACGTAAATTGTTAACATTAACAAAGAACACGATTCAGGACGTCTGTTGCACGTCACTCCTCTTCAAGAATTGCTGTTTTCGTATGCAAGAAGAAGGTCGTTACACCCATACTTTTTCAATTTCCTAGTCAACATTAAATATTTGTCATGTGGAATACAGTAGTAACCTCATAACTTACCAGATTTCTGACCTCTTAACTGTCCAGCGCTTATCCCCACCAATTCTTGGAATTGGGACTATCCCACTCTACACCATGCAGCCGCGTGAAACATAACACTCGACACACAAAACAAACGATATATTTGATCCCCACTCTTTTTTTCGATGCCAATTTCTGGAATACACCAACCGTCGTAGTTGACCAGTTTCGTATGAAGTCACTACTGTACTTTACCGGTTTTACCAATCACGTGGCAGATACATTTTCACTGTGAACCAATGCCGTACGAAAAGTGGTCAAGTCTCACGATATATATTCGATAATATTTCATATTTCAATTGTACGATATCACATTAAATATTTATAAAATATCCAGAGAATATTTAAGATATTTAGAATCAATATCAATTGCAGCTTTATATTAGGATATCGAAATTTTTGTACGCGCTCTGACATGTTAGAGGCTTAAGATATAATTTTGAAAAGCTATACATAATTTATATAAGAAATAACAAATTAATCATATGAGAGAAGAAAAATTTATATGGTTTGAATGATAGATTTTTTTAAATATTTGTTTTAATAATATTTGTTGGAAATATACATTTGAGTCGAAACGTTCTTACGTCTCATGTCAAATGCCAGGTTGTATCGAATAGACCAGAGATCGGCAAATCCGGCAAACCCGCGAACGAAATCCGGCCCGCCGTCTTGTTTTTATTCGGTCCGCGGATTAATGTTGTTTTTGACATGAAAAAATTAAAAATAAATCAAATTCAAAACGCACTGTAACGTAATGGCCGATTATCAAGTTGAAAAGTTATAAATAATGTTCGCATGTGGATATACAGGCGTCGCATTTCCAAAAAAAAGTTTGCCGACCCCTGGAACAGACCAATAACACAGACGAGGTATACGAATAGACCTAGCATACAATGTACTTTTTCGACCCACGATTGAAGGGTGCATGGACCTACTTATCATTTTCGTGTCGTACTGATTCAGGCAAGTTTTGCACTGCGAGTATTGCGGAATTTATTTCGAGAATTATTTATTAAATTGAACGTGGTGAAACATCAATGAAGGAATATAACGATTTAAAACAGACATTGATGAAAATTTAGATGAAAAATTTAGTATATTTGACTATTAACATCTATTTAAAAAGAAATTATTGAAATATGATATTTTTATGAATAATATAATTAAATATAACGTTTCTTTATTTATGAATTTGTAAATTCACAACTTGAATGAATTATCTTTATCCCGTAAATTTGATTTTATGAAAGTTTGAAGATTTTGTCAATAAAATATTTCTACAAATATTGTTTGCAATAAAGAAGCACATTGTATTGTTCTTCCAAATTATTTCCAAATTATTTCTTACAAAATTCATTCGTTTCGAAATTTCGAAGTCAAATTTATTTCTTTGAACGATACCATACATATTTCCTTTTTTATAATACAGTGTTATTTATTAAGACGAACTCACTGAGTTGTATTTTCAGCGGTCGAAATCATTTATTGTTATATAGATGGTATAATTATTAATAAAGATGATATAAAGTATGAGTGACTTAATGATATATATGTTAGCATTAACATTTTATAAGTTTAAAACATTTCTCATTCGTATTTTCCTCCTTTCTGATTACCGCTGAATTTGTAGATTAACCACTCCTTCACTAATTTCGACGATTCCTAAATATCATTTAGAAATCGAACCTTGAATAACCCTTTCTTCTCACAAACAAAGTCCAACATATACGTTACAGGAAAAAACTGTTAAAAATACTTTCACAATACTCGTACATTCAAAAATCACCGAAATCAGTGAGGGAGTAGTTTACACTTTCACCCAGTTGTCTTCACTATTGTACACAATGACAAAAGAAAAGCGAGTTAAAGGGACACAGGCAAGTTTCGATTTTCCTAAGAAAGGATAGTTACCGAAACTCAACAAGTTGCCACATTTCTGTTACTATCCGTCAACTCTATAAAATGGTTAAACTAGTAAAACAGACGAGTTAGAGAATTTTTCGTATGTTTCTGAATCCGCCTGAGCTCAACAAGAATTATTCGACCCGAAGTATCGCTACTACCCGCATTCAAATCATTTGAATTTTTATTTAAATAATGAATAATAATTAAAAATATAATTAGACTTGGTTAGAGGGCTTGGTAAAGAGTGCTGTATAAGAGATGCGAAAAAAATAGAGAGTTAAAGTAAATAAAAGGGAATAAATTCCAAAAACGAAGGCAAAAGAGGGTAGAATAGGAATCGTAGTGGAGAGATAAATAGGTAAATAGAGTTGAAAGTAGAAGGTAAGCGAATGATAGAGGAAATTGAGAAAGGGAGGTTAGGTCAGAAAGCGTGGAATACCCCATCTTATTAAAAGCGGAAATAGAGAAAGACAGTACAGTAAAGAAACAGAAATAAGCACTAAATTTAAGGTAATTAATATAAATAAGTAAGAAATTAAGAAAATTAGGTGAGAAAAATTAGATTGTTGGTTAAAAGTAGAAGCATATGAGATAAGAAAAGAATGGTTGACTTAGAAAGCAAAGAAACAAAAGACAGAGAAGAGAATGAGGTTCCAGGCACTCCAAACACTGACAACAAAAAAAGAAAAAGACATTCGAAAGAAGAAAATAGGACTAGAGAGTGTTAGGAAATATGAATAGTAGAAAAATGATGGAACAATGGAGTGGACTTTCTGAGAAGGAAGGAGATGCAGAAGAGACTGAAAGAGAAGAGGCTGTGGTAGTGGTTACCATAGATGAATGAAAATACATGATGTTTGTATGGAAGGATGAGTGTGGCGAGAGTGAGAGTATAAAAGAGTGGTGTGGTGTGATCTGAGTGTTTGAGATATTACATGGCAAAAGAAAGAACGAATGAGACAGATGTATGCAAGAACAGTTGAGCGCGAGCATGGTGACGAAAAAACAAGTGTGATCGGAAAGATGCCCAGTCGAGAGACGCGAGGCTTGAGTGTAGCAGAGTATGAAAGTCGAGACAAAGTGTGAGAGTTAAATATTATATGTTAATGAGGTAAATATATGTATTTCATAATTTGTATTAAATCTATCTACAACTAGTGTGTTTATCATTTGATCCACTAACAGAGACAACACCAAAAAGAACTGATATGAAGAAAACCCTCACAAAGGAATGAAAGAAGTGAAAGAAAGGAAGAGAAGGAACCATCGCAAGGTATGTTAGATATAATAATAAGCAGAATAGAAGGCATATAATCGGGAATAGTGCAAGGAAGGAAGGAGTTAGAAAAGGAGATAGAGAAAGAAATAAACGGACTAGCCCAAAGAATAGAATGCATGAAAGAAAGATGGAAAAGAAAGGAAGAAGAGTTAGGTAAGAAAATAGAAGAAGCACTACAAAAAATACAGGAAAGCGAGGCAAGAGAAAAAAAAGAAAGAAAACTCGAAGAAAGAGCAGAATTAATAGGATAAATCTTAGAGAGAGTAGAAAAGAAATTGAAAATAAACGGAAGAAGAAACAAAGCAAGGAGAGGAGAGGAAAGGGATGTGGGAAGAAATGAGGAAGATTAAAATGAGAATGGAAGAACAAGATAGGAAAGAGAGGAAAAATAAAATAGTCATTAGGGGACTAAAGATGAAAAACAATGAGACAAAGAAGAAGGTGGAAGAATTCATTGAGGAAGAATTTAATATAAAAGATAGAATAAGTAGGGTAGAGATAAGAGGAAGGGGGGAAGAGTGCAATATAGCAATAGTAGAGATGAGAGATTGGGGAACAAAGCAAACTGTAATGGAAAAGAAGAAGAAAAAAGTGTACATAGATCATGACTTAACAGAGAAAAAAGTGTACATAGATCATGACTTAACAAGAGAAGAGAGGAGAATATAGAGGGAATTGAAAGAGAGAACAAGTAGGAAGAGGCTAGAAAGTAGAGAAGCAAAAGTTAGGTTCGGGAAAATAAATATAGATGGAACAAAGAGGAGGAGGGGATAGAGAAGGAGGAGTTTTTTCAGGAGAGAACCTGCAACCAAAAAGGAAGGAAATAAAAAGAAGCAGCAGGAGAGAATAAGGGGCACACCACAAGTGAGGGAAAAGAGAGGGAATAGAGCTAGAAAGGAGAAGAACAGCAAAAGGAGAAGAACAGCAAAAGGAGAAGAACAGCAAAAGGAGAAGACTACTATTCTGGAACGTGACGGGTTTAGAAAGGAAAAAAAGAGATTTCTGGAAATACGTAGAAAAATTTGACTTTGTGGAGAATAAGAAGATAAGAAGAGAATAAAAATAAGAGGAAAACTCCCAAAGAGTTTTGATTGGAACTGTCAAGCAGCAAAGCGAAAGAAGAAAAGAGGAAGATCCCGAGAAGGGATTATCACAAGGATTAAAGAGAGATGGGAAGGAATAGAGGAAACCAAAGAAACATATGGTCTAGTAGGCAGGAAAATAAAAATAGGAAAGGAAATATGGAACATTTACACAGTCTACTCCAATAAAGAGCAGGGGAGACTGGCAACCGAGCTAGGGGAAAAAGCGAAGAAAGAGGTGGTAATGATTGGAGGCGATTTCAACGCCAGAATAGGAAGAGAAGGAATGTTGTATAACGGGCATAGAGAAGAAGAACAGGGAAGAAAGAACTCAAAAGATAAGGTAAAAAACGGGGAGGGGATAAGGATGCTGAAAATGATGGCAGAACAGTGTTGGCACATCCTAAACGGCAAATAGAGGGAGACGAGGATGGAGAATATACCTACGTAGAAAAACGAGGAAAGTCATCGATTACGTGGTGACAAACACAGTAGGCATAGATAAGGTACTAAATTTCAGAGTAGGAGATAGGGTAGAATCCGATCATCAACCGCTAAATGTGACAGTGATGACAAGAGATGGAAGCTACTTGGAGGAAAGGGAAGGTCGGATAAAGAAAGTAATATGTTGGAAACCAGAAAGCGTACGGAAGTACGAGGAGACCACAGAATCCAAAATATTCGAGGAGAAGGAGGATACAAACAAGGACTGGGAAAGACTAAAAGGAGCAGTAAAAGAAGCCATGGAGCCAAAACACATAGTGGAAAAGAGATTGAAGATATGGCAGAAATATTAGTGGGACAGAAAGTGCAGTAGGGAAAAGAAGAAAGTGAACCGATGGTATAAGACAGGGAAAAATAGAGAAGGAGGAATATCTAAAAAAGAAAAAGAATTTCAGGATCTTGTGCAAGAATAAGGAAAAGTGTAAAAAGTGTAAAAAGCAAAAAGAACAAGCTAAAATAAGAAAGGCGAGAACAGAGAAGGAAATTTGGGTTTACATAAACAAGGAAAAAAAGAAAAAGAAGAACAACGAAAACAGAATCAAAACAGAAACATGGAGGAACCATTTTAAGAATTTACTGAAGGGAGCGGACGAAAGGATAGTCGGAGAAGGACGGGAACAAATAGTAGCGGAAGAAGACATATCGGACTTATTAAACGAGGAAATAGAGAAACAAATAAGAAGATTGAGGAAAAGGAAAGCTACAGGAGGAGACAACGTCCAAAACAAAGCATGGTTATTTAGCAAAGGGAGAAACACGAGAAAGAAACTAAAAGAAGTGATAAGGAAAGTCTGGACTCGGAAAGGATTCCCAGATGACTGGAGGAAAGCTGTAATAACAAGAAGGGGTGTTACACAAGAAGGGGAACACAGAGGACCCAGAAAATTACAGAGGGATTAATCTGCTTTGCACGGCGTATAAAATATACGCGGCGATTTTGAATTAAAAGTATAATTTTTATTTAAATAAAATTTAAATAGAATTAAATAAAATCATTTAAATGATATCAAAAATAACTTAATCCTTATTTTTTATTTTCAAAAAAATGCTTTCATATTTGAATTAAATAAAACAAAAATAATTTTTTAAAAATAATTTTTTCTGATATCCATTATATTGAACATGAAAAAACCAAATAACAAAGTCACACAAATAATATCGTCGCTTTTCATAAATATAATTTGTTGAATGTTAATTCTCTTTTCGACAAATCTTCATGATATCTTTGTGATAAAAATATAAATATTGCATTTAAAAACAGTTGCAAAAGTTCAATAATAAATATTAAATAAATAGGATGTATTATTGATGATATGACGTGTTATTCTATTATTTCATTCATTGCCAGTGCTTCTATTTCTATTGTTTCATTCATTATCGCTGTATTATAGAAGAACTATAATAATAGAAGAACTAAAATGGCGTGAAAGAAAGAAAGGCGTGCTGCGTATAAAATAAAACATAGTATCATTTTTTTCTATTTCTTTTGTTAAAATTCGTTCAAGTTTCGTGATATTGTTTTAGAAAAATTAATTATAATTTATGAAAATTTTGCTTTATCAGTGATACAGCAAAAAGTGAGTTATTTTAATAAGAGTTGAATTGTTTTCAAGTATTTAATAAACACTCGAAATGAAAAAGAAAACATTTTAAAAATAAAAAAATTAGTATTATTTATTTATTTGTTATACTTTTTTATAAAAAATAAATAAATTTATATTTCAAGAAATAAGAAATTTTGTTAAAAATAATAATAAAAAAATTAAAAAGAATTAAAAATAATTTTTTATTAAAAATCCTTTTCCTAATTTCAAATTAAAAATATTATGTTTTTTATATTTTTGTTTCCTGACGAATAGAACAGCATTAGACAAAATCCTCTCAGAATGCACCTCAGCAAGTATGCTTTGAATAGGAAAACTGAAACCTATGTCCCGTTAAACACTTAATTTGGATTCGTCATGAGTATGAATATGTCATCTTCAGGTTCAGTCAAGAATCAAAGTACAAATCAGAGACAGATATGTATATGTACGTATTTTTACGTCAAGAAACTACCGCGTAAAAAGTTAGTTTTGTTGTAATAATGTTCTGCGAAATTATAAAGCATAAATTTTCCTCTTTACATTTAGTATTGATCTACAAAAATATAATTTACATCACATAATGTGCCCTTCTATACCAAATTTGTAAACACATTCAACACTGGTCGATTTTGCGAAATATATAAAGATATATTCTGTAAATATGTTTATATTTTTCATTAAATCTTCATGAAATATTAAAGATTTATATTAAATAAATAACAAAGTTTTGTTATTATCATAATATTGATAGGCAAAGTAGTTTATACAAAAATTTCGAATAATATTTTAATTAATAAGCGTATTTTTTAACTACTAACTTATAGAATTTGTGTTGCATAATTATAATAAAATTATTAAAAATTTAACATAAATTTGATAATTTAATATTAATAATAATTTAAAATAGTTGAAAATTTAGTTCGTTAAAAGTTATTTTTAAGAATATTTAATAAAATATAAATCATTTATACCTAAAACCATGTATTAATAATTTAAAAATTTTAATTTACTACATATTTAAAAGTCGTGATAAATTCGTAGAACATGGATAGAGTTCTTTCTGATACATATGTATGTAATAAGATGATTTCGGTTAGTTACTAGTTTCACATTTCGGTATTGAAAGTTTAACAACACTGTAATAGGTTTCAAAAATCGTATTCCTGACGCATTCGGTACCTGATTAATTTCTATCGTTTTACTTGTAATTCACCGTTCTTTAAACGTAGAGTACGCTAAAAAACCAGTGATTTTTTTTACTGTGTCAGTATTTCAGATTCCCGGCCACGAAAATCCGTAAAGTGCTAGGTCTATTCATACACCTCGTCGGTGGTGATATTTTTCTTGATCGGTATTTCAGATCCTGAGACACGAAGCTGCATTGAATGTCCTGTCTATCTTATTCTTAGTCAATGCTATTAATCAATGCTGTTACATTGATTTAGACAAGTATTGCATTGCAGCACTATTGACGATAGGAATTAAAATAAAGAAATATAGACAGTGTTGCTAATACCACACCAAAAATTTTTTATTTATTGAATTGAATTGGTGATACGTCATCATTATATGTATATACATAATGAATGTGAATTTATTAGTAACAGTGCATTGTTTAAAAAGCTTTGTCATCCTGTATAATTTTTGAAAAAAATACATTGTTTTTTAATGGAACTCTGATTCTTTTTTTTCTGCAATTCCTCGTGCTACTCTGAATAAAAAATATTAAATGCTTAATATCGAAAAAAATCAAGATCAACTTTTCGATGTGTTAAGCTGTCCATCTTACAGATTTGAATGATTTTTAAATGTTATAGAAATTAACATTTTGAACTTTTTCCTATATACAAGGTGTTAATTTTAAATTGAACACCTAAATTATTTCGGCTGTTATTAATATTAAAAAAAAAATGACTAAGTAGAATTTAAATAATTTCAAGGCGTGCATTTAATATTAAAAAAAAAATTGAAGGTCGTTTTAACAATTTTTTGTCATATCTTCATACTTTCTTGGCATCCATTATTTATAATAATATTATTTATAATAATATATTACAATATTGTCATCGATGTTAAGACGACCTATAAATATCATGATATTAAAAACTTTATTAATGTTAATAAAGTTTATTCATACAGTTCATATTTATCTTTTTCTTCTTGCTATGTTGATACATTTTATCACTTCATTAACAAACTTTATTAACAAACTTTTGTAAACTTAACAAACATTAATAAACTTTCAATCAATCTAATAAATACAATACTTTCACACTGTTTAAATCATATTGTTAGAACGGTGTTTAAATTGCTTTAGCAGAGAGCTCTAGAATGTAATTAGTAAATAAAACATTTTTGTAACGCAATTACTACGTAGTATAAGTATTTAATAGATAAACACGGAAATATCATTCAATTATTCGCTGATAGTATACAAACGTGTCTTGACGTATATAAGTAGTCATAAGTAACATTTTGAAGATCTCATGAAATAAGATAATATTACTGTATTAACAATAATAATAATACGAAAATAGTAATACAATAATATTACTATTTTCTTTGTATTATTTTTACATTCTTTAGAATTAAATTCACTTTTATCTTTAAAATTATGGTGTTATAGATCGCTGAATTCATCTCGACTGCGACATCACATTATAAAAAATGAATATTAACACAACCCAAAGAGTACAATGACCTTGAAAAACATTGTCAAAATTATTTCTCAGGATTTTTTTAATAATGTCAAATGCATGCCTTGAAAACGCGTTGTGTAAATTTAAATCTTATTCAGTCATTTTTTCCTAATATTAATAGCTAGGGGTGTGCGGGTACTCGAGCTCGGGTCGCGTTAAGCGTGACTCGGGTCGGATCGGGTTAGACCCGAAAGCTTGTGATACTCGGGTACCCGACATCGAAGTCGGGTAGTGCTTAGATTGACTCGGGAACTCTAAAATCTATAATATTCGGATATTATATACCCGAATATTACGTCGCGAGTCGGGTGATTTTTCAATCGGATTATACACTTATTTTTTCTTCAATCTTTATTGGATTCAATTGAATTTACAATATTGCTGGCATTGTCAATAATAAAAAAAAAAAAACAGGCATAGTAAGAGTATTCAATTCGTATTAACTCAATAACATAATTAATGCAGTTTGTATGCGATCTATTAAATGAATACTTGAATAATGATTTTTGATTGATTGTAAAGCGTAAATTATATTACTTTTCCGGGAAAGTATGTTTTCTAAAAATAAATTATCGTTTCTTTATTTATGCGGAATAGGTTAGAACTATCGGTTTTGTTAAGTTACACAGCTACAAGGTATTACGAAAATTCTACTTCGTCAGTAAACATGAGTCTTGAGTGGTTTTCGACGAAAAGTTCGGAAATAAATAAAAAATAAAACTCACAGGAAACTCGTGTATACAATGTATACTAAATTAACTTAAAAGAAAAAGATGCATAGATAACTGCGACGACAATGTCAAGTACTCTTGGCGACTCTCGGCTTTCGACCGACTAAAAAGGAAACCCGAATAAAAGAAGGCTTATTCGCTGGCAACGTTGTAACAGCCACGCGAACAAAATTAATACCCCAAAAAGTTGAACAATTATGTTTTCTTCACAGTAATTTAAAATAAAATAGTTTTCATATAATATTATCAACTGTTTTCTTTGCCTGTGAATTTTTAAAATTTGATTTCACTTATATACAAAAATATTTATAAATTTGAAAGAATAAATGTAAAATCTGATTGATAAATTATCACTCTGACCAGTGATGTAATGTTCGGGTACCCGAATATTATAGATTTTTCGGGTACCCGAGTATCACAAACTTTCGGGACCCGACCCGAACCCAAGAAAATTACCCAACCCGAACCCGAAATGTCGGATACCCGCACACCCCTATTAATAGCAACCGAAATAATTTAAATGTTCGATTTAATTTATTAAGTTATTATTATGTTGTTTAATTTATTATGTTATTTAATTCTGTATATATCCTGTATATAAAATGCGGTCGAATCTAATTCTGGAGATATTCGCAAAAGCTGCCGGTTTTTGGTGAGTGTATAAAAAACGAGCACATTGAATCCTTCCTATTTGTGATACAATCCAAGCATGGCTCGTCGGTGTCGCATAACACATATACTATAAACAAAAAATAGATTTGAGTTAGATCAGGTTATTATATTCAACGGTCATAAGGCTATGTCCTAATTCTTAATTGGGTATCCTACGATGACAAGAATCATTGTCGTATGATTGACTGACATTCATTGGACGATAATGCAACGATAATGTGCATAACTAGCTGTCTTGATCAATAGAACCAATCAACAATGATCCATAACAATTAATTTAATGTCGGCTCATTTAATTCATAAAGCAGAATGTTTTTCCATTCTACAAATTAATAATTCCGTGAAATTATACGTTACTAAAAATTGTCGCAGGACCAATACAACAAAAAACAAGCT
This sequence comes from Tetragonisca angustula, assembly GCA_036937485.2. NCBI lineage: Eukaryota > Metazoa > Arthropoda > Insecta > Hymenoptera > Apidae > Tetragonisca > Tetragonisca angustula. The sequence goes on along the minus strand of JAWNGG020000094.1, from coordinate 956,283 downwards.
GGCTTCAATTTCAAACAATGAGACCATGAAATACAACGTTGTCGCAATTTAATCAGCAATTCAATTCAATTACGACGTTGTATAAGCTAAAGTAGCCGACAACTAATACTAATACAACTAATACAATTACAGAATTCACTGTGGTATAATTTTTTGCGAATATTTCGCAAAGTAGGTTCGACCGCTGATTATATGTTGTTTAAAACGTTGGTTTCTACAACATATTCAAAAATCGAAATCAGAGAAGAAATACAGATTTTCTCAATTCATCAGGTTTCCAATATGTTATTATAGCATTCACTGAAACCTATCATCTTTCTATCAGATAGATTTCATATAGTGAAAATAAAATTTGATGAATAAAAATGACTTTAATGAAATACAAATACGGTTCAGTAAAAAATTAAGTTCTTTTATATATTTTACTTTTTACTATCAATATATAATTTTATAAATTTATATATAATTTAGAAGTAGTTTATAGTGTTTGTTAGGAAATACTAATTATTTTGTTATTGTGATAACAATAAAATAACAAAATAAAATGATACAAATTTTGGCAAGTAATATATAAAGTCAACAAAATTTTATAGTCAAATATCTTGTATACATACAAGCTTGTAGTTTCCTGAATTGAAATTATTTATTATATTATATACTTCACAAATCTCTTAATTCTGTTGTATATGTACTTATAAACTAAAATCACGTTTATTCTTAAGGTACAATGAAAATTTATAAAGCAATTAACCAGATGTGTTTAGCATAAAATTTTGTGTATAATCATATTCGATTGTAGGAATTACAGATTGCACAAATTTGAGAAATATTATAAGGTACATATGTACTCCAAGTTCACGACCACCTTCCATTACAGTCTCAATAATCTTCTTCATTACTTCAGCATGTCTGCATAATTTTATTTCAGTAATGATAATTCTTATGTTAATAAAAACATTAATTTACTTAAAATTACCTGCAAGGGTGAACGGAAGCCATTAATGGTCCAGGAATATGAGGATGTACCTCCATTGTAACAGTCTTTTTAGCATGATCCTGACTAACATCCTCATACATTTCTTCTACTTTCAAAGGCTTACGATTCTTTTACGAAAAATTATATTAAAATTATAAAATTTTATTATATTCGACACATAATTTTTTGCACAACATAGATAAAGTTAAAAAATAAATACAGACCTCATCATATCCCGACAGCCATAACCGAGGAGTTTGATAATATTTATCATATGTAATATATAAGTCGTATGTACGTGTATGAATAATTTCTCCTTCAGAAAATGGTTCCCATTTTTCTTTGGCTGGTTTTTTTGTAGTTTTTGCTGCATACTATTTAATTTGAATTTAAATTAAATTATGATAATTTTAGATTTTGACAACTATTCTATTAAAACGTAATATAACAATTTAAATAATGTAAATATTCATCACTTATAATACAATATCTATTTAAGATTAAAATACCTTATCTTGTTCATCTAACATTCCACTGACTTCAAAAGCTTCCATATCTGCAGCATCTTCATCATCGTCATCATCATCATCACCACCGTCATCATCAATATTGTCATTATTTTCCTCCGCACCAATTGATTGGCAAAGTTGTGTTTCATCTAATGTCATTTCAGTTACTCTTTCTTCAATTCCACCAAGACTTGAATCATAATGATGTGTATCGACCCAGCCACCTTCTGGATCATCTTCTTCTATAATACATTCTTGTTCTTTGCTGTATTCAATCTAAAATATGATTTAAAGATAATTATATTACATCAATATTATATTATATAACATTAACAGAAACCTTTTCCTTCTACATATTAGTTACATTTCAACCAGTGAAAATTTATAAATTGAATTTTTAATAATACATATTTAAAATAAATAATACTTAAGTATAAAATTATTGGTTCCAAAAAAAATTTATCTTGAAGAAATTAGTGACTTGTTTGCTTATATGTAGTTTTGGAATAAAAGAATATATTATATACATAATATCATATTAATTACATAATATTTATTTGAAAATAATGATACCTGTTTACATCTGCGAGTACAAGGAACATTACGTGTTAGCAAAAACTGTTTTGTTTTAGGAAGATAAGATTTTATTCTATCTTCATCACCAGTAGCCCATTGCCATGTTGGACAGTGATGTACTAAATGATCACCAGCTGCTACAAACTCCTCTGGTGTTAATACTCCAGTTTCACGAAATTTACTTTCCTTTAATAGTATAAGTTATTTAACATGATTAAAAATTATACTTCATTTACATGTATAATACATTTGAACAGAAATAAGAAACAAATACAAAAGAAATACAATTGAAAAGAAAGCAAAAGATTATAACAAAAAATAAAATACTTAATAATGACAAATTAAAATTATTATTAAGAAGGAAACTGGATATAAATATTTAGTGCAATAATAAATAAATGAAAAAAATAAGAACATAATAATATATTATAATAGGTGCTCTAAGAGTACTGTAAAAACAAAGGTCTGTGTACAACAAAAATGTTTTCAAAAATCCATTTTATTTTAATCTAATGTTTCTTCTGTTACATAGAAAGTTATTATTATAATAGCATCATAAATAAATTTTATTTTATTATTTTTCCATTATTTTTATGATGAAAATAATCTTATGTGTGTGTGTGTGTGTGTGTGTACACACACACACACACACACACACACACACACGTCTTCAGACACATAATACATTATTACAATTTATCATAAACATATAGCAACATAACATAAGCAGATAATTAAATAGTGTATAATGGGAATATTCATTAGATAAAATTGTATATGATTTATGCAATGTATTTTCTTTTATTATTTTTTAAGAATATTTATGTTGAAGATATATTTATATACAAGCATACCTTTAACACAGGGGTTAAGTATTCGGCAACACCAAGCGCAGTACCTTTTACAGAATTAATGACACTCTGCATAGCTATCGTGCAATAAGAAATTCAAATTTACCAAAAGCGTGAAAGATCAGAAAGAACAATTGCTTAATGCTAACATTCGTATATCAACAGTTTCCAACGTATTATTGATTAGAGCGAATATAGGATATGTATGTAGTACCAAAAAACTCCACTTTCATTTCCCTACTATCTTTCGCTATTTCCCCACTTTTTGATACGTCGAAATGAGCATGCGTATAGAAACCTGACAATAGGTAGTTCGTGCATTAGACAATTGTACAGATGTATAAAAATTTTGAATATTCTCATGCGTTCAACAATGAATATTATTGCAATATATTTTTAATGAAATCTTTTAATAAAGATTAATAAAATTATTAATAAAAATATTCTTATACGTTCAATAATGCATGTTATTGCAATATTATATATCCACTTTTAATAAAATCTATATTATTTATTCTTCAATTTTGTATAATGAATCAAATTAAATTTCTCAATAATTTAGGACCAACTTCAAATAATTTTATTAAGATCTATATGTATATATTTTATATCAAAATTCATATATATTATATTACATTATGTAATATATATATATATTAATTGTACGATCAGAAATTAAAAAATACAGTATTAAATTTGAAAAGTTTGAGGTGAAATTTAAAAAAACGCATTTACGTAAAATTAGAATTTTATTAAATAACAACATTATATAAATTTATATATATATATACATAGGAATTTCTATACAAAAAGGGTTCTAACTTCTAAGGTAGATAATACTTGCCAAAATATGAAAAAAATCTTAATAAACATGGGTCGGAAAATTAAGAGTTTCAAAGTTATACCTATTTTTATTAGAACTTCTTTTCATGTTTCAGCGAGTACTCTTTACCCTAGAAGTTACAAATCCTTTTTTCTATTCATCCTGTATTATTTCTTTATTAACTCTTTGTTGTTTATTGGGTAATTATTGAGAACTTTGAAACTTTTTGTTTCTTTCAACGCTACAATTCTTCACATATAATTTTGTAGATTTGTAACATATACGATTTCCTGTTTTACGAAAAATATAAGATAAATGACAAGATGAATAAATATAAGATGGTACCGAATAAAACGAACGGGATTAATCATTTCAACTTGTAAAATTTATTAATTTTTGTTGGATTTTTCATTAATGTTGTCTTAATATTGTCTCGTTCTTTCGACTAATTGCAAATCTTTTTCTTTAATTATTACATTTAATGTTCAACTGTGTCAGTTGCATGATATTAATATCTTGGCTTACAATTTTCTTCTCAATCTTCACTAAACATTATATGTAATATGTTACATCAGATGTAAAACATTGAAAGCGTTATATACAGAATATCTTGTAAATCATGATACAAATTGATCAAGGCAATTCTGTAGCTTAAAATAAGACGAAAATCGTGAATGGCAAAATTGCATTAGAGACCGTTTTTTCTAAAAAAATACAAATGAGAATTTGAAAATCAATCGAGTATACATGCAATGAATTGATAATTGTCTTATAGATCTCACTACAAATCGTTATTGTAACTGTTTTTGTATTCAGTGCCAAGGTTTGTTCATTATTACAAATCGTTGATCTACTAACAAGTAGATAAATCTTTTCTGGAATTACGTTGTACAACTGAATAAACTCCTTCTTCTGGATTCGTTCGAATTCGTTGACTGCGACCAAGATTTCCAATTAATAACGGACGAGTACTAAATTCTTTAAAAGTAAATATAGCTCTTGCAATATAAACTCTCGCCTATCCAGATGACGGCAATCAGTATAGCGAGCAACAGCAAGTGCATTTTCACCACATGTACCTAATGCAAAAATCAAAATCGTATATTCTTCGTTAATATATATATATATATATATATCGCATGTCAATCACTTGATAGGAAATATAATGTAGTTACCAATGCAGTATCCAAATAGCAAACAAATTACCATTATATATCTAATACAAAATACTATATATCTAATACAAATCTAATACAAAAACTCAACACAATTTTGTCATTTTCGACTTTCGTCTTATTGTTAGTTTGAAGCACAAAATTGCCCTGATTCAATTTATATATATATATATATATACACACACCATGATTTACGGAACACCCTGTATAATTAACAATCTTCAGTTTAAAATTGAAAATGAAAAATTTATGTTTATATTTTATATAGCTACAGTTTGCTTTTTCTCGTAAATCAAAACCATAATATCAAGTATTATAACTCAATGAAATGTAATATCAAGATATTATAACTCAATGAAAATTTATAATAAATTCTCTGTCAAATGCAACAAAATGTTCGCATTATTAAAAACACTATTAAAAACACTGGAAATTTCTCAAATGAAAAAATATAATAAATATTAGAAACATTATTATTTTTCATTATTCTTTACTATATATGTATGTATGTACATCTCCATAGAAACCATTCATCTGAATGCAAATCAATTTAAGTAACATAGTTTCAAGGCATGAATAAAGCTAATAGTCCACACAGTTAGTGCCATTAAATGTTTAATTAATAACTAAATCAGTGATTTACAAATAAATGAAAAAAGACTAAAGAAATTAAAGAACTAATTAATATTTTTCTGAAGGTGTTACTATTACTATTACTATTTGTAGCGAAACGAAATTAGTAGAAAATAGAAAATGTATTATGCCATTTCTTGTATAATGTAATTACTTATTTAATTTTTATTAAATTTCACACAGATGATTGATCATTCTGAAATTTCAAATGCAAATTTAGAAGATATTACAAAAGCGTTAGAAGATATGGACAGTTTAGATATAAAATTATTTAATAATACATTTAAGAAATCAAATTCTACAAGCATTTTTAAAGATTCTAATATTCAACCTGATGGAGAAATTAAAAAAAAAGTTCTATTCAAAGGTGCTTTATATATATATTTAGAGTAAAAATGCAACATAAACTGGTGATTTATATTTATTTATCTCATAAAGATTTGAATGCTTTTCTAGATTATACAATATTTTTGTAATTTATTTAAAGAAGGAATGAAATTTTTCAATTTTGCATAAATATATTTTATTTTTGTATAGATACAATTATAATGGAATAATTATATTTTAGTTAAATATAAAAATAAGTTTTCTTTAAATTGGTTCTTTCAACAATTAATTATTTAAACATTTTATTGATATATAGATTCTAATGAGGACGATTTATTAGTTGATTTGTTATCCGATGAAGAAATCTCTGAAAAAGAAAAGAAAAATCTATTTACATCTAATAGTTTAATGGAAGATCTTTTCAAAATCAAAAATCCAGTTACATCTGCAACTATTAAATCAAACAATGAGCTGGAATTTCAGTTTGAGCAAGGAGAATCTAATCAATTGTCTTCTCAAAAACTAAATGGTTACTCAACTTCTGAGAATAATCTTATTTCTCAGACTGAATTATCCAAACAGAAAAATACACAAAAATTAAAAAGTATACCTCAAAATGAAAAGAGTAATTTAGCAAGTTTAATCAATAATTCTGATACAATAGATAAAGCAAAGAGAGCAAAAGAGCATTTATTTGAAAATCATCCTCATTTATCAAATGTTATGGACTCTATAATTTCTAAAAATATTAAAAAAGAATCACAAACTATACATACTATACAAGAATCAAAAGTGAATACTACTGATCTATTGACTAAATCTGCTACAAAAGAATTTCGTAGAGGTAGAAGAAATACAAAAATTATTAATGATCCTCTTGGTTTATTATCAGATCAAAATTTTGAATTGGTAATTATATTTCATTATCCATAATATATAAGAAAATATATAATTAATTAAGATATATATGTAGATACATGAAGTATGAAAAATGTATTTTAAACAATATATGTAAATATTCAGAGAAAAGAGTTAAAATTATTAGATAGCAACATTAGTCAATATTGATGACATTTGTGATATTAAATATATTTTTGATTTTCAAGGTATCAAATGAAAATGTTCCAACTAAAAATTCTATTGTACAAAATACTAAAACAGAAAATGTTTTACCAGAATGGTTGAGTGATTCAAAAAGATTAGGAGACAAAAAATCAGAAATAAAGATAGAAACAGCTAAAACTGATAAAGCAGTTGCTTCTAAACAAAATATTGAAGTCCACAACACAAATAGTAGAGTAGATTTAGAAACATCTAGTGGAAATAATTTAGAAGATACATCTGTTTTCCAAGAACATTCTACACTGTTATTTGATACACAACTGACACTAAATCAACAAAATTCACTCGTAAATACAAAACAACAAGAAACTGAATTAGAAACAGCAGCGATACTTTTCCAACAAAGTGAACAACTAAATAAAATATCAAATACTCAACATTCCATACTGCACAATCAAGAGGAACAATTTAATGCTCTTCTAAAATTACAGTTAGAAAAACAAACTTTACTAGAGAAACAAATAAAACTGCAGCAAGAACGCATTAATCAATATATTCATGTGAGACTTTTTGAATATAATATTGAATATTTACTAATATAGAAATGTTTAAAACTTGAAACCTCTAATTCCTTTTTTTTTTTTTAGGTTTTAACGACACAATTAAGGCCAATATCAAGTATTACATCAATTTATACAAATTGCAACTCAGATGTAAGTGAAGAAGAAAAGAAATTTCTAAATGAAATAAAAGAAATGAAAGATGTAATAAAAAAACTAGAGGGAGAAAAATCAAAATTAGAATATAAGTTATCTGTTATAAACGAAAAACATGACAATGAAATAACATTTCAAGCAGAATTTTATGAGTATGTTTATTAGATTATATACTATATTATATTATATTATTTATATTATATAACTCTTAACAGTTAAAGTAAACTAAAATAAAATGATTTGATTTTTAGGAAGCAAATCTCATTTTTGAGGGAAGTAATAACAAAATCAGAAGAAAGAGTTAAACAAGAAATAGAACGTTTAGAAGTAGATTATATGACAAAATTTGAAAAATTAAGAAATGACAAGTTACAAATAGAAAACCAATATAAAGAAGAAATTCATAATCTAAAGGTTAAATAGCTTAATATATGTTATTTATTATATTGTATAATATATAATATATATTAATAATCTACTTTAATCACTATTATTATTTATTTATATTTATTTCTTTATAAATATGATATAATTAATAATTATTGGAGAATATTAGAAATTATTAATAAAGGTGAACACTTTACAACTTAATATCTCTTAATTAGAACAAACATGCTCAACACATAGAAGAACTTTGTAAACTACATTCTGAAAATGTAAAACTCTTACAAAAAGAATATTGTAATATAATAGAAAGTATATCTAAAGCCAAGCAAATAGAAGATCAAATGATTGAAGTTATGACAACTCGAAAAACAGATATAGAGGATATATTAGAAAAAGCTAGTGTTATTATTGAAGGGATGGTAGAAAACAAAAATGTATTGGAAATTAAATGTGATGAAATAAAGAAATCTCAAGCAAATATTTTAAAATTGCAGGAAGATGATCTAAAAGGTATATTTCAAATTTTTCAATATACTAATATATATTTTTCATTTAATATACTACTGATGTGATATATTATAATATACTACTAATGATATATTAATGATATATTATAACATTGCAATAATTTACTGCAACTAACAATATTTCAAATTATTTTGCATATTTCTATTTATTCCATTTGATTTTATAATTTGCAACTACAAGTTATAAAAGACTTAATTTTTTTTATTAACATTTATAGCACAAAAACTTGAATTAAAGTATCACAACAATGTTTTGGAAGAACATCGTAATAAATTTATACAAACAACAGAGAAATTTGACACTCACCTTACACAACTTATAACTGAACTTCAAAAACAAAGCACACTGTATTACCAACTAAAAGAAACGCTTGATAAAAAAGTAGCAAATCTCTTACGAGAAAGAGAATTATTTGAAGAAAAAATGAAATGGGAACGAGATTATATGCAGGTACAAATAAAAAAAAAGGTCATTAATGCTATATTTAGAAATTATATCTGAAGAAATCAAATAGCATGTATTTATATTATGATCGTAGGCATTAAAAGAATCCTGGATAAAAGAACAAGAGAAACAACTAAAATTACTTGCAGAGGAAAAAGAAGTAATAGCAACTGAAAAAGCACAATTAGAAGTTTTAAATAAATTAAAAAGTAATAATAATGAAGTTGTTAAAGTAGAGGTACAGACAATTATAAAACATTATATACACAAATTAGAATGTATTAAAAATGGTTTTTTGTATCAAAAATGATGAATTACAATTGTAGCTGGAAACTGCTATTAAAACTGCACAGGATGCAAACGTATCTGCTAATCGAGAAAAATTAAGATGGCAAGAAAAGGTTGACGAACTTAATATTTACAAGCAAATTCTACAAGATAAAGAAAATTTGCTTATTTTACGTGCCAAAGAACTGGAATATCTTACACAGGTAATATCTAAAAACATTTGTCACAATTTTTTATTCTTTATTTAAAACCAAAGATTAATATTTTATAGTCAGTTCTAACTAAAAAAGAAGAAGGAATGAAAGTTTTAAAGAATGCAAAACATTTGGAAAATCAAAATAAAGAAAAATTTAATCAGTTACAAATACAGATTCAGGCATTAATGGAAAGGGAAAAAAAGATTGCAACTGAAAGATACAATACTACAAAGTAAGTACATTTATATATATATTTATATGTATATTTATATATTTATTTTACAGAGGTAAAATTAAAAAAGTTTCATCCATTTATGAAATTGAAACACCTGAAAGGGATCCAAATGTTTCATATAACAAAATAATACCTTTCTCTGAAATGCAATCAAATTCTGAAATCACTACAGAATTGATGGTAAGAAAATTGATTAGTTTTTTAAAGTTATTTTATTTTTTAAAAGAATTTATTTGTTACAGCGTGTAGTGGATCCAAATTTAATTATGTTAAAATTGAATATGAATAATGAGTGTAACTCTATCAAGAAATACATGTAAAAATTAATATTTTATAATATTAGACTTGTATTAATATTTTATAATATGATTAAAATGTAAAATAGCATTTGTTCAGATTTCCACATTCTCATCTAAAAATAAATAATTACAGTAATTATAAAAAATTTAAAAATCTTTTTCTCAAGTAATTTACATGATAATTTAATGATCATTTAAGTATTTGTAATTATGAGAGATAATACTCTCATAATAGAGATAGAACTAATGAATAATTTTTCATTAATTGAAAAATGAAAGAAATGAGTACCAAAAAATATTTTTTATTACACAATCAAACTTACCGCTATTAACTAAACAATATTCTTGCAATATATCTGCATTTTTCTGTAATGTGTTCACATTTGCAATCAGAGATTTTATATTACAAAGTTTACTTTCTACGCTATTTGTACAAGATGTCTGAAAAAAATATTTACGAAATGTTATAATTTTAAATGTTTGTTTTTTCTTTGTAATGAATACAAACCTACAATATTATGAAGAAGATTTGCAGAATTAATATTATTCTCTTTGGTAGCGTCATCAAAATTTGTATATATATTTGGTAATTTATTTATAAAATCAATACTTTCTGATAAAAACATTGTTGCTTGTCTAAAAATATTTAAAATAATATAAAATATTCAATTTAATGAGTAATTTAAGAAAAAGATAATAATACCGATGATAATCTTGAGAAATTGGTAATCTTGGAATATTTTCTGAATTGTGAACGAGTTGGTTAACTGAATGTTTGTGTTTCGTTAAACACTGAAGATTTTTAATAATATTGTCTTTACAATTGTTACGTTCATCTGTAACGAAAATTTTGATATTAAATTTTAATTCTAAAGTTATTAAAAATAGCTTTTTTATTTAACGTAGAAATAAGAACCTTTTATAGTTTGTAATATACACATTAAATTATTGTATTCTGTAATTTGCTTTTTTTCTTCGCTTACGAATTGTTCATTACGTATAGCTTTCCTTTTATACAAAAGATCGATAATTTTTTCAATATTTTCCATTGTACATCGATTCAAAAAATAAACAAAGGGAAATGCACGAGACAACTTTGAAAATTATTTTCCTCTATTTATTGTTAATTGAATAAATTTAAAGCGTTGTGTAAACTTACTAACACTAGGGAATTATTTATGTAAGGTTGGTTCCTACGAAATCACTCTGACAAAAATGTAGAAAATTAAAGACAATTTATATTTTTAATAAATATAAATAATTTGATCGAGATGTTCGTTATCTGAAATATAAAAAGAATAATCACTCGGAAAAATTCATTTCCAGTTTTAAAATTTCCGTTCTAATTCATTTTTCTACATTCGAGATTCTCTCGAGATCCCTACGATCCAGTAGTAAAGTGGGTTTCATATCGAATTCATTATCGATTTTAGTGCTGAAAAAAATGGCGGATATCTCGTTTTCCAGTCGTGCATACTGTAAAATCATTTTACATGCTGCTAAATATCCTCATTGCGCGATAAATGGGTTGTTATTAGCTAAACAGAATAATAAACGTGACAATAAATCTGCCCAATTACGTATCGAGGATGTAGTTCCACTATTTCATATTTGTCTTCATGTTTCACCTATGGCGGAAATTGCTTTGACGATGGTAAATATTTAAATACCGCATCTAATCCAGATATGATATGTTAATGAGTTATATAAATACATTTAATAAATTCTACTTGTAAATTAAAAATACTAAAATTTTTTGTCATATATATTTAGCATTTCAAAAGTATTAACATATATATGTGTATATACATATATTTTAATCTATGTTATAACTATGTTTAGTTATTTGAAATTGTAATTATTGTAAAATTATTTAATTGTTTGAATTTGTTTATCATATAAATAGTAAAAAATTTTTAGGTTGATCAATTTGCCATTAGTAAAGGTTTGGTGTTAGCAGGTTATTACCTAGCAAACGAAAATGTAAATGACTTGAGGTAATTTAATCTTTATTTGCTTTTCTTATAATAACTTAACTACAAAAATTTCAATATAGTACAGATAAACCTGCTCACAAAATAGCGGATAAAATAGCAGAGAATTATGGCAATAGCTTACTTGTTGTGGTAAGTATTTTAGAAAATTAAATTCATTAAACATTATCTTATTATCTTCCTTTGATAAATTTCCAATTTACCGACTTTTCTCAATTTTGACTATTTTGCTACTTTAATAAAAAGTTATAGACATAAATTAATATTCACAACAAGCATAGCTGTTTAATGTGTGATTAATACACTGATACATATAAAGAATAAGCAGAGCTGTTTAATGTGTGACCAATACATTGATACATATGAAATGTCAAACATAATAAACAAATAATAAAAATAATTTATATGATTTATGAATCATGTTGTTGATTCCATTTCATCTAATTATTATGGATATGAAATATTTAAAATATTTGTTGTCTTTGTGACATAAGAAAAGAAAGTTTTTAATATATCATCTTGTTTAAAAAAGTACAAGAACTGCATAACTTTTTCGACTTGTTCCAATTGATTTCTCATTCTAAAAACAGACTGAAGCTTCTCAAAAAAAAATTTATAGCAAAGTAATCAAAATTGGGAAAAGCTGCTAAACTAGAAATTTGTTAAAAGTTTCTTTTTATATTGTTAGGTGGACAATAAGGAAATTACACTCGGTATGAGTTCAATTCCCTTAAGAGTTTCACAATTTGTAGATGGCAAATGGAAACTTAAAGATATATCAGAGTAACTAATTTGATATATTTAATACATATTTTCAATAAATTTTAATATCTATCGTTTATATTGATGTACTGTTTTGATTTTTGCAGTATATTATATGATAAAGGAGCAACTCATACATTTGTATTATATGCTTTACTAAAAGCAGAAAAATACAGAAATCTTGTTGATTTTGATAATCATCTCGATGATATTTCCCTTGATTGGCAAAATCGTAAACTTAATAAAATCATTGAAGAGTTTATAGAGAAATATAAAGATATTCAATCTAAAGTAATTAATAAATAAGAATGTATTTTAATTTATTAATATAAAATATTAATGTTGAAATTTTTCTGCAAAAATTTCATTTGTACAAAATAATAACAATAGGTAACAGTAAATTATTTATATTTATTATATGTATATCTTTATATGTTCTATAACTTTTTAATTATTATCATAACTATTGATTTATAATAAAATTCAAATTTAAAACCAATTTAATTAGATAACGATTTTTGTATTAATTTCTAGTATATGTATTCAAAAAATAAATATTAGAACATTTAAAAAAGTCAGTTTTATCGTTATAATATTTAGTTTCTTATAAACTATTTTGGAATTAATAATTTTACTGACAATAAAATCTCCTAATTGTAATCATAACTAATTAGTTTATATTATTTGATATACACAATGTTTAATTTTAATCTAAAAATGCAAATTATTGGTAAACTAATCTAAATTGTATGAGAAATGGTTTAAATAAGGATTGAATAGTTTCAAGGAAGTTGTAATCTAGAGTCTAGAGTAATTAGCTTTCTGTATATAAAAAGTTTTATAAAATCTATTCTATCAAAGACAAAAACAACATGAACATCGCTCATATTTTCTCTTGTGTTGCATGCGATAATTTTTTGTACACACACACAGACTTATAAAATTAAAGTTACTTATAAAATTAAACGTGTACAAGTTTTAAAAGTTTTATTTATTCAGTTAATAAATTAAACAAGTATTGTTTTATCCATAGGAAAACTAAGTCATTTTTATTGTTCCAAATTATCAAAAAATGTAAAATATATTGCACTACTTAATAAGATACTTACTATATTATACAATCAATTTTTAAATCAAATCTAAATGCTAAAATAAAAATTTGCTTTTCAGAATGTAAATGATTTAAATTGTTTATAGAAGATCCACAAAAAATAGACAATTTTGTCACATATCTAGTTTTTACATATATGATAAAAGTTTTATCAAATAACTGAACAGTTTTTTAAATTAATAATTTAAAAAATATATTATTTTATGAACAAAAATACAGAAATGCAATATATTTCATCATTAAAAGATTGAACAGGAGAGAATTGATTAAAAACTGTTTTGAATATGATTTTACTATTTATTAGCAAAAATATACATGACTGAAAAAAACAGATGTTTATATTTCTCTCAGGAAATTAGTAATAAAGTTGTGTAATAGAATAAATTTTTTTAAAAAAATCAGAAAAATAATAGGTGTCATTCTATTATGCAGAAAATTATAAATAACTATCCAAGCATCGGTACACGCGAAAGAGAGAAGAATTTTAGGTAAAATTGACGAATAATATTTAGTTAGGCAAACGAATGTAAATCATAAAGTGTCAAAGTCAATAATCACAAATAAACGATTGTATCATTGATTAATAGGACTTAACATACAATGTATTTTTTTATCCCACGTTTTCAGTATCCTAGAATCCCCCTATAATTTTTGTGCTATATCTTGTGCCAATTTAGGCAGATTTTGGATCACCATTAATTACGAGATATACTTCTATGCCTTAGTCAATGGTTGAATATAATTTCTGTACCTGTCACAGCAAATTATAGAGGGCGTAAGAAACACAGATCTGTATTTCAGGATGTGACATAAAATGCCATATAATATCGTGCATCTATGCTATAACCAATGCTTTATCGGAATGCTTTACTGCATTAATATTATAAAACACAAAAAGTTCTATAAGCTAATCATGATACAATTATATATGTAAATATTTGTAAGATTATATTATGTTGATCGTTTGTCTATTCCGTTTTTTACATTTATTTAAAACTTAAATTCTGGCCAAAATTTTTACACCGAGCAATTTTTTTTTATAAACATTTGGTAACATTTATTTCTTCTCTATTGTTGTTATCATATAATGCAATATTTTTATAATATTTTTGAAAGATATACTGTTATAATGTCTTAATGGTTTAATAAGTTTCAAAAAATGTCTCGAGATAAAGCCAAAGGAGCTCGATACATCGAACTTGGAAATCTCGTAGCGGACATAATAATCGTAGTTATCGATCGATGCGAGTCACGCAATGGTATCCCTAGATAGTAATAGTGCTCGCGCTAAGTTCTGACAAAAATTCACGTTGAAAACAGTGTATAAAATGCAGAAACGGGTTAACTTGGGAACACTTGTGTTAGCCTGGAAGATGCTTCTTATGATAAGTGAAAGAAATGCATGGATCCTGGAGGAATATTACCGAGTGGCTTAGCTGTCGTATTTACGGAACAGAGATGTCTGCGCCCTGAGAAACGGACTGACGGACAGACAGACATCTCTGTCGAATTTCCCTGTGTTCTGATTCCTGATACGAAATGCTGTTTGGAAAATTCGGCAACTCTCCGGAGTGTGTTCTCTAGGTATAATCACGATGGACAGAACTGTATGAGTGATAGGGATTTGCTCTCGATCACTGTTCTCAATACGTTCTTGATGCTTACACGGTATACAATGGCTCGTCAAAGTATTTCAACACTCATTCTAAAAAACGTATTTATGTACATAATATCTTTTTACATGAAGTGTATTTTGAAATTTCATTAGTTACTGTAATGAAACACGACTGTCATTATTACGTCCAATAATATGAAACCAACCTTAAAATATAAGTTATAAAACACTTGCTACAAACATATGTCTAATAAAAAAATAGTATACAGCGTAAAACCAATCTTAAATATAAAATAAATGTTAAAAATACTCGTACTAAATATAATGGATAATTTTATTATTTAAATATTTCTACAATATCAACAAAATATTATATTTCATCAATGAATATCTTGCAATTTTATATACAATTTCAGATTCGTTTCAAACTTTTAGAATCATGTCTCATTATAATATAATTGTGTTCGATCATCACAGTATTAATGAAATTTCCAAATGTGAAAGTACAATATATATAGTATGTTTCATGAGAATTCCTTATAAGCGTTTGAATATTTTTGTGAGCTATTGTATTTTAATCTCTATACATTTAATATACATTGATATAGTATCAATATATATTTTTACATTTATTTGAAACATAATATAATCATCAATCGTGTCTCGTTACAGTGCTATTAAAATTTCAAAATGTGGAAGTATAACACGTGTAACATATACATAAAATGTTTCCACGACTGTATGAATATTTTCGTGATCCACTGTAGGATCCAGATTTTGTAAACGTAACCAACACTCCTGGCCAATAACGAAAATTATTCTCTACCATCTATTTTTATTAATATATGATGAGGATATAAAAGGGATCGTATGATAAAAGTATGAAGGAAGCCTGTAAATGAGTTCTATTTTGAAAGAAAGAAGGTGAGAACAAATTTTCACCGCTAGAACAGGCACCGACTTAAAGAGGGGATAAAATTCACGTATCAACTCTGGCTGTCCTAACCCGATTTTAGTGTGTGTTATTCTGTTGTGCGCGATAGCCTTGTACCAGTACGTAGAGATGTTTTCGTCACCGGCATCAGTGGTGCGCGAGCCGTCAGGCTATGACTTTCAAAAAGAGGAGAACGCCGCCAAATGGAAAGGAGTGTTTGTCAATTCCTTGCGCAAGGTATTTCACTTGAATCATTTACTATGAAACTTGTAATAATTCTTTGTAAATTAATTTGAATTTGTGAGCTTTTGATCTCATCAAGTTGATTCCACTGTCATTAATATGTCACTATTATATATATTTTCCAGCTAATACACTAGGTTTATTATCTTCCAACATAATAATAATAACATGTCATAATTAATGTGAAATAAATATTTTAGAAATTAACCATTGTTGTGTTGCTCCTATGATGATTGGTAACTTTATTTGAGAACTGTTTATATTTGCATCTAGAATAAAGGAAACTTTTTTTCATATATTGAATAATTTATAGAGTGACAGGATACATTGCTTGTTCTTACTACCTAAAAATAAACCATGTAAATGGGAGATTTAATTTTAATGTGTGTTATTATTATTCATTATTCCATATATTAAAATATATTAAAGTTTACGGAAGAATTTTGTCAAAAATTTTTTCCACAATGTATAAAATAAAATAAATACGATGTATGATAAAAATATAAACTACAAATAGTATCACAAATGTAAAACAAGATACAAATATCGAGTTTAATGGGAAATTTGATTTTATTCAAAAGAAAGGATTCTTTTCTTAGATGATTAATTATTAATTATGTTTTTTTAAACTGTGTACTTCATCAAGTATTGCATCTTCTTTTTAAATAGAAATATAATTTATTAAACACTTAATGGAATTGAGGTAATAAAATTATGTTCTTTCCAAAAGACAACAGTCAAATAAATTATTTATTTATTTTTTAATATTTTTAAACCCTATATATTCTATCATCAATCACCTAATTCTATACATCAATATATTCTACAATAATTGACACAAAAAGTAACATTTTTAATATGATATACTGTTGATTCTAAATAATAGTTTTCATAATTTAATGGCTGATTAATATAGGTATTAGAACAAGTACATCCGAGTCTTGAAGCAAGACAAGATGCATTAGACTATGTTGAGAGTTTAATCTTAAGGCTATTGGGAATGCTTTGTGGTCATCCTCCACCACACACACCTCAAGACGTAGAAGAGAGAGTAAGGCGTACATTTCCCACTCCCATTGATAGATGGGCACTCAGAGATGCGAGAGATGCCTTGGAAAAAGGAAAAAAGAAATCCCCATTAGTTCTTCCAGTTGACAAAATTCATCAACTATTACAAAAAGTAATTAGAAAATTGTATTTTTATGTTTATTTACTATTTTTATGTTTATTTAGAGATATAATTTTGTATTTGTGTATTGACAGGAAGTATTACAACAAAAAATTGATTTACAAGTTAGTCTTTTTGTAGTAGGAGTGTTGGAATATATTTCTGCAGATATTTTGAAGGTTGGTAAAAATTATCAATTGTTTTTATAAATTTTTTGTTTTGTTAAACTTTTTGTTATACTATACTATAATCACTTGTTAATCTTTTTATTAATACTAACTTCTAATTTTTAAGAATGTTAAAAACTATTTTCTTTTCAGCTAGCTGGAAACTATGTCAAGAATATACGTCATGTAGAGATATCTTGTGAAGATATAAAGGTTGCAATGTGTGCAGATATGGTAATATTATTTTTATAAAGCATAATATTTGTGTTACATTTCTATTAAGGATGGATTATCGAATATATCGAAATCTTGAAATTTCTTGAAACCTAAGAAAGTTTTAAGTTTCAAGAATTCGAAATTTTGTACATTTTTTGTGACTCTTGAAACTTTTGAAACTCGGATAAAAAAAAGTATAAAATCAATGAATAAGATATCATTTGCAGCGTGAATAAAAAATGTTTAATTCATTCTCATATCTCATATCTCAAATGTTTGATGTGAAATGTTTTTTGTTTTTAAAAATAGAGGTAGATGTGCGATCGATCGTACGAAAGAGTAATATAAAATATCTAAATCTAATGAATCTATCAAAAAAATTTCTTATTATTCTGAAAGACTCTTCAGTATATCTGACATTAGTCGATAAAAAAAGTAGATTAGATCCAGAAAGAATTCGGATATTAATGTCCTTAAACGAGAATCAGAATTAGATGTTTTTGTAAGTTGTTATATTTCCGTTTATATTTTGTTTAACTGATCAATAAAAATTTATACAAAAATATTAATTCCAGTTCTTAAAACTAGAAATTTCTGTTATAAAATAAAATCAGCACTTCTAGTTTCTAGAGTTTTAAAATTTTATAAAGTTTTGGATTTAAATTTCGAGGATTTCAAAATTAGTTTTAAATTCATCCCTAATTTCTATATTAAATATATTAATAATCATGTGATGAATGACAAATAATTTTAGAATTTATTGATAGGTATTAATGGATTTATTTTATCAAGATGATTATGTAGAAAGTCCACAAAGTGGTTTAGGTGCAGTAGTTTCTCAAACTTATGAAGAATCTGTTCGAGATCTTATACACGATGAACGTTATTATTTACGTGATCTCCATATGATCATTAAGGTAAAATAGTTTATTAATCGTATTAAGCGAAATTGTTTATTGTTAATCCATGAAAAATATTGTTTTCGTAAATAGGTATTTCGGGAAGAAATCGCAAAGCTAGCACAAGATAGAACTGAAATTGAAACACTTTTCAGTAATATTATGGATATTTATGAAGTCACTGTAACGTTACTTGGTAGTTTAGAAGATATAATGGAAATTACTGAAGAGAAACAAACACCCACTGTTGGCTCATGTTTTGAAGAATTGGCAGAAGCAGCAGAATTTGATGTCTATATAAAGTAATGATTTATATTATTATATATATATATATATATATATATATATATATATATATATATATATATATAATATAAAATATTCTTTTTGAAGACTAGAGTATTTCATATTTCATATTCTATTCTTTGAAATTTTTTCTTTTTTTTCAATTATTGAAAATCTTAATATTAGGTATGCAAAAGATATTAATAGTCCAGCTAGCCGGGAAGTTTTAACAAATTTATTATCAAGACCTGAAGCTAATAATGCGTTAAGAGCAGCAGGACATGGTTTTAAAGAAGCTGTCAAATATTATTTGCCAAAACTTTTATTACAACCAATATGGCATTGTTTTTTGTATTTTCATTACATAAAGGTACATTTTAAATAATTTTCTATTTTCATATTATTACACATGTTATTCTAATAACTGAATAATATTTTACTTAGGTATTGCAAAAACGTACACCAAATATAGAAGATGGCGAAACATTAGAACAAGTACAAGGTCTTTTAAGTCCATTACAGATGGAATTATTACAATCTATGGCAAGTCTTCCAAAAAAAGATACAGGTCTGCGAATGCAGAGTAGAGCAAGGAGACAAGCGGCGCTAGAAAAAACTAGTGAATTACAAAAAACTGTTGATGGTTGGGATCAAAGAGATGTTGGACAATGTTGTAATGAGTTTATACGTGGTATGAAAAAAATATATAGTGTTATTTAATTATTTTTCCATATAAGATAGATAGAAGTATGTTTTCATTATCTTCTATATACAGAGGATATGTTGTGGAAAGTAAGTAATGGAAAGAGGTTAACGGAACGAAGAGCTCTTCTTTTCGATGGTTTATTAGTACTTTGTAAACCAAGTGGTGGCAAAAGAGTTAGCGTTACTGCTGCAGCAGTTGGTGTGGTAGGTCATCCACCTCATCAAGGCGAACTGCGTTTAAAAGAAAGGTTTTTCATTAGAAAAGTTGATATTATTGACAGAGAAGATACTGAGGGTAAGTTTAAAAAAATCTTGGTATTAAATGTTATATAATTAATTTATTATTAAAATTATTAAATATCATATAATTACGTAATAATTTTAATATTGTATATTATTATGTATTATTTTTCTAGAATTAAAAAATGCCTTTGAAATTGCACCAAGGGACCACCCTAACGTTATCCTTGTTGCAAAATCCGTCGAAGATAAAAATAGTTGGATGGCGGATCTTGTAATGTTGAATACAAAGAGTATGTTAGAGAGAACTTTGGACAGTATCCTTTTAGATGAGGAAAAGAAACACCCCTTAAAGTTACCTCCACCACATTTATATAAATTTGCTGAACAGGATAGCTCAGAAAATATCGTTTTGGAAGCAAGAGAAAATGGAGGTGTTCCATTAATTAAGGGAGCAACTTTGGTTAAATTGGTAGAAAGATTAACTTATCATATATATGCTGATCCAGCTTTTGTACGAACATTCCTTACTACTTATAGGTATATTAATTCATATGCTTGAAATTTATATAATATATATACAGCATCGAACATGCAATTCAGAAAGGTATAATTCTACGTGAAAAATACATCAGATAATGGATACAACTTTTTTATTTAAAGCTTCATTTTCAAAATAATCAAGTTTGGAAATTTTATCAACAATAAATTTAGTGAATTGTAGATTAATCAAGAATAAATAATATTGAGAAAGTTATTCTATGTAGGAAAATAAGTCAAAAGTCTAGAATATAATTTTTTGATGTGAAGATGTTTCAATAAAATTTAATTTGAAAATTTATCAAATACATATTCAATACATATTTAAACTTTTTTTGAAGTGAAAAAGGAAAAATTTTTATTTTTCATTTTTTATTTATTTTTTGCAAATAGAATAATTTACTATCTAATAGATATAATCTAATTAGTCGTTCCTGTTCAGTTTACAAATTCAAGTATACTTAACATATTTTCAAGCTTAATTTTCTCAAAAACAACGCTTTAAACAAAAAATTTTATTTTTTATTTTCTTTATTTTTTTCTACATAGAATCATCCGATGCTGGGATACTCTATATTTATATGTATACTTATAGAAATTAACTTTATCTAATAAATTGTGTTCTTTCATAGGAGTTTTTGCTCACCTCAGGAACTGTTGACTTTGTTAATCGAAAGATTCGACATACCAGATCCTTCATTAGTTTATGGTGAGGAAGAAAAATCTTCTGGTTGCAAAACAACTGCTAGAGAAGATTGGAAAAGATATAGAAAAGAATTTTGTCAACCTGTTCAATTTAGAGTTTTAAATGTTTTAAGACATTGGGTTAGTATTATTTGAATATATTTACACTAAATTATTATATTATCTTTGTTAAATTATTAAAATATGCTCTTAAATGTTTTTAATTTTAGGTCGATCATCATTTTTATGATTTCGAACGTGATAGAAATCTTTTAGAAGGATTGCAATCGTTTTTAGACACAGTAAGTGGAAAATCAATGAGAAAATGGGTAGATTCAGTAATAAAAATTATACAAAGAAAATGCGAACCTTCGGAACAACGACCTATTACATTTAGTTTTGAACGATCTCCACCACCTATTGAGTGGCACTTAAAAGTTCCTGAAGAAGAATGGGGAATATTAACGGTAATATATTGTAAATATAAATACTGTATATAAATATTTATATTATATAGACAATTAAATTATTTTCCAATGATTACAGTTACATCCAATTGAATTAGCAAGACAGTTAACTTTATTAGAGTTTGAATTGTATAGAACTGTAAAGCCTTCGGAATTAGTTGGGTCAGTATGGACCAAAAAAGATAAAGAAAAGACATCACCAAATTTATTGAAAATGATAAAGCATACAACAAACGTAAGTTATTACACATATTTTTAATTTGATAAATTAAATAATTTTTTCATTCTGTAGTTTACACGGTGGCTTGAAAAAACTATAGTAGAAGCTGAAAATTTAGAGGAGAGAGTTGCAATTGTATCACGAACAATTGAAATTATGATGGTGCTCCAAGATCTTAATAACTTTAATGGTGTATTAGCAATTGTTAGCGCAATGGGATCTGCTTCTGTTTTTAGGTTAAAATTTACTTTTCAAGTATGTTATTTTATTATCTAACACTATTGAATTATTTAAATGAAGTATAAATTTTAATATATAATAAAAATAATAAATTTTAATATATTTATAGCAAATACCAGCACGACTAGAAAAGGCCCTAGAAGAAGCACGGGAACTAAACAATGGTCATTTCCGGAAATATCAAGAAAAATTGCGATCCATTAATCCACCTTGTGTACCATTTTTTGGTAAATAACAAGGAATAAAATATTATTAACTCAAAAAATATTAAATAATTTTCATTAATGATCTTTTTATATAGGCATGTACCTGACTAATATTCTACATATTGAAGAAGGAAATCCGGATTATCTACGAGGAAGTCCGGAACTTATTAACTTTAGCAAACGACGAAAAGTAGCAGAGATAACCGGAGAAATTCAGCAGTATCAAAACCAACCTTACTGTCTTTCAGTGGAGCCTAGAATAAAACATTTTATTGAAAATTTATCACCTTTCGATCCTAATATGAAAGAAGTTGATATAAGTAATTATTTGTACAATAAAAGTTTGGAAATAGAACCCAGAGGTTGTAGACAGCCACCTAGAGTCGTAAGTTTTATAGAAATTATTATAAAACATACATGTAATAACATCATTTTGACCAATTATTATTACCCTTGTAGCCCCGTAAATGGCCAGATTTAAACTTAAAATCGCCAGGCATTAAAGCTAGAAGCTTGAGTGGCAAATTACCAGCTCCATTGCAAGCCGTAGCTTCCAGTGTAAGATTACACGATCCTCCATCGGAAGCACCGCCACCAGAATTACCAGACACTCCTCCGCACACTTCACACGTTACAATTTCTCACGTAGTGGATCATAGTATTTTTGCACCTGTTTTATTAGGAGGTTTGTATCGTATGTATAATATTGGATTGTAGCATGCACTTAACAGCCGCTTTTTCACCGCAATTCTTATTTCTTTGAAAGAAACAAGAATCATTTTTATTTTGTTGCATAGTATGCTTAGATAGATAGTAGATGTAATTTATTGTTAATATAGGTACAGCTCAGTCGAGTTCACCAGGTCCTTTTAACATGTCAGGACTTTCAATCAGTTCGCCGGGTAGCAGTCCGCAATTAGGATCGCCCGGTCATTTATCTGTTCCACATCATCAACCGCAAAATAGTCTCTTTGGTTTTAATTCCGCTACAATTGGTGTAATGGGGGCTTTGACTGGTATACCATCATCAGGTGGAAGTCCTGGTGCTGTGATGCCACCGCCTTCGTCTCCTGGCCATGTACCACCCAGTCAACCTCCACCCCCTTTGCCACCAAGATCTCATAGGAAACGAGAGAGTTCCATAAACGAATCACTGCAACAGGTAAATTGTTCAAAAATGTTTCAATTATTTTATCTCTGTGATAATTCCATCTATCATGAAATAATATATATAATATCGAATTATATTATTTATTATTGGATACATAGGCAAGACAAGCTCTAAATGCACCTATACTTCCTCCACGAGATGGTACTTCTCCACCGCCATTACCGCCACGAAGAGATTTGCCTCCGGTGACGTTACCGCCTCGGCTACCTACGACATTGAATCCAAGTTGTTCGACACTACTCGCCAGGCGGAATTCAACGTTGGAGAATACATGTTCATCAAATGCTGTTCATACACGAAGACACATGTCTTTCAATGGGCCTAGTCTTACAAAAGTTCCGCCTATGCAACCTAATGGTAAAGATCAATATCAAAAAATATTTTACAATTGTATATTGTTATTTTTCATTTACAATGGTTTCATTTATATGGATTTTAGGGTCGGTAATACCAAGATTACCACCAAAACCGTTGCGTCCACCAACCACCATGTTTAATTTCAATGCTCCTCCTGGATCTAGTTAAGTGTTATATCTTCCTACCTCACCTAAATTAAAACGCATCTTTTGGAAATCGAGATTTAGTCCACTCAGAAGGATTAGTCAAGTCGGATGTTCTGCCGGTATGTTTGACAATGTAAGATGCTGTTTATATAGCATTTTTATAGGAAACTTCATAGGAACACAAGATTTATCTAAAACTCCGTATTAATGTATTTACCAGGATTTTTTAGTCGACATTTGAAGCGTAATTGATAAATACATTAATGCCAAATAGAGTGATACAACGAAACTTTATTTGCGATATGACCCATACGTGATGAGATGCTGTTACATTCCTTTTACCATTTGTCTTTTTAACATGTGTGACACTATTTTATTTAAAATTTATTTTTCGAGAGGATATAGAATGTTCTATCGCATATAGTATATTTTTAGAGTTTTTTTAACCAAGCGAATATGTAATTAGTAAATATAAGGCTTTATATCCTGTACTATTGAATGAACTCAGTTGAAACTATCTATCTTTGAAAAATACCTCAAAAAAAAATTTGTACAGCTAAATTTGTACAGCTCATCTAATTAAAAATATATTAATCTTTGTTATTTGAATCTACAGAATATTTTTCTAAATAAACAGAACAGAGTTTCTTTGATAATTTTACATATCTGGGTCTCGCATCACATACAGAGTGTTTCGTAACTTGAGGGACCTGATTTCGGGAGCTGATTTCGCCTAAAAATAATGAAAAAAATGTCATATAAATATATGTCCTATCTGTCTTTTTTTTTTGAGATATAATGAATTTTATAGACAGAGCAAACTCTAGTAAGCTAGTTTAGTACCAGGGATGGTATATTCAATTTTCATAATAATCATAATTGGGATGAAGAAAACCCACATATTATTGTGCATTCAAGACATCAACACCAGTTTAGTTTAAACGTATGGGCAGGAATAATTGATAAATTTTTAATTGGACCCTTTTTTCTTGATGGGAAACTAACAGGCACAAAGTACGTTGATTTTTTGAGCACGCGTTTATACGAAATATTAGAGGAAGTTCCAGTCGATATTAGACTTCGTATGCGGTTTATGCATGATGGAGCTCCGTCGCATTTTAGCTGAGTGGCTAGGCAATTTTTAAATCAACACTTTGCAAATAAATGAATTGGTCGTGGAGGTCCTATTGCATGGCCTGCTCGGTCTTCGGATTTGAATCCATTAGATTTTCATTTGTGGGGACATTTAAAATCTATTGTATACGTAACATCGATTGAAAATGCTGAAATACTATGAAATAAAATAGAACAAGGCTTCCGACAAATTCGAGAAACACCAGGAATGATAGAGAGAGTAACCAGATCAATGACAAGATGCGTGCAGGCTTGTCTTCAAATGCAAGGTGGTCATTTAAAGTATTTTTTATAAAAATAATTAAAACAGAAAATTCATTATATCTCATAAATGAAGACAGATAAGACATATATTTATATGACTTTTTTTCATTATTCTTAGGCGTACAATCAGCTCCCGAAGTGGGTCCCACAAGTTACGAAATACCCTGTATAACGCATGTTACTTCTAATATACAAATAAATAAAAATAAGCATAGGAAAACCAAAATTATTTCTGCAATAACGTAGCTGCAGAAAGTTTATTAAAAAAAAATATTTTTATCTAACAATCAATCTTGTGAATAAACACACACATACACACGTATATACATTGTATTAAAAAAAAAAAAATACTATGCTGTAAAAAGCATAAAAATGTAACAAACTCTTTGCTACGAGAGTCTCTAAAAAACAAAATTATCAATGTAAGCACAAAAACAATATTACAAGAATATATGCTATCAATCATTATGAATAAGGAAACATATGGAGATTTTCTCCCTTTTTTAAAATTGCACACGAAACGGTGAATTATATATTTATGATTTACCATTTGAAATGCCTATAACACATGGTATATTTTTCGAAATGATTTTACAAATAAGATAAATATCGCTTTTACAGATTGTTAGGAATGTAGAATACATTTCATCGCAGCCGTTTACCGGAATTGTGGCTAACGAATTTTGATTTAATGCGTCCATCAGATCCGAGGAGATCTGACTGAATGGACTATATATCGATTTCGGTTGTCCGAAAACAACGGTTGTTTCTTTAAGACAAGAAAAAAAAGTAGAGAAAGATTCTTATTATCCCTCAACACAACTGTGATACACTTTTAGATTTTAAAAAGGAAGCAGAAGACGCAAGAAAGTGCAGTATGGAATGAATCATAGGCCAATATGCATATAGAATTATACATATAAATCGAGAATCAATAGTAAAAAAAAAAAGAAATAAATATGTACATGTATATTATTATAAATGTATTCTATAGTAATTATTGTAGTAATGTCAAGCGTAAAACGGAGAACGAGATGTTGAAATTATATATAATAAAGAATATATCGTGTAAATTCTTGAGAGAATCTTTTATCCTTTTTTATATTTTTAGAATAAAAATTAAAGTTAAACAATAACGTTCTTACTATAATTACTATAAAAGCGTTTTCAGGAATTCAGTCATCATATTTCTTTTTTCTTTTATATAGTATGTTAATAAATTTGTTTTAAAAATTATGTATATTTATAAATTTGTTTTATCACTGGGAACTAGTGAATACTACTTAAAACTATTTTGGAATATAATTTAGAAAATAGAGTATCTTATTTAAGTACCACAAAAGAGGTAATTCTGTGTGTGTTAATACTGATAGCGCTTATATAATAAATTATACATATGTCATTAATTTCATGATCGAACTTTGAAAATTCGTTAAATCAATTTTTGACGAATCTTTAGAAAGTATCGATATACTTTTGGCATTCATACATCATCACATATAGGTTTGATTGTTTCTTGTTTCTTTTATGTTTGCATTTTTTACACAATTTTCTGAAATATCACAAATATCGGCTTATTTCTTTGTGTCTAATATCCGCTATTTACTTACATACGTAGTTACTTCATTTAAGTACAATTTACATAATAATAGAACTAAATGATCCTTATACAAATGAGCGAGATAAATATTTAAAAAATTTTGTTAAGTAATAATAATATCTATTGAACCGTTCATTTGCCAAATCGATTAACTCCACAAAACAAAAAATTGAGAAATGAACAAAATACTGTATATTATTTTTTAAAATTTCTTTGAAATGTAATTTCAAGTAAACAGTGTAGCATGTTATTGAGAATACAAACGTAGCTTCCATCTAACGGCATAAAATACCATATCTTTGGAATAATCACGTTGGCTTCTGAAATAAATTATTGTTCCACGGCCAAAAAAATTTTTATTTAATTATATTAAATAAAATCTAATTATTAAGGAAATATATTCAAATACATACAAAGTTAAGTATTACTTTGTTATTTCAAAAATTCAAAAAGTGGAGTTGATCTTTGAACGGCTCATATATGTCTCGAGGAAAATATGATCGACACCTTTCGAAATCATGTTACTTCCCACACAGTCGAACCATCACTGTTTCTATTGTGTCTGGAAGCTACATCAACGTGGGCATCTAAGCCATCGCTCAATTTACTAAAGCGTCTTGCCCAACTACCTCTGGCACCTCCTGCAGCTCTTCCTCCAATACTACCTGCTTCTCTAAGCATTGACAGAATATCATCCTCGTCTTCTCTACTTTTTATACCTTTCTCGTACTTAGCCTCTTGAGCCAATAAACGTTCCCGTTGCAATTGAGTCGCCAAAGAACGAGGTACAGCTGGTATCACATAGCTCATAATGCCAGTTAGGGCGAAAACCTAATTGGAATTCCAAATGTTTCATTTTATTGACAGTCTTTTAAAAAATTAATTTTATAGGTAAAATATATGGGAGTTAAGAATCACAGTGATGTAAGTCAATCTTCTTACTACTTTTCATAAAATAGTGTTTTGCGTGAAACTGTATTGTAATAGAAAATAAAATTATAGCTCAATTATAAAATTGAAAGACCGATATTTTTAAAAATTAAAGTACTCGATTTGAATTAAGATTTATTCGTCACTATGATTTTTTGTCATATAGACAATAAAGAGAAGTGGAACGTACGATATGCTCAAAGACGACGACAAAAGCTAAACGGGCTGCGAAAACATGCCAATATTGCGGACTGAGTCCGTATGGATCGTTTGAGTGATCCGGTCCATTTCTGTAGCCTCTGTATTGACAAGTTTCCGGATGATTTTTATCCATATCACTCTTCATGTCTTCTCGATAATCTGATGTATTGAATTCTGATAGAGAACTATCGATATAACCCACTAAATCCTCCGTGGGAGAGTAAACGATAGCATAGACACTACGCGGAATAAAATCTGATGTGTACGCGATAACAAATGCCTGTAAATTATAAAACAAGATTATTGTTAGAATTTGTAATACAAATGCAATTTTAGATTAAGAAGTTTGGTAATTATTTAGAAAAAGTGATCCTCGCCAATTTTAATGACTTTGAATAATGTTGTCAAAGTTATCATTCTGAACAATTTTTTCCTATAAATGTTACAGCTATTCAACCTTAGTTTCCGAGATATATATAATGACTCCCATTAATTTTCGGATACTAAATATTCAAACTGTTATAATTTTGTAAAAAAAAATTATTTATTTACGACAATATTTTCAATCGTTCATTTTATTCTAAAATGTTTTTTTATATTACGTAAAAAACGAGTGGATAAGTGAAGACATCTTTCTCCTCGAAAATATTGCAAATTATCATAGTACGAATAGAAACAATTTGTATTCGTATATAAAAAAATTTTTTTCCTAGATGAATTTACAATGGATTTGAAAATTGAAGTCTTTTCTTAACGATTCTTCGAAACTTGTACAATTTTTTTTCGCTAATTTATTCAATTTTGAATGTCAGGTGAAAACGAATATAACGAAAATGTTGCAATTTCTTGAATTTCCATCATTTAAACTTAATATTCAAAATTCAATAAAATCATGAAGAAAAAAATGATACATCAAGTTTTCGAGGGTTGTTGTAAAGGGAAGGTTTCAATCTTTAAATCCATAGTAGATTCAATTATGAAAAAAATTTTTTAATATTTTTATATACTATGACAATTTATAACATTTTCGATCCTTACTCATAACATTCGTTACGTAACATAAAACGTTTTTATATAAAATATAAAATATAAAAACGTTTTAGAATAAAACGAATAACATATTTTGAAAGTAGAGACTTCAATAATCAATAATATTTTTATAAAATTATAACAGTTTCAATATTTAATGTCCGAATATTAATCAATGTCACTATACAAAAATACGTTTTAGGATACGTTTACACTGCCGTGTAAGATGATAAATGATTTAAAAAAAAACTTTCAGTATTTAACAATCAGGCATTGATTTCATATATATCCGAAATATAAACTATTCAATTTTAATGTATAATATACATATAAATAAACTATTTTTATGTTACTTGGCATTAATGATTTGATTTAAACGAAAGTTGCCCTTTTGATTTAACTGGAGCTGCGATAAATGTTGAGGTCGAGTACATTCGATTGTTTAATAATCGTCAAAATACATTCGTCAAAATACGAGTACATTCCATTGTTTAATAATCGAAATGTTTATATTGGAGTAGCGATCATAGTGACAATAAAAGCTATATTTTTATTTCTTCGCTATTATTGCTGCTCTCATAATTGAATGTATTGACTGTATTGACAGTGGACAAAAAAATTAATGAATGAAATGTTTACCAAATTACCCTTATGATAATGATATCAAAAGTGCACAAATTACTATATCGGATTTATGTTAGATAGATTATGGGACAAAGTAGCCAAAGTAGAAATATATTGAATACAACACGTAATATTCATTTACTGTAATTATATTTCATATGTAGTGTAATATGTTTTAATTATAGTAGATTTTAAATAGTAGATATTTACAATAGGATTGTGACATAAATAAGTTTTAAATGAATCATTTCATATTTAATTCCTTTGAAATTTCTTGTCTATTAAATAATATTCAATATATTCTCTATAAATAATTGTGTTATGCAAAACATAGATAGCTTTAACAATATCCGTCCGCTATATTTATAAAAGTTTCTATAGCATTGCTTACAATTCTTCATTTAGAGAAAACAATTCCAAAAGTACGTACAACGCTTCTTTGTGTTCTTGATACTTTGGCATTGAAGTATTCTTTGCCTGTATCTAATTGTTGTCCATTGTGACAACAGTAAATTTCTAAGAAGGAAAGCTTCATTTCCTATAAATACATAAGATACATTAATTTCAGAACTCGGCAAAACAATGCCATTTGAAATTTTGAGATGTCCATCTGATAAGTATAAAAACACGATTATTGCTACTCTATTATAGACACGCCAAATATATTTAACGACTTTCATTTATGGCTCCAACGTAAATATACCTTTATACCTTTTCAATTCCCGGAATGTGACAAATTTATCTTGAACCAAGAAAAAACTTTCGGTTCATATAAAGAAATTGTATCTGCAAAGACTAGGAAGAGAAATACATAAAATTGTAGTCACATCAAGTATAGATAATTATAAATCCAAGATATTTCCCAACATCATATATGTATATAAAAACTGTATATCACGCAATGCTGTGTTATATATCTATTTATTCTACTATGCGCAGAATAAATAATTTTGCTTTTAGTATATTTATATTTATGGTGTATTAAAAAAAATAATGTAAAAAGGTATTGATTTCTGTCTTTATATATTTTTTTCAGGAAACAATTATCAGAATTATAAATTATATATAGATTATACAAACAGAGAATCATATATGAAAGTAATACAAAAAGGAAGTTACATACCAATTGAATCGCGTTAGTAGTTCGAAGATTAAAGAATGATAAAAAGCCACCGATTTCAGTGATTTTTAGATTTGTAACAGGATATTCAAGAATATACACTTCAGCAAAAAGTATACTTCCTTGAGTTCCTCAGATAACTTATTTATTAAGAATAATTTATTTTTATGAATTGCAAATAACAACGATATTGTAGCTTTTATCCTTCAATTTAATTTCAACTCGAACTAGCATCGATAATTAAAAAGAGTTAATCGTTTTTTAAAATGAGTGTTTTAGTTAGATTATAACCGGGTGAATCACTTAAGACTAGAAGTTGAAATATTTTCTTAATGATTAATTATATCTAAAAATGTTTCGGACAAAAGTTGAGTGGTTTCCAGAAGCGTTATGATATAATTATAATATTTATTTTATTCTAATCGCAATAAATAATTAATAAACGTTACGCAATCTCGCGTAATAACTAATGCTGCTATCATAGATAAATTATAGATAAATAGATAGATAAATTTCGACATTTTATGAGTATTACTTCGAATTATAATTAAAATATCTCCTAAACTAATGATTTTTCAGTATAAATAGTGTAATACTTTTTTTTTATGCCTGAATCGGTTAATATATTAAAAAAATATACTTTCACTTCAAAAAATAAACTTTCAAACGCTTCGTATGTATCGACATTAAAAGATAATAATTATATTAATTATTATTTTTTTCTTGAATTCTTTGTAAAATTTTTGTTATAAGACCTTTTTTTAATGTGATTAATCATTTCGAAAATATTTCAGCTTCTAGTCTTAGGTGACTCATCAGATAAAACAGCTGATATAAAGTTAATATAAGTCATGGATGTATATACATAAATGCTTATTCAACATTACCTACATATTGTACTTTATAAATTGTATTAGTGTCCTAACCTCACTAACTCGAAACCAGTGGGGTCATCCCTAATCGACCTATTCTAAATAATTGCTTTACTCTTATTTCAAAATTTTTTCATATAGTTTTGGATTTTAACTTTCGAATCCTTCTTGCAAGTAAAATGTTTTTATGCAAAAAAGCTATTTTCTAAATTTTAGCTAAATCGGAGTTTTTAGAAATTACGTCCAAAAATTTTTTGCGTAGATATATCTCAGAAACTAAGACTGAGCAGCAGCAACGTATATAAGAAAAAGTTGTTCAGAATGATGACCTTGACAATATATTTCAATATCCCCTTCTCTGCTATGTAATTACCAGAACTTTTATTATTGCGTGTATATACGTACATTTGATACTACAGCAACGTAAGTTACTCCACGAAGTATACCATACCAAGCTCCTATATCTTCCACCCTCTCCGCTAATGGCCTCCTTGCCTCCTTTATCATCTTATATGCATCAAGTCGTATTTCAGCTATGTTGTTTAATAACGCAAACAATGGTGCTAATGGAAATGCGGCGACGAATAAAGTTACAAATCCATACTGTAAAACTGTAAAAAAAAAGCAATAAATTGGAAATATATTTAACAATTATACTATTTAATTTCCCTTTCATAATGAGTTATTCAAATTTATTTACTCATTTCTAAATATTCATCAAACAATGCAAGTCTTCCAGGATCCTGCAACTGATAATCCTTTTCCCAATAAGTATATGGTCTGCCGTGATCTTTTGTAGCGGCAACATGGTTTCTTTTGCGCCACCAATTCCACATTTTCGGTGACAATATCTCAACAAAATTATTAAAGCATTGCTTGCCTACCATTATAATAGCGAGCTGTATACAAACTTCTGATAGGCATCCAGCTGGATCGCAAACGTCTGTTTTTATACGAGAAAATTCAGAAGCTCGAGCGGTTGTGTCTCCGGGATGAACAAAAAATCTACCCTGTAAGCCGCCTTTTTTAATAAATTTGCTTTGCTTCATATGATACAACAAATAACATGTTACCAACTTTAAAGAATGCTATATAGATAAGAGATGAATAAAAATTGACGAACTCGAAGAGAAATATCTTGAATGTGAAACTGGATTCGTACTCGGTCTGCGTCCTAGGATTCTCCATATTCACCATCCACCGTGCTAAACGATGATATACTCGTGTAAGTATCATGATGATAATCAAGTTAATTAAAGCGGCAGTCATGGAGGTGAAGATTTTTGCGTGTCTCTTTAAAAATGAGCCCCCGCCACCATAAAATACGGCTACTAGCGATATTCGAGAGATAATAGTTGCCAGAACAGCACCCAGAACTACGCATATCTGAATGGAAATTTACCAAATGCGTTAACAGAGCAAATTTATTTAATATTAATTTATATTATTAATTTATTGAATGAATGAAGGATAATTTTTCAATTACCATAAAAAATACTATAGAACTTGTGGCACAAGAACGTAAAACCTTAGACCATACTGGTAAATAAGGCTCTCTTTCCCTGGTCACGGGATTTATTCGAAATGTTTTCACTGTGGTCTCAAATTCAGGTCTAGGTTCTTCATCGCTTTCAACATTCTGGAGATCCCATTCCCAAACTATTACAGCTTGTCTTCTTTTCCATAACTCAAGAAATGTTGTGGCTAAATAATTGAATATAAATAAGAAAATAAAAGTTACACATCGAAACACTAAATATACATACATACGTACGTGCATACATATATACTACATATATATAACATACCCCAAAAAGACATGAAGATGGCAAAGAAGACAGTGGCAGGATTATCGAATAAGTAAGTTAATTTTGAGAATATGCAGGATTCGCCGAGTCTTTGATAACTACATGCTTTGTCACAGAGAGGACATAATGTAATATTTCCTGAACAAAAAGAAATTTAATGACGCGAGAAAACAAACAAAATAATTGAGAAAACAAATAAAAATTGTATACAACAAAAATACCTGCTATATTAGAATCACATATTTCTTTGCTAGGTATGTTATCAGGTCCATCCATACTTCCTACACCGTACATAAAACATAAAAGGCCAACGATTGCTGGAGCATACAGACATTTTGTGTAAAAGCCTAGCCATGCAAAGTAAAGAGCTACCTTTTCACCGAAATATCGTCTGATCAACCATAGAGGTTGTTTCTTATACCTAAATATACAAAAAAACTATGTATTTATTTTAAAAGAAATAAAACTGCCAATGAAATTACCATTGCGAAGGTCTAGCCCATATTAAATACAGTAAATATCTATCAAGAATTTCGCCATTGAGTCCAGGCTTATTATAAGGGCCCTCATGCAAAGAAAAGCAATCAAGATACGTTCCATCCGTCAAAAGTCTACGGATACCTGCTTTTTCATGATTTTCATCGTACCGTGTCCTCAATAATATTTGCATCACTATCAAAGATCTTTGCGCTGGTGTATAAGCTGTATCCCTATCTTTTACTACAAATCTACAAAAAAAGATAAAGATATTAACTATTGTACTTATCTTATAACATATAACGTATAGTATATTATATGTCTCATATATTTTGAATTTATCTTATCTCGCATGCAAGGAAAAGTCAATAATTATCCGCAGTATAATGTAGTATAAAATAATGTAATAAAAGTGAAGAAAATTATTGATTTACGCCAGTAATCAATAAAATGTTTACCTTTCTTCTCGATCACCAGAGTCAATGCTATCATAAAAGCTAGGTTCTTCCGGGTACTTCTTTGTGTCCCAAGTATGTATTTTTTTTATCCATTGTATCCATTTTTCCCAAAATTTTGAGTTTTCTTTCACATCCTCATTACCTTGCTAATAACAAAATAATAATATAATATTTAATTATTATTATAAATAATATAATATTTATATAAAATGATATGTTTATTATAAAAATAAAGTTTCATGGACCTACCCAAGCCTTAACAGAAATAGTAATGAATCTTTTTGTGGGTAATTTTAAGTTCATTACTTCAGCGTATTGAACTTTAATCTTCCATGGAATGTGCAACTTCAAGAAATAAGTTTTCCCATCGAATGAGTTCTCTTTTGGTTCCAGTTCCAACTGCAAACCCTCTTTTAATAGATTCTGTTGAAAAACACGTCTCTGTTCTCTTCGACGCGCTTCTATTTCAGTCATTACTCCATTGTTCTCTTCTTGATACACCAGCACGATATCAATACGTCTACGACCATCTCTGCAAGTAGTATAATACTATGAAATGTTTAACAAATTATAATGCTAACAACAATAAAAGTTTAAAATTACAATAATTCTCTAGAAAAGAGAACTCTACACCAACATCAATAACGTTGAAATATATGACTTTTATTGAATTCAGAATATTCATATTCATATTGAATATTCATATATTCAATATCATTAATATCTAATTGATTTGATAGGAAAATATGGATTAAAAATTTCGTTAATGTGATGTAAAATTTTTAATGAAAAATAACAAATTAATATCAAGATAAATATTGGAAATTCAAATAATTCAAATAATTTCAATAGTATGATTTTTTAATAGTATTTTTCAATAAATTAAAAAATTTATTTAATATTAAATCAATAATAAAATATAATGTCTATGAAATAATTATAATTATAAATATTATAATTAAATTATGAAATTAAATTAAATTATCTGATTACTTAGCCTTACTTTCCAAGTAATTTGTAAAAATATTTGTAAAATTATTTATCTGTTTCTTTTTTATTTGTTTTATTTTATTTATTGGCAGCCACCAATAAAACTTAATCAGATAATTGTACAATTGTGTGGAAAATTACATGAGATATCAATATCTTCATATTAAATTGAAAACAAAAATTATGCAAATTCGCAGATAAGGATTCCTAATATAAGACGTCACTTATTTTTTTAATTTTTTTTTTTTGCATATTGGGCATACAAAATCTATCTCAGCCCTGCAATTTTCGTGAGTCCATCAGTAACACTACAATGAACCTATATTGTTCGCCGTGTATTAGAAGAATATAGATTTGTGCAAAATAAGCATTTTATGTCGTAATTTTCTTCATGATCGCAAGCCATTCGTTTTATATCCAATCTCCGTAAACCAAAATATCTATTATCCATATTAATTTCTCGGCTTAATACAGGCTTTTTACCAAGAATATTTGATACCAATTCTTCAGGAAAAATGTCAATATTTCTTTATGTACCCAAAAATTCTAGAATTCTTTTGAGAACATTAAAAAATTTCGCCGTCTTTTTATAAACTATATTACTTTAATTTCCAATACCATTTCCGATCTTTATCCCTATTCTTTCCGTTTTTTTTTTAACAGAAACCCCTTAAAAAATCTTATATAAGACCTGTCTCATAATAGGAGTTTCCAATGGTCTCATATTAGGAAATTCAATAATTTAAATGGAATTTAAATCTCAAGATCTAAAGTACTGATTAAGAAAAGTCATTTATTCTTTTTTTTTAGCACATTCTACGCTTAAACTGTAAATTGGAGAACTATATCAAGTGAATACAGAAGTTTGAATCTCGTTTGTGATTAAGTAAAATGAAATCTGTTACAGTGTTTTTAAAATTCATTTTGCGAATTCGTAGTAAAAATTCTGAATTTTAAGTTATATAAAAAATGTACTAATACATAATTTTAAATATAGAATCATTTATACTTCATCATTCTTAAAAGTAATTCTTAACTAACTAAATTTTCAATTATTTCTTCAAATTATTTTAGTCTGTAAATCTAAATGATCCTATTCCTGCTGATCGAGATGAGATTTGGAAAGTCATATAAAGAATGTGAAAGGAACCCAAATATAAAATTTTAGCATCGAGAATTCAACCATTTGGAATATAGATCTTTCAATTTTACAAAATCTACTGTGTGTAAGGACAAATAACTAGCAACTAATGTAATAGGATAGTAATTCGTGTATCTAAAGTAAACAAAGTCGTATCGTACATATGCAATTCTCAATAAGAACATGTACGTATATTGATATTGGTTAAGACTAATACAGCAGCGGCCAACGAAGAGTACCAACCACTCGGACTAGTTGTCCCTATTTAATTTTTGTACTATTTGCTGTCGTTCGTTGTTTTTTATATATTAGATTTGTGAAATTCAAAACGGTTAAGTTCCTGAAATTAAAATTTTATATTTGAACTCTTTTCACATCTTTCATAATACGTTTCAAACATTTGCGGTGAGAGGGGAGCGGAGGTTCATCATTTTGTATGGAGGTTTAAGTCAACTAAGTTGCAATTTTGTAAGGCGCCGATGACGGATCAACATAAAATTTTAAGAGAATGAAGAGAAAAACTCCAAATATAAAATTTTAGCTTCGGCTATTTATTAGTTTTTAAGATATTAATGGGAAACGTTTGGAACAATTGATTGAATTTTGCGTATACAGTCATTACTAATATAATAATTCTCGCTCTATTTGAAAATTATAAATATAATCATTTATGCAAAGGAACATACATACACGATGAAAAATTGTTTCGATAATCGAAACTGTTTTAACTTCATGAAATCATACATCAATCTATTT
Source organism: Tetragonisca angustula (assembly GCA_036937485.2). Classification (NCBI taxonomy): domain Eukaryota; kingdom Metazoa; phylum Arthropoda; class Insecta; order Hymenoptera; family Apidae; genus Tetragonisca; species Tetragonisca angustula. The sequence goes on along the minus strand of JAWNGG020000094.1, from coordinate 918,483 downwards.
ACTCCCATTTTAAAACGTAATACTCCTATTTTGATTGTTCTGTTTGTTCAAAATCTTTTTGTTCAAAAATATTTTTACAACATATATATATAAAATAAATATTTTTACAACAAATGGAAAATAAATATATTTTTATTCTCGAAAATTGTAAAAATTTTCTTTTTGTCTTTAAATATTATGAAAAATTTTTTGACTAAATCTATTATCACTTTGAAAATTGAAATTTTCATTTTGCAACAGTCTTTGAAACAAGTTTTATTGAACATTATGACGAATGTTAGAATTTCTCGAATTTTTGTCGTTCTTAATGTTCAAAATTCAATAAAATGGCGGAAAAAAGGAAAAATTTGTTGTAAAGAGAAAATTTCAACTTTCAAGGCCATAGTGGATCTATGAAAAAAAAAAAATTTTCAATATTTCAAATGTAAAATTATTTTTTAGAAAACGGAGGGCAGTCAAAATGAAAGTTTTATGCTTTAAAACGAAATCAAGTAGAATCTAGATTGTCACGTGATTTTTTTTACGAAATTATAACAATTTAAATGAGTTCTATTATTCTCTTCACTATAATGTACATCAAGCGTGTCAAAACCTGTTCGACGAAAGGTTATTAAGGCGAAAGGATTGTGTATTAAATATTAAATTTACAGAAATTAATATCTCCATTTAAAATTAATTGTTGTGTAAAATTTTCCTCACAAAATCAATTTATATCTGCTAAAACAATGGTGGTGAAACGATCTTAAAAGATAAAATCTTTTTTGAAAGGCTAAAGCTACGAAACTCTACCTAAATGGTCTTTGTATTCTATAAAAATATTCAATTAAATATTCAATAAAATATTATTTATGTTAAAATGTGTTTAATTTTCCTTTTTCTACTGCATAATAAAAATTATATTTTAAGTTTATTGTTTACTATTTATTATTTGAATAAAAATTTACTGAAATTTCCCGAGATGCGAGTATTCAACACTTCAGAACCGAGTTGGATCATTTTGATCGTATTTTAGCGGAACAACAAACGATTGCCAAACCTGCCTATTTTGCTAATTTAACCATTTTATCGAATCTTATTCTGATGGGAAACAATAACAGAAATATGACAAATTCAAACTTTTAGGATAGTTTTGACAATTACGTTTTTATTAGGAAAAATCTGTATCCTTTTAACTCGCTTCTCATTTGTCATTTCGCATGATGATAAACACAATTGAAAAGAGACAAGAGGAAAATAGGAATGAACAACATATTTTGAATTCGTATAAAATCTTGATAAAGTATATCATTATAAAAGATAATCATAATAAAACATATCATTAAATCTTTACAAAATCATTCATATTTTATATTAACTTTCGCACAATAAATACCAGATTAATTTGATTCGATTACTATGTATTATTTGACCGTAATAGATATTCCTATTATTTTGAAAGTATGACTACTTTAATAATTGTCTTATTCCGTAATATTTCTCTAGGTGAAATGATCGGAATGAAACGGTTTATTGATTAAGTTTTAATTTTTGTACTTTGTAAGAATACCAAAAAAAGAAATCACTTTGAAATGTTATAAAAATAACTTTGAAAAAGAATTCTTTCCATTATATTCCATTATACGGATAATATTGTTTGTCAATTTATTCAATTTTGTATTGAATGTTTTTTTCATTTTTTTTTCAAAAAAATAACGCAGATAATTATATATTCTTATTTAAATGCTGTATAAAATTTGAAGTATCTTAAGAACTCTTTTCGACATTTTTATTCGATATTTTTAACTTTTTTATTAGGAATGACATGAGGAATTGTTTAAAAAAAATCACGAAAATTCATTAAAAAGACAATGTACCTCTGTAAAAAATCGCACTATACAATGGTGGAACTTTTTAAATAATGCCTAAATTCAGTCTGTATATATATGTATGTATGCATGCTCGTAATTAAATATCACCAAGTTCAATTTAAGAAATAAAGAATTTTCGATGCGGAATTGCTATATTTTTTTATTTTAATTCCTATCGCCAATAGTGTTGCAGTACAATATCTGTCTAAATCGATATGAAATGACAGGGAATTAGATAACTCTGAAAACGGACGCGAAAAAAGCGTTAAATATCCGGACTATGGCAATTGGTCAATGCCAATATATTATCATTCTAAACTAATTTTCGAGATTATTTTAAAATTATTGCAATATTATTCTAAAATCAACTCAACATTATTTTAAAGTCATCCAGTATCATTTCAAGATCATCTAGCATGATTTCAAATTTATTTCAAATAAACTGTCATTCAGTGTTTTAGGAGATTGTTTCAAAATTATTTTAAAATCATTTTAAAATCATTTGAGATAATTTGAAAATTGTCGAGGAAAATAGTGAAGCTTATTTAGAAAATATATATACTGAATAATTAATGTCTTTCAGAATGACTTAACAGAAAAACAACAACCACACCCATAACTAGATCGAGTCTTAGATTGTGCCAGATATGAATAGAAAGAAGTCTGTCGTTGTGGTATAAAGCCGATTGATATAAAGCTATTAAAGCATAAAATCGCAATAATGTAATGTACTGCTAGAGGTCATGCGATGAGAAAATTAATTATCCAAACGTCCCTTTTTTTATACTTCTGAGTTTTGTAACATCGCGCTTCTGTTACTGGCTAATTATATAGAAATGTTCCTGATAAATCGACTGCACTATTTGTGCTCACTATGCGTGATAATATTTACATGTTGTTATGATTATGAAATTCTTTATAGATTACTATTCATTTTTTTTTCTTTTTAATCAATTGAAAAAATAAAGAACAAAAAATTGGTGGAATTAGAGATTCTGTACTGCATGTATACTACTATATATAAATTATTGATATAGCAGAATTTCATTCAAAAGATTGATATTTTTATTACGTTTCGACAATTATGATTGGAAAATATTCTTCTATCGTTAATTTCCTGCAATATTTAAGTTTCATATTCATTTTTAATAAATAGCTGATGCTTCATAAAATCTGTATAAATCTTTTCAATGTTGTAACACACATTTTAATCGTTCTAAAATTTCAACAACGACGACATATTTAAATTCGTAAAGCAATTTAGCAATTATTATAATATATTAGTTATTCTTTTTATCAATATCTTAATTATAAATGTCAAGTTCAAATCAAAGAGATTTGTTTGACTTATATTTTATAATTTAATAATTTAAAAGTATCCGAATACTTATCACGATCATACAAATAACATTTTTTAAAGATATTTTCTATTTAAAAAAAATATATTTTGGAAAATAAATACCGGAAGTAGAGTGTTTCAGGATCGACTTCCCCTTCTGAGGATGAATCCTTCTGCAATAAAGTATTTCGTGGTATATCTTCAGAAATCGGTGTTTCTGGCAACGGCGGAGTATCTTCTGGTGTCGCTGGTACTGTAAGTTTAGGACCTACAAAAAATAATATCTTCAAATTAATTTCAGATTTCGAAATACAAAGTCAAAATTATTGTACTAATGTTGCTCTTAACTAATAGCGTTACTTGAAGTTTTTAAATAGATCAAAAGATAATTAACCAATGCATGTATAAAAGAAACACTCAGCGTAATAACTTCCTATCGATGATATTTATGCGCGTAAATAAGATAGTCAGCACCTGTTGCGTGAAATTGCAATCCGTTACTGTGTCTGAATTGATTGTATATGCATACGGCAAACTGTGCAAAATCCTTTAACCTTGAGAGTCTACATGGCAAAAGAAACAGTCATAAAGTCATATACCTCATACAAATTTTAAAGTAACCTTACAAAAGGCGGGGTATAATTATCGTTATCAGAAGTTTCACATTCTATGAAACGAAAAAGAAGAATAATAATAGGATACACGTGTTGGCTTGACGATAATCCGATTCTGTTAAAGTTACCGATCCATTATTAATATCCATCATTCGTGACATGCTGACATTTATATGCATATTGATCGCAGTTTATTGACTTGAGCCTATTTCAACCACTGCAAGGCTAACGTGCCATTACGAATATTTTATATACCGGCCATTCAAATTCCTAATTAAATTCTTTTCTTTTCATTTTTTAAGTAAATGTTTTAGCAATGTTTTGGTAAATATTAAATAATAAGAGAAAGAGAATTGCAAAAGAAATAAACTAAAGAAATCAAAGAAATGTTGGAAGTATTGGAATCGTACCGAAAGCATCCCGTGCAGTCACATTTATTCCTGAGGGATAAACGCTGGCCCTGGATAATTTTTTGTTAATTATTGGCGATCCATTCGATTGAATACCATTTTTATCCACTTCATAAATTATTTCTTTGGTATTTTCAACTTGCGTGCTTTTGTTCACACTGGGAGAATCTGATTTTATAGAATTTGCCATGATTTTTTGGGGCGAGGAATTCTTTGAACTTTCCGATGTTTCTTTCGATGGCGCATTTTCTGTTCCCATCGTACTCACGTTCGTTTGAGATTCATTCGAGCTTGATTCGGTAATATTAGTGTTATGTGTGGATAAACTCGGCTGTCTGCTGTAGCTATTCTAGAAAGATTAAATATCTTTTTTTTATCGGTATAAATACATAATTATATCCAATTACATTATTTGCTTTAAAATCAACAAAACTTGGAATATGGAATATATAATGTTTACGTTGAGGACAACTTTTATGGTAACCGTTTTTATAGTAATCTTAGCAGTATTGTAGCTTTTTGTTAATTTAAATACTTTGTTTCATTGCGCGTATATAATTATTATTATGCCTTATCTTCTGCAGAGGGATCGTTGAAATACAAAATACTTAGTCGCGGAAACGTTTATCGTATAAATGTTTCGTAATTTTCTAGATAATTTAGTAACGGTACTCTCGTTTATGTAGCATAGCATGTAGTTAAGTGAATAATCTAGAATCTAGATTCTAAATCTCCCGGCTGGTTTGTACGCATTATTTCGATACATTTTATTGATGAGATGTATCGATTAACTGAAACGAGTACAATGCAATTTTTAAAATATTCACTATATTTTTTTTATCCATTAGAAAAAACATTTAGTGTAATTTATATATGGTAATTTATATATGTATATATGTTCCCATTGCTATCTAACTACGGATAACTAACGGATAGTTATTAGTTTTCTACGTATAGATATTATATTGATCATAAAAGGGAAGGGGAAAAAAGGGAGGTTACCTGTGTTTCATTCTCAATTCGAAGTTCATTGTTATCCATTGTGTTCAAAAATGTTTGATAAACAATGTCGAGAAGAATTCTTTGTCATCGGCAACAGTTAAAAAAAGTATAAGTTCCACAGGGTAATCTTGATCAATATTGCCATTCTGCAGATTGAAATGATAATAAAATTCTGTTTTCTTTAACAGAGAGCGAGATCGATCTGTCTATTTTCATGATAACGATTCGCACTAAATGATGCTTCATGCAACACGCTGATCTTCATCAAATTATTATTATCATTATTCACATGAAAATCCCAAGTGTCACAACTTCCTACAAGGGTATATTATCGATGTTGAAAATCATTAACTTTATAAATTTTTCCGTTCCCCATCGTGCTAATCATAGTTTGGTAAAGAAAAGGGAACCCACTGGAGTCACCGTATGTATACATTATAAGAGTCAGTAATAATAAATTTTTGATCTTTTTCTCAAAAAATTGTTTTTTTTTTTAAAATATTAAATATGTAGGTGCACGTACATCGATTGACGAACGTCCTCGCAACTTTATTTCAGTCATTGATCGATTGATAAATGTATATATACAGGAAATAACGGAGAATTGATAAAAAAATTAGATTCTGGTTCCGATCGACATTTATATGTAAAACTTGCAACAGTAACGTCAGTATAGTTGAGTAAATGATGATCGATCACAGTTTGTATTTGTGACTTAGCCTTGCTTTGACTCTTTTTCTCAATTATGAATGGAATACTAGCTATCTACTCTATAGTTATCACTTTTCCGAATCCGACGAGGTTCGGATACCCTTGGCCCATCAAGAAACATGCTAACAGTTTTTTATAGGATCTAAGACGGATACAAATCCGTTACACAGAATTGGACGTTTTTGGATAATTAATTGCAATCTTTATGATTAATGTTTTAAAATATATATATATAAATGTTTGTTGTGTATATTTTGTTGTGTTCTTTTAGTCAGAACATTTTACTTCGTACGTCACTTCTTTCGTTAATTCTTTTTTAAACTTCCGTTTTATTCTTACATTTGATTGCTAATTATTATTTACGTAATTTCATTCTTATCTACGTATATAGTTCCTTTTCTTCTGATTTATGATTTCAAATATCATTATTGATATCTTGTACACTTGAAAACAGTACAACAGTATATTATTGAAGAAGACACTCTGTTTTATAATGGTGATTTCTAATATCGTGGAAATATATTCAGAAAGTTGTCAGAAACGTATATATTGACAAGACATGGATTATATTTCTGAATAATTAGTACGATCATATCTTGTTCGGAAGACTCCGAAATAACTTAGAAACTTTTCTTCAACTCATCGATCATTTTTTCACTTTAGATAATTGTTTCAAAAAGAAAAGCACTTTTATGTGAACAAATTACTTTTCCAGTTGAAACTGATAACATTAAACAGCACTAAAATATATTAACCACTAATGCTAGATAATAATTGTAGTCACTCCTATTTCTTTCTTTGAATTTTTAATTCTAAGTATAACAACTGTTTAATATATATTTGATCTAAAATTTGATAAAATATCCTTAATTATTAAACACCGTGTTCTTAGTTGTCAAATGACGCCGGTAACTTCTACCGCAATACTGTGACACATAAGTACTGACCTCCTCGTGGCAGGATGATACTTATATGTTACACACATGACCATGCGTGTTATTTACGAATGATAGCTATACCTTTGCATGCCTTTGCACGAATAGAATATATATGTAATTGAGAGATCACATGTGTTCCGATATGTATTCTTTTACATTCGAACTATATCTATAAACACCATTACAATCTAGCATAAATGTATAATTTTATTTGTAAGAGTAACAAATGATTATGAATTTTTCTTGTAAGAATTTGTCATCAAGTTGACGTATTGTAATAATTCTTGGAACCTAGAACAGTTGCAAAAGTTACAATTTTCCAAATTATGTTTTTGTTTTTCATTAAATATTTCTTTGTTCATGGTCATTTTTTTTATTAATTACCTCTAAATATTGTTGTAAATGTTCACACATGTACGAACACATTATGTTTAATATACATCGCATGACATATGCATTACTTGTGTATACATTTGAAATGATATATGTTTCACACATGCGAAAAGCTATCAAGGATTTTAATCCTCGTGTACGTGTTCGGTAGCAGAATACACGAAATAATGAGGTTTTCCAATCGCTATGGTTACCGAATGAGCACAACATGCTATGTTACGTATTATGTCTGTACAGCATATTACGAAGTCGTTTCATGAACTTGAAATACCAATAAAGGGATGGGTATAAGTTTGCACGCAACGTCACTGTTTAAGAATAACGAATGAGTTATGCTCTTCTTTAATGTAAAAAGTTTCATTTTTCATATTTATTTCTCTATTAGAATGATATAGATATAGAGATATAAAGACAATTATAGAGTAGAGAAATATAACAATATAATTAAAAAGATCTGCTTCTATTCTCGGCGTAATCCAATTTCTTTATTGGATATCTAAATTGATTGAACTAGTTACGTAGTCTGATATTGTTCACTTTTCCGGAAATAGTATAGAACTAGATTCTTGACATTGTCCATAACTTAAATAACATAACCTTCGTATCTAAGCAAAACCTTAGTAAAAGCTAATCAATAGGAAATGACTGTTAACTGTATAATACTTTGACATTTTACTATAATTGTTAATATCTACTTACGTAATTTTTTCTAGTAATTCCGATATATGATTTTCTAGCGAAGAGGAAAAGAGCACAAAAATAGGAAATTAATCGCATTATTATTTTAATTGTGAGTTTTATTTATTTGTTGACATTTATTTTTCCAATAATTATTTTTATATGTTTTCTTAAGGAAATTTATCTTCTTATTACTAGATTTGAAGAAAATATGAAGAATTTTTTTAAAAATCATTTCTTTAATTTTATTAATCAAATAAATTTTTGGTAAAATACTTTAAAAATATCTTTATAAAAAGTAATGTAATACAGTTTACTGAGATTTATCGCTTTGTAAATACGTATAAATATGACTGTATTAAAAATTTTTGAATAAACATAATAAATCATGTGCACAATTATTAATTTAATTAAAATTATTATTATTAACGATAAGATATTATATAACAAAATGAAGTATTTAAACAGCTGCTATAGAGGTACGGAAATTAATGTTTTTAATTTATATTATGTCTTAAATCTTTTGGTTATGGTATTTCTCTTGACTAGGGATGTAGCGTCATTCGCCATATTTATTTTCGATTAACAGACACCTGTGAGTTTCAAGTACTCCCTTTCCATTATTATATACTTGCGCTCTTTGACATGTATGGCATGATGAAGACATTTTATATATTTTTGACGTTAGCCTTTTTATATACAGGTAAAAAAATAAAGAGATTTACTTGCATGTATTATTTTTTAATATAAATATTACATTTCTATAAATTTGCCATTGCCTATTTAATAAAGTCAATGTCCGTTAACCCTTATACAAAGTCTAACTTTGTAGAACATTTTTACATGCAATTAATTTAATATATTATTTATACAAAGTCACACAATAAATTGCGTATTACATCTCTGTACTTAGAACTCGTTATTTAGAATGCTATAATATTATTTGTTGTAATTAAACTAATGTTTATCTAGAAACATTCCTATCGTATTTTTCAGTTAAGAGTCAACGTACACCAACGATATCTTACATTTCCCAAGAGCAAATTAAAGATATTGGTGAAACTGTAGAATTTCGATGTTCAGTTTTATATGCACCTGACTTTCCAGTTGTATGGACAAAAATTAATAAAAATGTTGCCAATGACCAATTACCACTTTCGCATGGTAGTACTTTAATCATAAGAGATACTAGATTTACACTCAAGTATGATGATGCCTTATCTACTTTTAGATTACAGGTAATATTACTTTTATTATTTGGTTATGTAACTCAAATAATAATGTAATCCATTCTTCAGATAAAAGATATTCAAGAAACTGATGCTGGATTTTATCAGTGTAAAATTTTGATATCTTTGAATAATTATGTATCTGCAAATGTCGAACTGCAAGTTCGTAGACCACCCATTATCAGTGACAATTCAACCAGAACTCTGATTATTACCGAGGGACAGCCTGTGCAACTTGAATGTTATGCAGGTGGTTTTCCTACACCTAGAATCTCATGGCGTAGAGAAAATAATGCCATTTTACCAACAGGTGGATCAATTTATCGGTAGGTAGTTACTTTTTTATAAAAGAGACTTTTAAATGAACTCTTTTCTAATACATTGAAAAATTACAGTGGCAATACATTGAAAATTCCTGCAATTCGTAAAGAAGATCGTGGAACATATTATTGTGTAGCTGAAAATGGCGTAGGACGTGGAGCTAGACGTAATATTAATGTTGAAGTTGAATTTGCACCTGTAATTACAGCACCCAGGCCACGCCTTGGTCAAGCTTTACAATATGACATGGATTTAGAATGTCATGTAGAAGCTTATCCTCCACCAGCTATTGTTTGGTTAAAAGATAATGTTCAATTATCTAATAATCAGCATTATAGCATATCACATTTTGCAACTGCAGATCAATATACAGATACAACAATTAGAGTGATCACAATTGAAAAAAGACAATACGGAGAATATGTGTGCAGAGCAGCTAATAAATTAGGAACTGCAGAAACAAAAGTTGAATTATTTGGTATGTATTCTGAAACATACGTATAAGTTTAATAATATATATCATTTAAGAAATATTGTTTTTATTTCTTTAATTGAAATTACAGTTACATTGAATTGTAGAATTGATAAATGTATATGTATTTATAAATTGTGCATGATAATTTGTAATTTGATAATACTTGTCCTTATATAAGTCTTTTACACATAGTTTATTTCATTCTTATACATTTCTTTTTTTGTACATATTATGTAAACAGCAATTTAATTTGCAGTATATTCATTTGTTAAGTAGTAGTTAGCATGCTCTAGATGTTCCCTTGTTTCTTTTTTTTGCGCAGAAACTACTGTCCCTGTGTGTCCGCCAGCTTGTGGCCAAGCCCTTTATTATGGGACTGGAGTAGTACCAGTTTCTTCAGGGCCTTTGGTAGTCTTAGTTTTATTTATTACAATTGTTATGAGGTATGTTGATTTCTGGAAATAATTTTTTCCCGCTTTTGTACATTAACATTTGCAATTACAGTGTAATATAAATTTATCTCATTTCATGTATAAGCAAATTTTATAAATTTTGCAGAAATTTCTACGCCAAATATTAATTATCCTGGACTTCAATGGGCGGCAGCGAATCAATGCAACTTATCGAAATGGTTGCTGATAGTACTATGGCTCATCATTCTTAATAGATATTAGAAACATTATTATACAATAACTTTAGGGGCCTAATTTGTTTTTAATTTTTATTAGATGATTATTTTTGTAGTTATTTACAAATGAAATTGAATAATTATTAGTGAATATAATAAAAGTTTTAGGGGCCAACAATATAGTAGATGTTGGCAGGATACAACTAACATTCCAGAGAAGTGCATAGTGATACAAAATGAAAAAAATGTAATGATATTACCAATAATTTGAGATTTATATATATATATATATATATATAAACCTTTTTTCATATATTAGTATAACTGATAAACACAAAGAAATGATTGATAATGATGTTATGAACATATATCGGCCTTTAACATAGTTTGTAGTAAGAGTTCAAGAATACATTCATACAATTTAACACATTCGAGACTGTCATATTTTGACAAGACCTTAATGGCAGTTAATATTTCTGAAGTTATAATAAAGAATGAAAAAAATTTAGTAAGAGTAAAACAAACATATTTCAAGACCATATCTTTTTAAGAAACATCATGACTCACATAATGAATCACGTTTATTAAAATCATTTTTATATTATAAAGATGATTTAGATCACTATGGAAGTCATATGTATGAAACAGTGGTTAATATTCCAGAAAAATGAGCACAGCTAATATAATAACGAAATTATGAACATAAATATTGCTATTCATGTTTTATTTTTATGAGAACAAAGAATCTACAACAAAATAACTGCTAAAACACATATATAATATAAAAAAATATTATCTGTAAGTATTACTTATAATAAATTTGTATAATATTACTTAAGACATATCGTTCAAATATAAATTTCATTTATCTTTATAATATTATACAGTACAAGTATGTTGCATGATTAATTATTATAACTAATTACCTGTATCTTTTTCCTTTTCTATTTTATTCTTTATGCTTCTTAGTAACATTTCAGATATAGCATTGTTGTGTTCATAGCACATATACAATTAATTTTGTTCAAGATATAAAATTTTTACTTTCGTCATTACTTCTTAAAATGTTAACAGCTCTGGTTGTGGATTATCTTATGTCTTTTACTCTCAATTTGAAAGTAAAGGTATTTTATAAGTTTGCTTTTCTAACAGAATAATATTAACTAAACGTATTAAACTGGTTTGATCTAATTTTGATCTCGAATGTGTTAAAACATTTGTTAATGCTCTATTTAGAGCATTATGTAGAATTCAAAGTAACAATACTCTATAGCTGCCTTGTTACACAATGTTTGGTAACAGAAAAAGAAATTATTATAATGTTAATACCTTCGTGATACAAAACATGTAAAAATTTGTTTTAGATCTAGATCAATAATTGTATATTATAGATGAAGCTATTTATAACAATCATAACTAGGGTATTTATGTTAACAAATGTATAAAGACTGCATACTCATAACAGGGATCGATTTCGCCTTTGGACAAACTTAAGGTATTTTTAATGTTCCTCGGAACTGCGGTTGCTCCAAAAGTGTTGCTTTCGCTTTCGCCAACCATAAGAGTCGGAGAATTTATGAACTTTCTTTAAATACTTGAAATTACGATCAGACCTTTATACTGTGCGTGTAATTTTTCTTTCAAATTCATAGGACAAGATAATCTATTTCGAAATTTATACATGAAAAAATGAAGATTGGAAGAAAGCATTTGTATTTGCGAAAAACCAGAATTTTTATCAGTTCCGGAGCGAATTATCAGTAATTTACATGTTTGAGGAGATGACACGAAGGATAAAGGGAAATAAGAATAAAAATGTCACAAAACAACTTCATTGGGGAAATTACAGTTTGGATATTTTAGTTACTATCTCTAAAGAAACAAAGTTTGATGAATTTAATTAGGCATTTAACAAAAGATGGGCCAGCAACAAAATGCGCTGCATATAATAAAATCATTATAAAAAGACATTTCTTATGTTACTCTTTATTTCTTGCATATCATTAGTGCAGAGAAACTTAGAATCACGATAAGCAAGATTTTTTTATGACCTTTTTACGAGTTTGCAATTTTATATTTACTTTTAAACTAACATGAATTTTAATAAACAAGTATTACGTAAAAATCATATTTCCTTATATTTGTATTCCAGAGCAAAATAATTAAACGTGTTTAAACATTTTCAAAAAGGATCTTTATTAATTCCATCATTCGAAGTTACTTTCTTACAATTTGAACACTGCTTTACTAATCTCACCTTTTTTTAAATTGTCTAAAGCTTCACGATATTGTGATAACGAAAATACTTTAATACCTAATTTATCATAGTTAAGATATCTATCAGCCATTGCATGTAACAAACCTAATCCTCTAGGGAACGAAAAAGGGTTTATGTTTACACCCAAGATTGTCAATTCCTTCTTATAAATCTGTCAGGAAAATAAAATAAAATTAACTACTCGTGATATTTTATAAACAATGGAAAAGTAATGAGTCAAATATTTGGAAATACAATAGTACACAATCCTGATTAACTTACTTCGTATGGCTCGATACTGAATTTTGCGCTGGGATTAGCAACTCCGAATACGCATAAGCGACCACCTGGACCTAATAGAGGAATCGCTGCTTGCACAGCTGCAGCCGAACCACTACAATCGATCACTACGTCGAATGTTTGTTTTAAACGTTCTGGGCTCTCTGCTACGAAATCAAGATCTGAAAAATATAAATAAATAATAAACATCTCATGAAAATACTTGAATATTTATTATAGAGAAATCTTATGAATATATAGTACATTTTGTATAAAACATTTTAAAATTTTATTGGCATTGAAATAAAACATAACTGTTATGACGATATTAATAGAATTTGGAACCAATGCACTACAAATATATACTTTTTTTCAGTAGAAAATTAGGAGGATTGGGTTAGTAATCAATAGACAACTAACTGTTTAAATAATTTTGTAATTTCTGTGAAATATTATGTATTCCCGTAATCATGGCACAACCAACTAGGAAATGATTCCAAAAAAATAAGTCAAAAAGAAAGAATAATTTTTTTTTCCAAAAATGTGTTTTCAACTTGAAAATTCAAATTAGATTATGGAAAATAAGTCAAAAATGTAAAATACAATTATTTTATAAGATGCTTCGAAAATTATATTTGAAAATTCCATCAAATATACGCATATTAAACCAATCCTAAATTAAATGTATTCAACTCTATTTTTCTGAAAATGAAGCCTTAAGCAGAATTTTATATTTTTGTAGGTAAAATCCTTTATATAATTCACTCCCCATTCAATCTGGAATTAATTAAATTCAAGCATGCTTAATGAATATTCAAATTCAAGTTCCTTGGAAATGAAATTCCTTAAATGTAAAAATATATTTTCGATTTATTCTTACATGTAGAATTCTCTTATGGTCGATTGTATCATGATCATAGAAATGTATATTTCTACTGAATATCTTGTAACTTTTTACAATTCATAGATTTGTTTCATACTTTATCAATATAATTATAATTATATCTTACAAGTTACATCTCGTTAGTATATTAATTATTATATCTTACAAGTTACATCTAGTTAGTGTATAACTCATAAAAATATTCATAAAAATATATTTGAATATTTTTGTGAGATACTGTATTCTATATAATCTACCTATATTTACTAAATTCAATATTCGTTACATTTTGCGACAAGAAAATACTTCAATATTTGTCTAAAATCTCAATGTTTGTTATTAAAGATTTCTTATTGCATGATCATTCTAGACTCTAGATTTATACAGTTTTATACGAATATTGTAATCATTTGTTTTTTATTCAATTGTAGCATTTTCTAATACATATTTGTAAAAAGAAGGAAATGTCAAAGGAGATCTTTGCTTTTATTACATAATATATACTTTACCTGTCAATGATTTGATATACACGATTCTTTAAAATGTATCCAGATTTATTACCGTATTTTGTTGCGTTATCGTTACTTACTGGCATAGTAAGAAATAACACTGTTTTGTTATACGGGGTGATTTTTCACAAAGAAATAAAAGAAAAATATAGAATAAAATTTTTTTATTTAAGACTTAGAAAGTTGAGTTTAAGGATTTATCAATTAAATTTGAAGTTAATTTTATTTTTACATAGTGAAAATAAGTAAAAAATGTAGAATCAAATTTTTGTGTAAAATGCTTCGTTTTTGAAAGAATTGAGTTTGAAAAATTATTAAGTGCAAGTGTGTACACGGCAATTTTTAACAAAACACATTCAAAATTTATTTTCTTAAATTGAAGAAAGCTTTAAATGAAAAAAATTTTATTCTACAATTTTGATATATTTTTCTCCTGTTAATTATTTTCTTGTGATCTAGAATTATCTAAATTTAAATATACTTGATAAATCTTCAAAGTCAATTTTCTCGAAAACGAAGCATTAAGTTAAAAAATTTTATTCTATATTTTTTTTTATTTCTGCCTGAAAAAAAAATATATATATATATAGTAAATTTAATATTTCGATGAATGTTGGTAAAGTAGCTTGCCCTTAAAGAAAATACAATATTCCTCACTTAAATGTCCGCACATTTACCCATTTAAGTGTGCATTACTATCCCCATCAATTCTTGGGACTATTCCCCTACTCTACCTTATCATGGGGCTGCGTGAAACATGACACTTAAACAACATAGAACAAGTAATATATGTATGTATATATGATACCCATATTGGTGTCTAGTATCGGTATAACAGTTGATACTCATCTCCTCTCTTTCTTTCGGTGTCAATTCAGAATACACCACGCCACTGAAGTATTTGCTTTCGGTCCTAACTGCGGACGTTTAAGTGGTGACTACTGTCTTTAACCTGCTGAGTTTGGGTATCAGTAAATAAATTGATAGAAATGATCCTTGGCATTACCATTAAATGTATATATGTGTAACAATAACAATGTAGACCTTTAGAATTTATTGTCTTTTGTCACAGTCCTTCTATAAACCTTTGAGTTTCACGAGTTACCATTAAGTAACGATATCGCATTAAAAATATAAAATATAACAAATGATATAAATTCGAAGCATCATATTTTGCCATGATGGCTTCTCAATGAAATTAAATTTCTATTTGTTTATTAATCCACGGCTGGGACTCAATTATTTTCTTCTTTGTTAATTCTTATGAAAAAAGTTGACTCTATATTCGTTTCAGAAATGGACGAATTAAGGACGAGTACAAAGGTGTTTCATTATACAATTTCAGACTTTCTGACTAATATAATCGTGATACATAATCCTTTTAGAGCTGATTTTGAAATGTTTCATATATGTATTAAATACATATACATAATTAGATTGCAGATACATTTTCAGGAAAGTTAAATGTACAAAAATTTACAAAAATATATAGAATATTCAAAGCAAAATTTCAATGATTATTAACTTGGACATGTACATAATACAATGTCCAAAGCAAGACAAATTTCTATTAGAGTCCCATTTTTTAAATTATATTTTATATAAAAATATAAAAATCTGTATAGTAGAACTTCGTTTATACGAGCTTGTCGGAGAACAAATTTATATAATTAGTCCTTTGCAATTGTCTTTTTTAAGGGGACTTAAATTTTTAAAATTGGATTGTCCGCGCGCGGTTTAGGCGGTTTAGGCGGTTTAGTACGAAGTCTATGGATATTAGTGGACTCGCGCGCTTGAGCTATCAAAGGTTTTTCCTTTCAGTGATAGCACTGAACTACGGAGAGAGTTGAACTATCGTGTCTGGCTGTCGGACGACTTCTCTCTTCAGTCTTAATGTGGATCGCGAGAGATGAATTAGGTTGTTTAGCAGTCGGACGAATTCTGACTTGCAAGCCGGTAGAAAGTAGAGAAAGCTTTCTTGTTTCCCTTTCTATCGGTTTCGAAACATTTCTTGGCTCCAAGCTGGGATACAGCACAGGTATTAACCGTCGCTTGGACGCGATTTTGTTTAAAGATTTCCTATACTCGAGAAAGTGAATGCCTTGATTTATGCCATAGTTGAAGATCATGTTAGGTTTTTTGAACAAAGAAAATTTAGAGGTTCAGATCACTTGAAGACCATAAATTTTCTATAGGAAGCATGCGATTAGACCATGTGGTATTCTCGCATAGAAACTTTTCCGAACATGCATTTCTTCTTTATAATAACATGATAATTATAATGAACGTAAGCATATATTTGATATTATATGGTATAATGTAAAAGCATAAATATTTAAACAGACATCTAGAATGAAAACTATATTAATGACGTAAGAAAAATAGAAAAAATTAGTTTTGACAACAAAGGCAGTCATGAATCAATTAACACTCATTGAAATAATTCGTATAAACTATTTCTTGCGAAAGTTTACAAAACAATGGAGAAAATTGTTCTTCAGAAGGTTAGAAGTATGTATCATTAATTCCTACAACATACTTTATTATAGGAATAAAGCTTCTAACGAAAGCGCAATACGTGTAGAACATTGATAATTGTTTTAAATGATATCACATATTAGAAAAATAATATATAATAATATATAATTAACATAATACAATTTAAACAGGATGATTATTTCCAATATTCTATCACTTTATTTGACGATGTTATTTCGACGATGATATTTCATTCATTATAGATGATGTAAAAAAAGTTTCCGAGTACATAGTGTTAGAATTTCTGTGATAAAAATCTACTCTTCTCTATTTAAAAGTATTGTAATTTTTTTGTTCATATAATAATAATTCAAGTTCAAATAAGTAGACTCGACCAGCAAGATTAATCAAACATTGATATGTAGAATCAAGAATTCAATAATACTCTTATTATTGAAATTAATAAACAGTAACCATTTCTGAACATGCTGAAAGCCATATTATTTATTTATTAATAAATTCTTTAACTAGAAACTAAGAATTAAGTAATTATTACCGAGATTGTTCACCAATTTCCGTCGTTTCTCTTGGGGCTCAGTGATTATCACGGATTTTCTGAGACCGTGTAAGTGCAACATGCAGGCCCATAAAAGGCCAATGATTCCGGCGCCAATGACGAGCACATTGCTACCAACATTAACGCCATTAAGTCTCTTCCATCCATGAGCCAAACATGACAAAGGTTCGACAAGGGCGGCTTGTTGCAAATCGACATCATCAGGTACTAGGTGAACCTGACAAATGATTCAAGATAATAATAATAATTTAAAATTCACAATTTTTTACGATTTACATATGTACATGTTTGGGAAATTCGTAGAAAAAGATAAGAAACAATTTAATTAGAATTAGAATTTCGTTATTTGTAACTTCACAAGTTTTAACTTGCTTTAATTTTACTTTATATTAATTTAATTGATATTAATAATTATTTTATGAAATATTTCATCGTTTTCGATGTTAAATTCTGTTTTTCTGTAATAACATTTGCAGACTTCTAAAATATTTCGATATTAAATTTTTTTTATAGCATTTACAGATTTTTACAGTATTTAATTTGTTATTAAATTTTGTAAAGATCATGATCAATAATAATAAACTAAAGTAATAGATACAATAGCAACAGAATGTGTTTAAAACGACTGTTTTCTTGATAGATAATACTTTAATCTGTTATAATTTTATAAAAAAAGACTAATTACTTTAGCGCAATAGTATTAAGTTCATTTATCTCAAAGAATGAAAATTGTAAAAATTCAAACGTCTCTAAAAATATTGAAAAATTTTTTTGAACTAAATTCACCATGGTCTTGAAGATTGAAGTCTATTTTTTATAAAAAACCCTTAAAACTTGCTGTACAATTTTTTTTACCATTTTATTCAATTTTGAATATCAATGTTATGTGACAAAAATCCCGTCGTTTACCCCTGATATTCGAAAGTAAATAAAAATATTCTATTTTTTTACTACATAATATAAAAATATGAAAAAAAACAAACTTAATACTGTCAAAATACATACAAGGTTTTACGTTTTAAAATGAGCTCAGCTAAGTTGTACATTCTTTTTTCACAAAGTTATAACACTAGTTTCAAATAATATCATTTATTAAAAAAGACAGTTGTTCTAAACTTTTGGCCATTATCTAATAATGGCCAAATAAATTGCAGATATTTATACAAATGTATCTAAAATGCTTGTTAATACTTTAAACGAATTTAGGTTCCGTTTCTTTATTTACATTCATAGAAATTTAAAAAATACATCAAAATTTGTGATCTATTAATAAATTCTCATCGAAAAAAGAAACATGATTTATGAATTTTATATCTAACTAAAAAATGACATTTGTTTAAACGTTTCATTATTATAAAAATACATAAACGCTACGAACTTTTTGAACAACTTAATAAATTAAATTAAATTTTTAAAAAATGATTACAGTATACCTCTTTTTATAAATGAAAAATTCTTACATGCAATGATCTCGTAGTTATCTAAAAAATTTGATTCTGAAAGAGATAATAAAAACGTAAACAAACCTGGCTTTCTGGTACTACAGCGTGTGTAGAGAATCCACCGTCTCTAAAAATTCCTATTGTGTTGTTTATGCCACCGGTGCTACAGTGTTGATAAGATCCTTCGTGACAAAAGGTGCACTTATCGCAGGCGCTATTAGGATCGACAGCTACTTTTTGACCGAGTTTAAAGTTTTTTACCGTAGAACCAACCGCATCGATAGTTCCGGCAAATTCGTGGCCAAGAGTTAGAAAGCCCTCCTTTTTACATGGGAATGATCCCTGAACGATAGAATTTTTTCTTGTTATATTTTAGAATCAATGAAGAAGTATTGTAAGACTATAATGGCTTCGTATGAATTTATCGGAGGACAAATAATTTATACAGGGTGTTTGACAAATTTTGCTAGTGTGTTCTATAGATAAAAATAAGACTAAATGTAACAAAGATCCATAAAAATTCAAATAAATGTTTTATTAAAAAGTTACAATATGAAATATGAAATATGACAAATATATCCTCTTAAAAAAGTATATGCTCTTAAAATTTCATTACCATGGTATTTATTAACATGTTTCAATATATTTCATTTTTACAATTGAATATAAAATAAATAGCACATTGTTAATGATGAAACAGAAAAAAGTTACTTAACAATTATGCCTAACATGAAATATTTTAAATAGAATAAAGCACCTATTAATTTTATGATCATAGATTATTTGAAAATCAGGGATTGAGAAACATGGAACTTTTTAGTAAGTTTTATTTAACATTATGGAACTTTTTTAAAAAAACGTTCTCACATTATAAGCTTTAATAAAAAAATAAAAAAATATTCTCGAAAATAAAAGTTTCAGTTTGAATAGATTTTATACAATACGGATAAAAATATAAATTTTTTATTACGTTTAGGAACAGATAATTTGTTCGTTAATATTGAGAAAGATTTTCAATCATTGTAACGAATACTGAAGTACAACAATATTAAATAATTATTACAGTTAAATTTATATTCTGAATATGTTATTTATTTGTAATAAATTCGTAGAATTGCAATAAATTGCGTTCCTCTTTGGAATGAATAATTACGAAGTCAAGAATAAATTAATACAAATATGATATTTATCAAGTAATGTAATATCTGTGTTTTAATCATCATTGGTTAATTGATTTGTTATTGCGTTGCGATACAGTTTAATTTAAACTTTCAATAATGTGATATTATATTACTAAATAAAACCAATACTCAATAATTTGTTATTTCTATTTTTTTTGCGAAGAATAAAATAACTTACATTTTTTTATTATATAGATTCCAAAACACTTGTCACATAAGGACATTTTATAAAGAAATTCCTAAAAATAATATACAAGTTAATTTTTAAGTTGAACATTTAAATTATTTTGGTTACTATTAATGTTACTAAAAAAATCCTGCGAAAATCAGTTTGACAATTTTTTAGTACTTTGCTATGTGGATTAATGAATATCTATTAATGTATTAAAAAACACGATTCCGCTTACTCAAAAACTACTTACAATTAGTAGATTTTTATCACATTGTATAAAATCAGTTTTTAATTCTCGAAGAACTGGATCGATTTCATTTACTTGTATATTTTGGTTATTTATATCTTTTGGAAATAAATTTTAATCATTATTAACAAAAAATATTAATCATTATTAACAAAAAATAACATAAATGACAAAATAATGAAAGATATATTACTCTATTAAATTAAATGTTAAATTTTTAAAATGTTTTTCAGGAAAAAAAAATTTACTTCGAAAAATTCTCGAATAATATTTTACATAGAGCGTAAACAATTCAGGTTGTTAGATTGGGTTAAGAAGGATTAAATTAAGAGGGTTAAAATTATTAAGTTATAGTGGCCATTACATTAAATTTTTATATTGAAAAATTGACGATATTTAAACTGTTATAATTTCGTAACAAGAAATCATACAGCAATGAATCTGGATTCATTTTAAGGCATGAAGTTTTTATTGTCACAATTCTGGATTCATTTTTTATGAAAATGTTATCATGAACTAAATGAGAGACTAAAGATACTATTTTTCCTCGAGAATATTATAAATTTAAACGTCTTTCAAAACACAGAAAATTTTTTTATAATGACCCCTAAAATCTGTTGTACAATTTCTTTTCGCCAAGTTATTAAACTTCGGATATATCCAAAATCTCAAAAGTTCGAAAAAGTTTTAGAATTTAGAGGTCAATAATTTGCGAAAAAAAAATCGTATAACAGATCATAGGGGGTCGTGAAAAGGAGCCTCCAGTCTTCAAATGACATATTCAAATAGTCAATGGTATATTCATGGTATGTTCAATCATGAATTCAAAAAATTTGCCAATGTTTCGAGAGATATTTGAATTTATAACATTTTCGAAGAAGAATAGTATCTTTCCCACTTGTTATATAACATGAAAACATTTTTGTGAAAAATGAATTCAATTGCGAAAGTAGAAGCTTCACGCTGAAAATGAGCTCAGATTTATTGTTGCACGAGTTCTTGTTATAAAATTAGTTTAAATATTTTAAATATCGTTAATTTTTCAAGATATTGATAATTTAGTGTACATGATAATCTTGTGGCTGCCATTGTTACGCAGCACGTTTTCTTAAAAAAGAAAGATCAATAATAATATATGCTTTTTTTGTCCTACATCGATATCGCGAGAATTTAAATTGATTGGAAAAGAACAGGAATTATTATCATATTTGTGGTAATATTCCAATCAGTATAATAAAATTACATGTATGGCAACATGTGATCAATAAAGTGCATTATATGCAACTTATATTGTATTTGGTAAATATTTATCAAAAGCAAGCGTTATAATCTCTATTTCTGGAAATACTTACACGTGGTATGAAATTATGCAACATTCTCGTGCCGTAACTATAAAATGCAATCATGTCTAAAGTCTCGTTCTCTTAAAGCAAAAGAAAAACATCACGAGAAAGAATGACGTTCTTATGTGAATGTGCAAAGAAATGGATTATTTATTAATCACATAAGATTATCGCATTTTTTTTGTATACGGAATTAAAGATAGTGAAAGAATAAGAAACAAACGAACTGTTTCTGTACCGTTTGTGTATGAATCAAGGTCTTGATATAGAACTATAAAATACAGTAAGACCTCGTTTAACACTATCTCAATTAACGCTGATTCAATACAACG
Source organism: Tetragonisca angustula (assembly GCA_036937485.2). Classification (NCBI taxonomy): domain Eukaryota; kingdom Metazoa; phylum Arthropoda; class Insecta; order Hymenoptera; family Apidae; genus Tetragonisca; species Tetragonisca angustula. The sequence continues at coordinate 896,198 of JAWNGG020000094.1, read as the reverse complement.
TTTTTTCCCGAATTCTATTTCCGAAGCTCTAAATATTCTATAAATCGATACAATACGGTTCGTGTTATCGAAAACTGGAAATTTGTCGCGTATACATTCATCTTTATATATATATATATATATATATATATATATATATATATATATATATATATATATTTCTTTTCTTTTCTTTATATTTGTATTTGTATTTATTCATTTCTTTTCTTTTCTTCTCAAAAATGAAGAAAAAATGAGCAAATATTTTTTTCCTTAATGTATCGGTCCTCAGTACACTCCTGAAGTTTTGATATTTAAATTCGGGATATTTAATACGGTGTATATTAGGGGAGAGTAGAGTGCCTAAACGGGGTGCCTAATGTAGGTCTTAACTTCGTAAAAAAAAATCAGATGCCAAAAGAAAATTCGCATGAGGCTAAATCTTTCAATTGGACCTTATACAATAAGAAAATGGCCAAACTTTTTTAAAGAAATTGTTTGGCTCACGGGAACATAAAATCTTCCGGAGATATGTAAAAACTTAGTTTTGCCCTATAAGGGTGGGCAAAACGGAGTACCTATTAAAAGACGTATAAAATGTAATAGAGTTATAAAATTTTTATTTTTATTAGTTAAAAAATAGTAAAAATAGTAAAAATAATTATTTTTAAATATTAGCAAATATAAAGGTATTCTATTTGGTCTGTCTTATAAAATATGTTAATTACTAGTTTAGAAACTTTTACTGTATTTATAAAAAATTTGAACTATTTTCTACAATAATAAGTTTATATTGTTATATTTTACATAATAATAAATTTATATAGATATATTAATTAACAAACGTCGCAAATAAAATAATGCAGAAAAAATAAAGTTAAAAATTCGTCGGCCTTTTTAACACTTGTATATATCGCATGTGCCCATCCATAACATATAATGCATTGAATCCATTGTTCTTTGGCTTTGGAATATATAAAAAGTTTCTTACAAAATATACAAGAATCGCTTGTAGATAATTCATTTATTATTGACATTTGTTTCTTACAGAATCTTCTTCTTCTTTTAATAGTTTGTATAATGTCTTCCAATTGATTTCTATATTCTTTAGATGTTATTATGGTCGCTTTCTCTTTTTTCCTGTTGCTTCTTGTTAGGTTGATACATTATAAATATCGACGAGAGTAGCAACCAAGGTTGGTATGTGAATTGTGTAAATGTTGTGTATTGGTAGTTAGGGAAAACGGAAGATGAACGAGTAGTATGGTGTGTGCGTCCAAGGTGTGACGAATAAAAAGAAACGCTGTGTGCAAAGATATAAAGTAATTCCTTAAGTGACACTTATCCGAATTGTTTTTTTCCACAACACTTCTTCTTACTGTTCGCTCTGCTTGGGGGATAGGTTTAATTATTTAAGGAAAAAATGTGAATGTTGATTCATAATCAATATCCTGCGACGGGGGTGGAACGAGCTCCACATCCTTCGATATGGATGGCACATCTTCTGCACCTTTTGTCGATGGGAAACTCTTCATTTCTATTGATGTTAATAATAAAGCTTCCATGACTACTGCTCTTCTGATATTTGTTGCTGTATCCTGATAGTTTGTTGTTTCCGATATAGGCATATAGATGATCAAGAAATAAGTCGGGAATAAAAGGATATTCTAGTTGCTCTGAACTCTTGAACAGCAGTTTCTATCGTTGCTGCTCTAAAAAATGTTGTACAACACTTGTGAGACATTTTCCGGAATTAGAAATCAACTGTTTTATAACCTTTTGTTCGTAATAAGTATTTAACGGTGCCATAGTTTTTGCAATTACTTTATGGGCTACTTAAATATATTGACTAGGGATGCATACAAAATAATAACAATTTAAATTAAATGATCAAAAACGTGAAACTGAAGACGTAGAACACGTTTGCTATACATAGTACGAGGTAAAGTCGGTTTGCCCCATAGCCAAATACTCTCCCAAATGCATTCATTTACATGACTGAACATTACTCTGATTACTCATTTACTGAACATTAAATATTTATACTTCAGTAAGAGAAGAAAGGATCAAAATGCACTGTAAGAATTATGAAATACAAATATTGCTTATCTGAATGGATTCCTGAATGTGAAAACATTAAAAAACAATCACTTAAATCATAAAATATTGAAACTCTTCAATTTTTAACTTTATCTGTACGGAACACTACGATGTTGACTTTTTCTGAAATTTGTAAAATAAGATCGAGGGGTCCATCCGAATATCATGTCACAGTTCGATTACATATCGAAGTTCTTATTGTAAAAAAACAATGACATCCGGTTTGACCCGCCTACCTTATTTTACCCTACTTTTCTCTACGATGTTTCATTTTAGTTTATTCAAACGATTATTTTCGCAGCTATTTGTTATTTGAAAAAAATCTTTGACATAGATTTTGTTCTGTTTGAAAAAAAAAATTTTATGACTGATGACCAGCGGATTTATCTAAATAGAGGCGCTTTCGAAATCTCAAGATTATCAATCCACCTTACGTGAATTATTTTTATTTATTTTAATCTTTTAAGTGAAACCATATATTTTTACTCGATATTCTCTATAAAAAAAGAGCTTCAATCTAAAATCTATATCTAAAAATTACTACTTTAGGAAATATATAGGAAATATAAATTTGCAAAATCGTATAAAAGACGGGGAAGAATAGAAGTAGTATTCTTGTATTCACACTATCTTTACCTTTCATACATAAATTTTGTAAAAATAAAGTTAAAATATCTCCTAAACCTAATAGTTTTTCGACATACCTATGTTAATACTTTTTATAGAAAATAAAACGATGCATCGACTGATGCATAAAAAATAAAGGATTCCATTTAAAAAGTTAAGTTATCTTTTCTTCAACTTTATAAAATCTGTTACATGAAGAACAAGGACAATATGACAAGGACATAAGAATACCATTCCTGTTTTTCTTGGTCTTTCATATAATAAATTTTATAAAATTAAAGTTAGAATATTTTCTAAACTAATAATTTTTCGATATACATCGATTAATGCTTAATGTTTTATACAGAATGCCGAGCTGTGCCGATTAATGAAGCAAAAAATTAGAAGAGTCTATTTAAAAAAGATGTGACCCTAAGATCTCAGAAATATTTCTACTTACAAGTAGATAAATCTGATAATTATTGTAAGATGTCCCCCTTGAAACAGAAAAAATTTTATTTCAAACATTTTTTCGAATAACGAATAGTAAAAAAAAACCGTGTGAATGAATTAACACTTTCATGGTGAGCGTCACGTATATACCTGATTTTGATTATCCAAACATATTAATAAATAAATAAATGAAAATATCTATTAATGCTAGAACAAATGTATCGAAATATTTTATATATAAATTATTGTAAATTATTACAAAATAAACAGATCTATACAGTTATATTTTTGTTCAAACAAAAATTAATATTAACACTGACAAGAATACACATATTTTATGATTCAAGTTTAAGTAGTTTAAACGAAAGTCTGAAATCAATCATATTGATGATTGTTATAGTATATTAACAAAATTACAACAGTTAAATTAGAACAGTATGATAATAAAATTCTTCACTTCAAAGATCCTGCCAAGAAAGTGTTAAAATGAGACACCCTGTATATTTTGTAAATTAATATAAAAATCCTTTGTTCTTGTGTTTCCTTATTCTTATTTACATATTATGTGCTAAGATAATCTTATTTAATGCTTTATCTTCTAAAAACATATCTTGAGCGTTAAGCGAGCATATTACTGTATGAGGAATTGTAGATTTCTTACGTAACCTTACGAATATATTATGCATGTTGCACGGAATATTTTAAAATTTTATTAGCATTATAACGAGATATTAGTTAAAGTTCAAAGAAATCCGAAAACGTATATAGAAGTTATAAGATAGTGTTTTAATCCTATTAAAAAATATTTTTTAAATACAGCAAAGAGCATAACTATATGACAATGAATGATTTAAACTGATATAACTTCGTAAAAAAAGATCATATAACAATTCATTCGGTTTCATTTTAAAACGTGAAGTTTTACTTTGATAATTGTGAGTTTATTTTTTTCGAAGATAACATCATGTAGTAATGGATGGAAAAGTAAGAATACTTTTTTTGTAAAAATTCAAACGTGTGTAGAAATATTAAAAATTTTTTTCGTAGCTAGATCTATCATTTTGAAGATTGAAGTTTTACTGTTACAACGACGGTTTCAAATTTACTGTACGATATTTTTTCACCATTTTATTGGACGTTAAATATTGGACGTTAAAAACCAAAGATTCAAAAAATTCTAACATTCCGTTATCCAAGTCTAACGTTCCAATTTTAATAAAATGATGAAAAAAAATGTTTTTAAAAGATCGTTGCAAAGAGGGAACTTTAATCTTCAAGACAACGGCGATTTAGTTATAAGAAATTTTTTAATGTTTTTAAAAAATGTTTAAAATTGGTTTATGATTAATTATGATCAAATTAGTTACTTTCAAGTTGAAAGTGTCAACAAACAAAATATCATATGTACATTATAAAAGAAGTATAAATGATAGTCCATTATAATGAAAATGAAATTTCGAAAAATATTTTGTAACATGCATAACATCCGACACAAAAAGACGAGATTGTGCCTATAATTCTTTTTATTAAAGAAATTCGAGGAATCAACTATAATCATCTTGAAAGTAATTTCCTTCTGAGCTAACACACAGTCGCACACGATGATGTTGCTTCGAGGCAATTCTGGAACCTGATTATTATTAATAAATATACAATAAAATAGAAGAAAAATCCATTAAAGCAATAAATATAATATATGTATCGTAGTAATAATAATTGTGATATTTCATTATTATTAAATAAAGAATTTATTCAAAACTATAACATTTGGACGAGAAAGTCCCTGTGCCATCACGAAATAATCGAACCTAATTTTATTAAATAGTTTAGATGGACAGAAGTGAATAAAAACCATAGTTTGAACATAGAAGTGAATAGATAGAAGTGAATAAAAACTTTAAATATTTTTAATAATTAATTATTTTTTAAGGAATAATGAGTGACGGTTAAAACTTCTCGAACGTTACTCAAGCAAGTGTTCTTGACAATATATGTGAAGTTCAAGGTCATTGGAATGTTCTCTCTTAAATATAAGTTTTATTATAGAATTAGGCAAAACGTAATTTGATTAATGATTAATGATTACGATTAATGTGGAATCAGGATATTAATCATGATTTCTAGTTATTAAACAATCAATAACTGTTGATTAATGAATAATATTTATTAATGAAAAAATCGAAATCATTTTATAATGATGAGGTTATAATTAATTTAATAACCATTAATTATAAAATTATTACACTTTTATTTTTATCCGCAATAATGGACATATTCTGTAGAAATTGCATATTTACTATTTGCATTGTTTTGCAACATGCACCATTCTACAATTTTGTCAGGAAATAAAATTTATTTGTTGCAAATATTCGACAAATTTTTCATCAACTATAATTGAAGGTCTTGAGTCGTTATCTCCGGTATGACTTAATAATGAAGGACTTTAATGATAAACAGATCGAATGAACAAAATTTTGAGATTCTTCATTATACGCGCTTATTCCTGTATTAAAACTATATCTAAGAATTATAAACTTTAACAAATTATTATAAATTCAGTAATACAGATACTATTATGTAACAATGAATATGGATAGATATTCTATCTAATCTTGTGATTGGGAGTCTGCTACTTAAACTGCAAGCAATTTGCAATGATAATTTCAGTTATATCGAATAGCACAATCATAGGTAATTAATACGTTTAATTAACACTGTATTATGGCAGTGTGAAAAAGTAACATTGTCGTAATAAAATATAAATTTATCACCTAATGATTTTAAAATTATTAATTAACGATTGAAAATTACAAAAGTTAATCAAAATTATTGATTTATTTTAACAATGGTTAATTGATTACCATGGTTACATTTAATGATTACGATTACTATGGTTACATTTAATAATTGATTACAGAAATGATTACTGGCCAATTCTGTTTTACCATGTAATAAGATATATCATCATCGATTAATCTTTAAATATTTCAATAAACAATGTATCCAAGTAGAAAACAAATATAACGGATTCGTGAAATATGTATCTCATCTATGACTGTTCACAAACGGCAATTTGTGATATGAATAAATCCCAAATAAGATACGATACAGAGTAACGAGAGTATTTCTGTAAATAATAAACTAAAGCCGAGCAACAGCAACATGTATAGGAAAAAGTTTTAAATGATGATTTCGACAACTTTATTTCAAGATTAGTGAGAGATTCCTTAAGTAAATAATTATTGAAATTTGCTTCAAATATATGAAATTAAGCAATAACCAAGTGCTTTATAACTAAAATTTTAAAAAATTCAGACTAGACCAGATTATTTTCTCGATTATGAATTTATTTCCTAAATAGAATTCAATTGAAGTTTTTTTTAGGAGTATTAGAACGTTTCCTGAAAAATGCTCTTTTCTCTTTTATTTTTCTAGAATTTATAGATGTATGTATGTTTTGTAAGAAATTACAAACTTTATGTTGCAATAATTGGATCAAAAAATCGGCAAATTAATAGCAGTAATTAATTAATAGATAAATTAATAGAAAAAATCAAGAGTTAGTAATTTATAGAAACGCTTTTTTTCATTTAATTACTTGTTATATAAAATTCTTATTCTTAAGAAATCATTATATTTCACTGCAAATCACTAAAAAAAAAATAAAATAAAATAAAAAAACCCCAAAATTAAAAAAATAGAAAGAATTTAAAATTTAAAATTCAATCATATAATATATGATATGTCAAAATCTATAGAATGTTTCCAGAAACCGGAAAAGGGACGTTTCTATATGAAAAAGAAATTTTTCGAGCTTTTTAAGGCTTTATTTTCGAGAAACTTGAGTTTAAAAATTTATCAAAAATCTACAAATATTAATAAGTATTAATAAATTTTAATAAATTACTGTGAAAAGAAAATTTTCAAGGTCATATTGAATTTGGTTATGAACAAAATTCATATTTTTATAAAAATATTTGAATTTGTAAAATTTTCTAAAGAAAAAAGATTTTTATTTAACTCCTTCAAAATAATGTGAAGATATTTTTGAAAGAAACGAACGCAATATTATGAAAGTAGAGACTTTTCATTACATTTTCTTTTAAGATGAACTCATGTAGACTATTGATGATTTTTTAACATGGAGTTATAGCAATTTAAAATATGGATAATTTTTCGTCGAATGTGAAAATATCTATTTTATTGAGCAAAAATATTGTCGATATTTTAAACTATTATTTTCACTTCGTGAAAAAAATTTGTGGAATAATCAATCAGGACTCATTTTAAAGTACAAAGTTCTATTTTAACACTACATTTTTTCCGAAGATATTTTTACACCAGTTCAAAGAGTATAAATAAAGGTACTTCTTCTTTGGCAAATTTTGCAAATTCAAGCGTCTTTGAATCAACACTGAAAAATTGTTTCATAATTGAATTTATCATGATCTTAAAGATTTAAAGTTTTCACTCTACGATGATTCTTTAAAATTTGTTGCATGATTTGTTTTTTTTACAAAGTTAAAAGAGTTCAAAACATCGACAATTTTTCATCGAGTACACAAATGCTTTTTACACCCACTGTAAATAACAAAAACATGAATTTATATAAAAATTCGTAGATATGAAGAGACAGGGAAAAGATAGAAAAAGCGTAACGATGTCGACGTACTTCTAATATATGAAGATCGGTCCCGCAAATTCCTGCATAAGCAACTCTGATTCGAACTTCGTTTGGTCCTGGCGTCGGTATCTCTGCTTTTCGCAGCGCGAGAGTTTGATTCTTCACGTCGAAGCTAAGGAATTCCATGGTCTCGCTTGTACTATCGCGTAACGTACTAAAGCGCCACGACATCTCTATCCAATATTTATATACTGTGTTACGACATGTTTATGTTTATATGTTGGTGCCGTGCGCCGATATTTAATCGTTGAATGCTTGAGTGTACTTTCATATATGTGTATACACATATATAATGCTTGAGCTGTTGGCACACAACCAACAAGTTGAAACGGTACAGGGGAAAGGGGAATTGCCTTAACGCTCGATTCGTAATGCATAGTAGTAGGATCTCCGCAGTAGCATGAGTTCTATTGCTCAGTACGAGTTAGTATCTATTTTGAATCTATGTTTACGACAATGTCATCATCCTTCATTATTGTATCTCAGTTTGTCGCGTTTTATTTCGTTTTATTTCTTGTTATGCGATTAATTTCTATCGCTCATTAATGACAACATGATTAAACAGAGGCGTTACTGTTATGTTACAATCGCTCGTTCAACTGATGCGAGCAGAGGATTCCCCTTTCCCTTGTGCCGTTTCAACTCGACGGTAGTGTGCCAACAACTCATCTCTCTACAGTACATAAACGCGCCAGTTGTGAAGGTTATCATGTCGAATGGAAAATTAAGGAATCAGATTTGGTACATTTGCCGACGGATGTATAAGTCGATTGGAAATGGAATTAAGCGGACATGTTCTAGGTCAAACAAAATATTATTCGATTCTTTAACGTTTCTTCGTTCGGTTATTTTATCCATTCGTTTAGAGTATCAATTAATTACCGTTAGCACTTTCTCCGGAAATGTAAAAACACTTAATATTATAATTATATGTATTGTAATATGTATATTATATGTATTATACGTATATGTGTACATATGTATTATATGTATTATAATATGTCATAATTATGTATATTGTAGGTTGTATCTGACATTTTGAAATTTTATTAGCACCATAATGAGATGAGACTATCGTGTTTATAGGGGAATACATAATATAGAAGTTATAACAAATTTAATGTAAGTATAATATTTCACAGAGATTATGAAAATAAAAAAATAAAATATTTAATTATTTATTGTTATTTATTGCTATCTATTACTAAACGTCATCGGTAATTAATTCTAAACAATGTTGTACACACGTTGTAAACAACGTTAATCACTCGTACTATTTTGCATAGAACTTTAATAAAGCGAGGTAAGATTTTCCATTCGAAATCTCATATCAAGGTGACTTCTTAATGTAAAAATGTAAAAATGTGTGGTGGGCTCATCGAGCTTATATATATTTTTCTAATTCTCATTTCGGTCCATTGGATCCTTGACCAAACCCTAAGACAACTCATTTCGCGAGCCATTCTTAACAAGGTTTTCCTTGTTACATATAGTCGCCGCTTGGCATTAGTTATTAAGGTGCGAAAAATGTCGGTACCATACATATAGATAAATTCTGTCTATAAATGTGCTTTCGTGACAGTGCATGTGATAGATTATCGGTTGTTTTAATGCTTTAATGTCGGGTGTTGTGCAACTCATGGTTAACCGATTAGGAGGTGATTTTACATGTGAAAGTGTGTCGAAAAGAAAGAAAATTTTTTCCTTAAAGCCTTCGTTTTCGAAAAAATTGAGTTTGAAAATTTATCAATTATATTTGAATTTGGTTAATTTCATAGTGGACAAGCGTGAATAAATTGACGAGGATATGTGCAAAAATAAGTAAAAAAAACTTGATGATTATTAATATTATACAATTTATACATACTATATAATTCATACTACTACATAATTTATACTACACATTTTGTAAATATAAAAACTTGTTGGAAATATTTAGTAATTTATATATACATTTTCAAATGTGTTTCAAATTTTATTGACATGACCGTGATTAGACTGCGGATGTACATACAAAAACATATTTTGATATGTAATTACTATTTTGCATATTGCATATATTTTGCATATTATTTTAATTAAAAAGCATATGTACATTATACGTTAAATATTTTTCTCACGTTTATCTTATCGTATTTTATTATAGATGACTATATGTGTAGTTCAAAAGATCGATATAATCAAGTTATGTAGCCAGCAACATTGGAGCACAGATAAATATGCATTTGTATGATGTAAAACATTATACATTTCATTATTTTAAGTTACATAAGTAACAAGTTAATGTTAATTAATGAATGTCAATAATGAAAGTTGCAAATATGAAAAAATAATATAATGTAATAATTTATACACAATAATGTATAATAATAACAGTTAATAATATAATACTGATATATAATAATTTATATATATATATATATATATGTTTATAATTTATATATATAGTAATAATTTATTGTAATGTCAATTATGTATGAATTGTTAAACTTCCTTTGTACCACTGAATACAACATATTATTCAACAATTCTATACATTTTTTGTGCATATTTGTCATGTGTCACTTACATATTTTATAAACGCAAATTTCACATGCTTTTTTCATATTTTATATGCATGAACATTCGAACAGTCTAATCGTGACAGTCGTGTGTCATTGTAATGAAATTTCAAAATATTTTATGTAACACATGTATACTTATATACTTACATATGTATATAAAGTTTCTTATATTCTATGTTGAAATATATCTTGGTATGTCTAGTGTAAAATATTAAAATATCATAGGTCATAATCTTCATATTCCTTAATCTTATAATTTAAAGTGAAAGTCAGAGTTAAATTGAACAATTTATTCTTACATGTATTCGGTATTTATTATCCTATAAATCATACGATTATTATGAAAATCGGAGTTTTCATTTATTACTGGATTTTTGGGTAAATATATATTTTCGAGAATGTGTGTGAATATAAAAGGTAGAACCTGAGTAGAAAATTTCATGTATTATATTATTAAAATATTATAGAAAGTATTATATTTTCGATATATTATAATTTATAGTATATTTTATGTATTTTTGTAATTTCAAATTTCCCATAAATGCGTAAAAATCTACAATCTTTTTATTATTGTATTATTCTTTTGTGTGATCTGCTATTATACCAAGAGATCAAACTTGTGATGAAGTGTAAATATTCTAAAATCATGGGTACAATAAATAAGAAATTAAGAAATTTTGTATTCAGTAGATTTAAAAATATAAAAATTTTCCAAGAATATATGTATGATTAAACTGTAAAAGTTGAAAGTTCTATTTCAAAAGACTGTAAGTATGTTTCTTTCCTGCAATGGAAAATTTTATCATTAGAAGATTGAGGTAATGATCATGAAAGAAACGATAAATCTTGATAATTGCATAGGCACTAGTTCCAGCATCTGATAAAACGGTGTTTATATCTATACTATGTATAACTAATATTTCACTTGTGCTCCAATTTTCCTATATAACGAAGCACATTCATCATTATATTTTCACAATAAAATGTCACGGGATATTTTGAACGAACGTTATTCATATTTTCAGAAATATCAGCGACATAATATAATCGTACTAATCTATTTATCTTGTTATTATACTATTCATTTCTTTTATCATAAACTTTATATACAGATATAAGTACGTATTAAATTCGTTAGCAAGATAAAAATCAAAGGATTAAATATTAATTATTTTTTTTCCACAAGCTTCCGTTACATTTTAATCTGAATCACTAAGCTAACTGATATGAAAGTTCACATCAAATAGATTAAAATATAGATTTAATGGAAATATTTAATTTAACACGAGAAAAAGGTTAATGTTGATGTTTCAAAAAATTAGTTTCATCTCAATAACTTTTAATCCTGGTGCATTCCTTATTTTTCCAACTTAATTTATTCCTTCGTGTCAAATTGATTAAAAAATAGTAGTAAAATTAACGGACAAAAATGGTAAACATTTAATATAATGAAAAAATAAATAATTTTATTTGAAAATTCTTTTATTGACAATAAATAGAGTAAATTTGTATTGCATGTAAAATTTACATAAATTCTACTAGCACTAATTCAATTTCGTATCGTGATCTTACCTTCTGTAACTTTGTCTAATGTTATGATCATTTATTCTGAACTTGTTACTATTATAGTTACTATTATATTATTATAATTTCAAAATTATATATACCTATACACGGTCGAGAAAGTACTGCTTTGGATGTATAATTGTAGTATAATATAGTAATAATTAATTAGAAGAAAATGTTTATTAAGTGAAATTAAGTTTAAGTTAAAAACGAATATTATTTGCAACTCTAGGATATTTTCTTATCAGAAATGTTGAAGACATATGTTATACGTTGAAAAATATTGATGTTTCATATAAAACGACGCATTCGGTCATCTGACAGAAGAAAGAAAATTTTGAACTAATAATAAAATTTTATAATTAAAATTTTAAAAATAGTTTGTTTTCATAGCGAAATCAAGATCGCCTTATGTAGAAATATATGATTCTGTTTTTCAAATAGAATCAGATACTTCTTTTCCCATATGTTGTAGAAGATATTGTAGGAGACATAAGATGAATTCAAAAAGCACCGTATTTGAAAAATGCGATTTTGACCTCATTATGAAAACGAACTATTTTTTAAATTCTAATTATCGCTATTTGTTGTACATTCGATATTAATATCAGTCGCAAATTTCTGTTCAAAACTCTTTTTATCAGATGGTCACAAATAGCTAAAAAACCGTGCGCTGCTTCAGATAGATTTACATTTACTCTATATATTATATATTATTATAATAGGGATTGAGAAAGTTAAGGAACTTTTAAATAGATTTAAAATATGAATTGTAAAACTTTTTCGAAAAATGTTCTTACATTACAAGTTTCTGAGAACAGATAAATGAATGTTCTTAAAACTAAAAGCTGCAGACAGAATAGAACTTATAAAATATAAATTAAAAATTTTTCTGTCGGAAGAACAGATAATTTGTTCATCGATATTAAAAAAGTTCTCAATATTTGTAGCAAATGCTAACACTCAATATTATTCAATAAATAATATTCAAACATAGAAATTAATTAAATGTCCTAAAATAACTTATTTCCATGGAACTTTTATTATGCAAATTCTGAAATATCGAATAGAATTTTTTTAAAAACGAAAAGAAATTTATTAATTTCGATCTCTGGTAACAATAAGAATAGTAATAAAAGACAGATAGATAACAATAGAATAATAATAAACGTATTATTAATTAAAAATATTTTATGTTATTTGCAAAGAAGAAAATATTTGAATATTTATTTATAATTCAATTATATATTATATAATTTATTGTAATGTATTATTTATTATAATAAGCAATGATTCTATTTGTGAAATCGCTTTTGTGATTTTGAATGTCACCTTTAAAAATCCGATTCAAACTCTTTTGCATAATACATTCTGAAAAATATCATATCTAAATCTATTTTTTATGTCTTATTATCTTATTTAATATTATTTCTTAAAATTTCTTCTCTCAAAAATTTTCAATTATTCTTTTAGTACTTTCGCAAAGATTTTTTTGTCTATCTTATGGTCCCTCTTTCACCATTACTTATACAAAATGAAAAGTTTCTTGTAGCTTCTATTTGGGACAAGAAATAAAATTACAAATAAGCTTCGGAGTATTCGTCACGCGTATTAATTTCGTTACGACTGCAGCTCGTAAATTTTTAACGACACTTTGAGAAGAATATCAACTTTAAAGGCTATCACATACGTTCAAACATGCAGTAATGCATGCATGGACTTCTTGGTTTGTTGTTTGTGTCGCAATGCATGTAGCTCGATATCGGTGAATCGTCTTCAAAAGCAATTGTCACCGATGCAGAAATAAGACTCCCAGCATTAATTGAACAAAGAAAGTCCGTTTTGGATTTCGCTATCCTCGGTGCTATGGCTGTCGGTAACGGGTGGACCGGGTCGAGAAATTTCGCGGCGTTTTTGAATAACTCTTGACTCATGAAAGATATTGCGATGAAATTTGACATAAATAAAGAATATTTTTTTTCAATAATATACAATATGATATATTTCATGTTTGTTTAATCGCTGTTTCATTAACTTTATAAACAAATTTGACAAATTGTTTGTTTCATTCTATTTATCATATTTTTGAACTAATTTAACCAATCATATGTAGATAAAACTTTTAATTTTGAAATTATGAGCAAAATCGAATAGTACTAAATATACACAAATTATGTTTATAACTTAAATTTATAAAACGAATGAGAAGTAAATGAAAGTAAATGAAAAGTAATAAAATTAAAATCAATATGTTTAGTATATTTAGTAGTATCAACACTAGAACTCGGCGACTAAGGCATAAAATTTCCATTAGAGACATTCAAGTCGAAAGAGGTAGAAAAACATTAATACATACAATAAAATATTATAGTATCGGTTATTATAATTAATCTGTAGTTATAATTTTAGTTATGTTTAAATATAACAGATAACCTGTTTGTTGATCACAGAAATACGATAAAATATGAATGTGATGCGAGAAGTCCAACGTAGACATGGAGCTTGTTTCTTTTTTAAAAGGCCAAAGTCGAGCGAGCGAAAAACCGAGTCGTGAGAGAGCATTCAGAAAGAGCTGTTAAAAGTGTCAATTGTGTTGTTAAAAGAGTTTATTTGAGTTGTTAATTCGTGTTGATTGAATGTTATTTATCTTGTTTAATTATTTATTGTTCTATTATCATTACTCCTATGAAATAAACATTATTTGTATTATATCTCTACAATATACAAGCTTCAAGTTATACATTTTGCCAGAAATCATTTAAATCTCTCAAAATACATTGTCTTATTATATCTATTAAATTTATAATAAAAATTATGAATCGGTCATTTTGATCACTTTGATAGTGTTAAACATAACAGTTTGTTTTATACTTATTAAACATAAGAATAGAAAATGTTAAAACTTATGTTTTATAACTATTACTCCTTCTCTATTTATATAGATATCAACTCCATGGTTTCTAGACCTAATTTCTTATGTCTTTTATTTATTGATCTTATTCTTAAAATAGAGTGGAGTCTATTAATAAAATAATTAAATAAAATTTTTGTTTCAATATGGAATTTTTATTATAACAAGAATTTATTTATAATTAATGTAAAATATCAAATTAAAATAAAATTAATTTAAACAATTAAGTTAGAAGTTACTTAAATAATAAATAATATATAATTGATATTATAAGAATTAAATTATAAAATTTTATTTAATATATTTTTTTATTAAAAATAAAATATGATATAAAATAAAATATATTCTTATGTGATGTCCTTAGAGTCCTCTTCGTGTCGATGTCTTGCGTTACCCTTCCCAAAAGACTCTGAGGAATTGTGGAGTGGAGGATATGTTAAAATCAATCAAGTTTCCAAAATGTCTCATTGTCATCCATGAAAATAACTCGGGTAGAACGGTAATTCTGGAAAACTCGCATCTTGGAAACTGTTCTATTGCTTGCATAATACTTCGGGTACGCACGTATTTATGATATGGCAACAATATGGTGCGGAAAATTTCATCAGAATTAAGACTGACTAAATTTATGGCGCCCCTAATTAGAAATTTTCTAAGTGGGCCTATACCTGCGAGTTCTACGCACAAAAAGTTTTAGAAATTCGCGAGAAGTCTCGATCTGGCTCACTTTGCGCCGATTTGTCGTTTGTTTCTGAGTTCTATACAATATTTTGAAGTTTTCATGGCTTCAACGAACGTCGAGTTGCACTTGAAGATCCTACCACGTATAAACCAGTATCTGTAGAGAACAAGTAATGTCAGTGTAGTCCGTCCTAGCAACTTGGAGAAAAAATCAAATTTGATTGATTACAGACAGTTATCAATTTTCTTACAAAAGGACGGCAAAAAAAAAACAATCTGCCGACTGCATCTCGATGTAAGGATTAAAATCACGGTTCAGTTGGTGAGCAAAATTCCGAGTGAGACTTGTAAAAAAAATATACAAGTATACAATTTATACAATTATACAATTCGACGTTTATACAAAAAGGGCTGGAGCTCTCCCGACTCGTTCGATAGCTCTAATCCTAGCTATAGAATCCAATTGACTTTGTCTTTTTTTTTTCCCGTTGAGTTGTTTTACTGCAGTCTCTAGGATAACGTTGCCCTATAACTTGGTTAGATTGGTAATTATGAAGTGTTACATATATGTTTCGTGTCGGTGATGATTGCAGGAAAAAAATTTCAAAAAACCTGTGGCGCTTGTTCATAATTTTGAATGTGTGAGAAGTTATGTGACTATCTGTATTGTTATTGCATGCTTTGGGAGCCTGGTCTTGATTTTTAGTGGTATATTAGTGACATCATATTTCCCAGCTGCTGATAAGTGGGTTGTGATGGTTCAGATGATATGTTGTAAGTGAGTTATTAATGCATTCTTGAGTAGTTGGGATGTTTGCGGTAGCGTGTAATTTTCTAATGGGGTGTCGTAAGGTTTGTTGAGTATGATACGGAGAAATTTATTTTGCATCCTTTGTATTTTGTTTATATGTGCTTTTGCAGCAGCAGTCTTTTGCATCAGATTTGTTTATATGATACGACACCAAATGATACATGTTTTGTAGAGATTTAATTTTATATTTGTCTTGAATTTACTATTTCTAGAAATGAGGGGCTAAATTCTGCGTACTGTTGGATATGCTAAACAGGTTTTTTTTTTCTATTGCAGGAGCTCAAGTAATTTTTGAGTTGAGAATGACTCCCAGGTATTTTACTACGGAGGACCAGGGAACGTTTTGACCTGCGATTTAAATTGGATTGAAGGACATGTTTTTCTTCGTTGCGAAAGTAATGGCTTGTGTCTTTGTAGGATTTACTGTTAATTTCCAATCTTTAAAGTATTCTTGTCTAGATTGTCTAGATAGTTTTGTCTAGATATATTTGGTAATTTTTTTAAAGCTATTATATATATATATTGCAGTGTCATCTGGCACTATATGGGCTTTAGGAAGCTCTCTCATTTATATATAAAATAAAGAGGAGGACACCAAAAATAAATACTTGTGGAACGCCGGCTGTGACATTTTTTATTGAATTAATTTAATTAACCGTTAATGGAAACAAAGAAGTTCCTGCTGTGGAGGTAGCTAATTATTATATTGATAAGCGGAGAGGGAATATTTATTACATGCAATTTTATTACTAAGGCGCTTACCCAAACCATATCAAATGCTTTTTGGAGCATTAACTAATAATACAAAGTTATTCTTTTCTTGTTTCTTCCTACTATAATGTATTCTGTGACGCACTGTAACTGATGTATGCATGAATGACTTTGTCAGAAACCGAATTGTTGGGGAATTATTACTTTGGATTTATTTATGTGGGTAAGGAGGTGTTGATAAATGATTTTTTCGAGTATTTTACTTAGAATATCTAGGAGGCTGATAGGTCTATAGCTGGATGTGCATGTTGAAGGTTTCCCCGGTTTTAGTATCGGAATGACCTTTGCCATTTTCCAAACAGTTAGGAAATAGGCGAGTGTTAAACAGGCTTTGTAAATGTAATATAGTTGTACTATAGGTTTGGTTGGTAGATTTTTAGTTTCATGGCGGTTATTTTGTCGGGTCCAGGAGCTTTATTGTTGGGAAGTTTTTTTTTTATAAAGGGGTTTAGAGTCGCATCGACTGCGAGGTCTTTAGCGACGTGTTGGAATTTTCTCTTTATATTTGGTCGAGTAGTTGGGTCTCCTGTAGATAATTAATCATATTTTTTTGTTATTTCTGGCAGGTTAGGGCGGTGTTTGAATTTAATCCGTATTTACTTCTTAGGTTTCAGTATTTTGTGCATTCATGTAGCAGGTGTTGTGTGGTAATTTGTTGGTTGCAGGTGTTGCAGAAAGGTGGTTCTGTTTTGATTAGGAGGTACTCGTGTGTGATCTTGGATTGTCCGATTCGAAGTCTAGTCGTAGCTGTCCTTTTTTTTCTGCTTATATTGTTGTTGGTATTTTTTGGTAGAAATGGTGTGCTTTGTTGCGTATTTTAGTTCTGTTTGTCGTAGTTCAAATTCTGTTCCATTTTTCTCTTTCAGCTTTGGTCGTTGAATCTAGTAGATCTTGGTGTGGGATTGGGATGTTTGATTCGTTTGTTCGGTCTGTTGTTGCTTCTTTGACTAAGGAGTCGACTTTCTCGTTTCCTTTTATTTCTTGGTGTGAAGGGATCCAGATGATTATTTGTTTATGGTCGTTGGTAAGTTCGGTGAATAATGTTTCGTGAATAATTTGTATGCCTTCGTGCTTTTTGGTGATATTGGTGTTTGTTATCGCGTTTATCAAGGAATCTGTGTAGATTACCGCTGATTGGTATTTATTTTCTTGGATGTACCGTAGTGCTTCTAGTATAGCGTATGTTTCAACGGTCAGGATGGATGTGTGGTTGGAGAGCCGTTGTTTTTTAGTGGTGTTTTCTGTAACGATTGCGAATCCGATTCCATGTTTGGTTTTGGAAGCGTCTGTGTAGATCTTGTGCTAATTTTTATAGGTGTTGTTTAATTTCTAAAAATCCTGTTTGTGTTCTATGTTGCTTTTTCCATATTTTTTTGTGGTCAGTGTTTTTAATGACTATGGGGCTATTTTTCCGTGGTTGCGTTCGATAATTGGCGTTGAAGTAATTTCTCGTGTATTCAGATATCCTTTTAGTCTGGTGCAGAATGGTGCCGGGAGTCTTGAATTTCTATGTGTTGGTTTGTTAATCTGTCAGCAAATGTATTGTTGTATGCTGGGTTATTTGGTGTTGATGCTAGTTTTATTGCATATCTTAAGTTAAATAGTTTTCGTCTCTGTTCGAGGGGCATTTCTTTGACTTTAAATAGTATACCGGCTGTTGAGCTTGTGCGGTAGCTTCCTGTGGCTAGTCTGAGTGCCGTGTTTTGGATGGGTACGATTATTTTGATTATGTTAGGTTTGACTGAATTGTATACTATTGATCCATAGTTCAATTTGCTTCTTATTAGTGCTTGGTACGTCTTTATTAGAATTTCTTGATCTGTTCCCCAACTGTGGTGGGCTAGGGCTTTTATGATGTTTATTCGTTAGGAACATGCTTGTTTGAGAGATTTTGAAGTCAGGGAGCCATATCAGTTTTTGGTCGAAAGTAAGTCCGAGTAGTTTTATGTTGTTGACTCTGTTTATCTCGACTTTTTCCATATATAGTTTCGGTATATTTTGGTGCAATTTTCGTTTTTTGGAAAATATACAAAATTTAGTTTTGTGGGGGGAAAATCTGAGTCCTGAATTTTTTGACCATATTATTAGTTCGTTCAGGTTTGTTTGCAGCAGCTTGATTGTCGTGTTTATGTTTTTTCCACTACATGTGAGGATGAGGTCGTCTGCGAACAGGTTTCCTCAGACCGGAGGTTTTATACTTTTAATTATGTCGTTGATGCCTATTAAAAATAGAGTGACGCTAATTGCCGACCCTTGTGATACTCCGTTCTGTATTATGGTTGGATTGGAGAGGTGTCCGTTGATTCTAACCTGGATATATCTGTTTTTTAGGAAGTTTTTCTATGAAGGCGAGCATGTTTTCTTTTATTCCTAACGAGATCAGGGTGTTTATGATTTTGGTTCTTTGTATCGTGTCGTATGCTTTTTCGATGTCTAAACATACTTTAATGAGGTGTTCGTTGTTTAGGAATGCTTCGCTTATGCTTGTTTCTATGTTTATTAAGATGTCTGTGGTTGATCGATATTGTCTAAAACCATACTAGCATATTATTGGATTCTAGATGCCATCTTAATCGTTTGTTGACGATTTTCTCGAGGATTTTGCATAGGCAGTTGGTTAGGGCTATTGGTTTGTAGTTTTCCGGTCTGCGTTTGTCTTTGTTTGGTTTAGGAATCGGTATTACGATCGCTTTTCTCCACGCGTCCGGGAATGCTTGTTCAATCCATATGTAGTTGTATATTTTTAAAAGGTATTCGATTCCAGAGTCGGGAAGTTGTTTTATAAGTGCGTTAATTGTAGCGTTTTTGTTAATTGTAACAAAAAGTGGACGTAAGTTTTATTGGTGTGTTTATGGCGGGTTCCGTGGTGGTATGTTGGTCTGTTTGTGTATTATTATTAGGTATTGTTGTAGTGTGTGAGGTATTCATGGCTGGTGTTGGATCGTGGATGGTGTTGGAATATTTTTGGAAGGTCTTTGCGAGTCCTTCTGCTATATCTTTTGGTTCGATTGCATATTTATTGTCACCCAGGTGGAGGTACTGGATTGTTGAGTTTTATGTTTTACCGTTGATGTTCTTGATTTTTTTCCATACTTTGTCCGTTGAGGTTTGATTGGTTATGGTTGAGGTGTATGTATTCCACGATAGTCTGTTGTATTTGACTAGTTTTCTGAATTTGACGGGCAGTTTCTTGAATTTGATTAAGTTTTCTGTTGTGGGGTGCTTTTTTAGCTTTGTTAAAAGCGTGGTGGCTTTCTTTTTGAACAGCTTGGCATTCTTCGTTCCACTAAGGAATGGGATGTTTTTTTTTTGTTGTCCTTGTTGTTTTTCCTTGGAGGGGATGCTTCCTGCGCTACTGCATTGATGATTGATTCGGGTGTTTCTATTATGCTATTTAGGTTGGTTGAGTCGATGTCGTGTTATGGGGGATTTTTGAAGGAGCTCACTTATTTTTTTTTTTTTTTTGTATTTAAACCAGACAATTTTTTAAAGCATTTTATTCCATTTCGTCGTTGGTTGGATTTGAGTCGGGGAGGAGTGGTCATCATAGTTTATTACTATTGGGAAGTGGTCACTGTCGTGTAAATCTTCTAGGGTATTCCATTCCACATATATTGTGCTATCCTGCTGCTGTATATTGACAGGTCTATTGTACTGAGTGCTCCGGAACTTACCGTGAAGTGGGTTTGGTTCCTTGTATTGAGGAAGATGAGGTTCGGATCATCTAATAGTTTCTCTATAGTTCTTTTGCGGGCGTCGGTTTTTGTAGAGCCCCAAAGATAATTGTGGCTGTTAAAATCTCCTACTATCAGAATTGGTGATGGTGGTAACTAGTTGATAAGGTCCTTTAGCTCTTGTAGGTGTAGAGGTAGGCTATTTGAGAGGCATATGTTACATATGTTTATTGGGTTTGGAAGGGATATGCAATTGCTTCTAGATTCGTGGTTAATGGAATTTCTATAACTCTTTCTGTTTCTGTGATCGCTATGGCTGTTCCTCCGCTGGCGTGGTTTGTATTTTTCCAATTTTTTGTAAAGGTGGCGTACCCTTTAAGAGTTGGCTGGTGTTCGTTTTTGAAATTAGTTTCTTGAAGGCATAGTATCGTTGGGTTATGTTGTTTGAGGATGATTTGTAGTTGCTCGTAGTGTCTATAATATCCATTTATGTTCCATTGGATTATTTTTTTCATGGTGTGACTGATGGTGGTCAATTGACGGTGGCAATATAGAAATAAGTGTTCCTTACTAAGTAGTGGTTGGGGATTACTTGGCTTGATTTAACTCGATAGTTCGCTGTCTGCCTCCGATGACCAGTTGGGTGTAGAAGGGTCTAACAGGTCTTGTGTCATCTTTTTGTATAGTTTTCGTATTTTTTATTGATCGCTTTTAGTAGGGAATTTTTATTAGCAGTTCGGTTAAAGCTGGCGTATTTGTGGTTTATTATTTGGAGACTTCGTTCGGGTTACTGTTTCTATAAAGCTTTTCAATTGGAGATAATCTAGTATTTGGTTGTTTTTTTTTTGTCGTTAATGTATTTAGTCGCAGGTTCTAGCATGTCGTCGATTCTATCTAGCGTGAAAGCCGGCGACTCAAGGCATTTGGGTTTCTTGAAGGTTGGTTCGTGACTCTTGTATTTTTTCAGTGTTTGTGAACTTGGGCCTTTAGGGTCTACATCAGGGTCACTTGGTTTTGCCAAGTTTTTATTGTTTCCTTCAGACGTTGTGGATAGTGCTCTTTTGGTTCCTGTCTTATTTGTTTCTGAGTCTTTTGTTTTTTCTTTCCTAGGTTCAGGTAATTCGAGGGTATCTTTTGCTGGAGGTTCAGTTTCATTGGTAGTGTTTGCATCGGTTTGTCTTTCTGTTTCGAGTATATGGTCGGTGGTTGCGGTCTGTGTAGGTGAGGTTGGAATTTTGTGTGTATGGGTTTGCGAGCTGGATTTGTTTGAATTTTCTGTATTTGGGCATTGGTTTGCAATGTGCCCTTCTTGTTAGCAGGTAAAACATGTTTGTTTCTCTGTAGTGGTGAATATTCTGTACGTGTTGTTTTCAATTGTAATTGTAAAAGAGTTCGGGATGCGTTTGGCGCCTTCTGGGTCTAGGTATACTTGTCTTCTAAAACTTAATATGTGGAACAAGTCTGGATCGGTGATGCCTGCTTTTAAGAAAGTGATGTTAGATAATAATTTAATATTGTTTCTTTTGAACATGTTTCCGATTTGGCTGTTTGGGATTATCAGTGAGACGTTTGATAGTATAATCCGTGGGCTGGTAGGACCATCGGTCTAATTTCTATGTTTACATTATTTATGAATATTGATCTGTGTTTGTGTGTTAGGTTTGCAACTGTATGTTTACTGTCTAGATACATGCATATTCTTCCGTTTGATATTCTTGAGAGGAATTTGGTTGCTTTGAGTCCTATTATGTTTCCGATCGCTCGAGCATATTCTTTGATTGTGATGCTGTCAGTTGATTGTGCTTGGATTATAGCTTGGTCCTGGGTCGGGAAGTATTCTTGTTTTGTTACGTTTGCATATGAGCTAGGTTCGGTGGGATTCCCAGTTTCTTCGATGCGTTGGGTTTTGTTCGATGTCATGGTGGTATACACACTCTCACACGAACACACTGTGCACGTATATCCGAGCTGTGGGTAACACTGCTGTTACCAACGCAGCTTACCGTAGTCTATTTGGCACTTTTCATTCTGTAGTGGTGGTACTCGTCTTCGGTACGAATCCCCGTTGGTACGTCCGATCGCGTCATCAGAACGAGACTGGCGTGTTGGGAAGTTCTTTATTATGTTTTTAATTGTTGTAGGAGTGCAGAATAGAAAGTTTTTTTAAGTTAGAGGAATTGCTCTAGTGAATGTCGCTTTGTGTTTGAGGTCCTGTTTTATGGGATATTAGGTATGCATTGTAAGCGTTCGTGTGTATCTGTTCAAAATTTCGCGCTACACCTTCTGGTTTTTTCTCGTCCGAATAAAGAATTGTGTTGTGCGTTGTGTCCTGTAGTACGGGTATTTTGGTTTTGGAATCTGCTGTGATTTGGTGTGTTTGTGGTCAGTATTTTTTATGTTTGCTAATTTTTGTTACCGTGTATTGTTTTTTGCCTGGTTTATTCTTTTTTGCATGGTGTTTGTGAAGATGTTTCTTTGCAGTTTATAAATCGGAATCCTATTTCCAGTCTTTTGGTATTTTCTTCTTATTCCGTTCCTGTTTTTTATGATGTCAGAGAGGAGAGATCAATGAGTGAACTTATGTTATGGGCTGAAACTATTTGTGTCGTTACAGTTGTATCTCCTTGGGTATGAACACTGAACTCTATCCTTTTGAACTTTTGCTTGAGTAACTCGCAAATATATCGAACGGTTTCAGACATCAACTGCGAATGATTTCCTGTTGTTTGTTTGACCTTGTCTTCCGAGTGTCATTTATAGTCTACAGGTAGTGTCCTTATTCCTTCTAGATCTCTCTAGAAGATCAGAGGGAGTCCTTTGTATCTGTTTTGTGATCTACATACCTTCAATGTGAATTTTATTGTACTATCGACTTTCTTTACAGACTTCACCAGAACAAGCACTTTCAACAAAATGGAGATAGATTGGAGAGAATTTTGGGAGGAATTTATAAATATTTATAAATTGCACGAGTGT
Source organism: Tetragonisca angustula (assembly GCA_036937485.2). Taxonomy (NCBI): domain Eukaryota; kingdom Metazoa; phylum Arthropoda; class Insecta; order Hymenoptera; family Apidae; genus Tetragonisca; species Tetragonisca angustula. The sequence goes on along the minus strand of JAWNGG020000094.1, from coordinate 872,422 downwards.
TTGTGGAACAATAAAATAAAAGCGTAATGTTATATATAACGAACTTATCAGAAAGTGTAAAGAAAAGTATCCGGCTGCCAATAAAGAATTTATTACAAAAAAATTGATACTATGAGGTGCAATTTCTGGAGAGAAAGGTGGAATCATTGAAAAGAAGTAGCAATTCTGAGGATGATGTGCTATGTCCCAAAGCTTTGATACATTGAAATTCATCAAAGATTGTGAAATATCACGTCTAGGAAGGTCAAATTTGGATGATGAACCAATAGAAAGTGAACGAGTAAAAAATAAACCAGTGGAAAATAATATAAAAGATACATGTAGATTTTTATATTTAAAGTCACAATACATTGTGTTTATTAAATTCCATTATTGTTTATCATTCGTTCTTAGAATTACACATTGCATTTATTATTACAATAAATTTTATACTGTGAGAGGAATTGTAAGAAACGTGGAGTCTAAAGTTTGAACAAAGGTAACCGCTGTTTTCAAAATGTAGTCTCAAATGTATTCCTTGGAGGTCGGTCGCTAACTGCTCGCCGGATTCTGATGTTGAGCGATACACTTTTTGATTTTATTGTCAGGGCGATACAATTTTTGTCTCGCGCTGACGGTTGGTGACCTGACAAACACGTTAGGTTCTAATTCGATGTTTTCGCTTACAATACTAATCTCAAATTTCTTTCGCTTGTGTAGTTGTTCTATTTGGTGTACCTACATTGTAAAGATTGTAAATTGTTCTCATTTTGATGCCAATTCCGAAGTGTAATTGTTCCTCTTTCTATATCTTTCTATATCTTTCTATATCTTTCTATATTAAATATATTTCTATGTTACTGTAATAACTTGGTGAATAAGTTGCAAGTGATGTATGTTCGTCTCAAATAATTATGAAGCACGCTAAAACTGTTTTATCAATATTTTGAATATTGATAGCCATATCTGTTTCGAAATCGAGAAGCTGTAATACTAAATGCGTTCTCCATAATTTTTCGTGCACGATTTAGACGATAATTAAATATTCTTTGTTCATGTGTAAGATCTCTTTTTCAAGAAGCAGAAATGCCTCATCGCCTTCGAAGAAAATATTAAATACCATTTGGTATTTCTGGTGGTGGCAAATTTAAAAAATCTTTCATTAACTTTTCATAAAATTTTGTTTTTTATGAAAAGAAACTTCTCAATCCGAGATACATATATCCGTTAATGCCGGTATGAACAAATATAAATTTACAATTAGCATTGACAATGGTAAATAATACAACAAATTTTCTTTTAAAATTGTAATAGTAAAATTCACCATCGAATTTGATAATATTAATATGTTTGCTATCTATTGCTTCACAGCATGTATCAAAATTCCATCGTTGTTTAAATTCTGCAGCAACTATTTCTCTCTTTATTCTTCTTTATTTTTGGGGAACTAAAAAAAAAAATTCAATACCGAAAATTAGAAAACATTAAGTGGATATTTTTTCTTATTTTGTATAATATGTATTAAATGTTTTTTTAAAAGGAAATACAAGATATTATTACGGGCACAAAATTTATGCAATCATTTTTACAAAGCAGCTCAAGTACAATAAATAGTAATGTAGAAAAAAGAAAAAGAAAAAGTGGAAAATGATTTTTTTAATTTGGCCATCAAAATTATAATACAACTGATAAAAATAGAAAGATCAGATGATCAATTTAACGTTATGGAGAAAACAATCGCATTTGATAAATGCAGTTTATTATGGAAAACTTAGAAAATTAAATGAAAAGTCAACAGTAGTATTAAACAATAGACATTAAAATATTCCTGCGTATTACATCTCACACAATCCACTATTTTAGTATAATTCATTTAATCCAGTACCGTAATATTTCTTAACTTCAAATACAAAGGGATCCATATAATTTCTTTTCATTATTTGTTTATATATTTATATGTTTTTATGTTTCTATACGTTTACAATATTATGTAATATTTTGTTTGCAAAAATATGTTTAAAATAAAAGTTTAATTTTACTTTAAATATTCTTCTTTTGTTTCTTTGTAAATAGCAGTACACACTTCAGGAATTTTACTTAATAATTAAGGTGAAATTGTAAAAATAAATTTTAAGTCTTCATTTCAACTCTTTCCTGTTGCTAAAACCCTTGCAGATAGTCTCTCCTTTGCACTAACTGCATCTCTCATGACTGTATTTCGTTTTTCTTAGGCAAATTTTATTCATCAGATGATAAAAAGTCATCCATAGGTAGATAATTTCTATAATCATTAGATTTATTCATCTTCAGCGTCTCTTATAATAATGCGGAATTGGAAAATTTGTTTCTCTGGATTGACCATTGTTTTGCCCATTTTTTTCTTTTAGCATTTAATTCCTTATTTTTTATAATTAACATACCATCTATTATTGACTTATTAATACTGGAGCTGGAAAATTATTCGACATTTGGAAACATGTTTCAATATTGGCGTCACACGAAGAACTGAAGAATCGGCAGTGCAAACTGACTCTGATGCAGATTTCATAAAACCTAGGAGTCGATGCATGCAAGAATCAACAATGCCTTGGCATCTGTTTCAAGAGAGAAATCCTTGTGTTCAATTTTGTACACTAAAGATTCGTGCATTCTAATGATGTAGAGACAACATTTGAATGGAGTGGAATGGAGTTCAGCTGGTACTTTGGCAATTCATGGTGTAAATTTCATCAAACAATCGACTTTGTTAAAATGAAGCCTCAAAAGACCTATACCTGACATCTATACCTTGAATGAACTCAAGATGCAGAGCTGTAGCTAGTATGTATTATTTTCTTCTTTTTCATTATTATTTTTTAAAGTCGTATATTTTATAACGAAAATACGACAAATATATTTTCATTGATGATTATGGAAAACGAGCTTCTGATATATGTGGTAGTGGTTACTATAGATGAATGAAAATACGTGATGTTTGTATGGAAGGATGAGTGTGGCGAGAGTGAGAGTATGAGTGGTGTGGTGTGATCCGAGTGTTTGAGATATTCCATGGCAGAAGAAAGAACGAATGAGAGAGATGTATGCGAGAACAGTTGAGCGTGAGCATGGTGACGAAAAAACAAGTGTAATCGGGAAGATGCCCAGTCGAGAGTTGGATATACGCGAGGCTCGAGTGTAGCAGAGTATGAGAGTTTAACAGAGTGTGAGAGTTAAATATATGTATTTCGTAATTTCTATTAAATCTATCTCCAACTAGTGTGTTTATCATTCGATCCACTAACAATACACTGTATGTATTTACACATAAATGTACACATGAATAATTATAAGAATCCAACAAACAATAAACGATGATAAATAACAATTTTGGAAGAAATATGCAAAAAAAAAAGGATTTACGTAGTTTACATAGCGGATTGAACAAATTCATTTAAAAAATCAGCATTTCGAGTCTAAAGGTAAAAGTCTTTTAAGAATGACTGATAAATTACAGATTTTCAGATATTTATGAAAAATTCGAAAATGCAAAAATATACGTGCAGTGCACAAAGTGTACGTAAAAAAATCTACGTTTTTAATTAATCTTTTTTGATTAATCTACTTTATTTTTAATAGATGACATAAATCTTTATTTATAAAAACATAAAAATCTGCATTCTACTAATAAAACTGTTCGTTTGATCAAGCTTCGTGAAAGTCAAATATATGGATCATTTATTTATTTTAAGACAGATGCAAGTTCATTTTCTTTCATTTGAGATATTAAAGCGTTTGCGATTATGTAATTTCATTTAGCAACGAAATTTCATTTCATTAAAAAACAAATATTTTAAGATTTTAATCATAAATTATTTAAAAATAAAAAGTTCACATTAAAATTACATTTTTTGTTTTCTTAATTTCCTCAAAAAATGAACTTACAACGCTTTCAAAATAAACGATCCATGTAATTATTAAAACAAGCAATATTTTAATATCTTCGATATTAGAATCGAATTTATTTTTGCAAATTTATACCGAAAGAACATAATAAATATTTAGTGTCAAAACCAAATATAAAAACAATTTTGAAATTTAGATATGACTATAGATACTGATTTGCTACTGATTTATAGAATTTTAAAATAGAAAAATATAACTTGTGTTTCTTATATAATATTATTATTATATTACATACAATGTTAAATTTAATGTGAAAGTTGAACATTTTTGCAGAGCCTTATAAATTGAATGAAAGCTGTCACTTATATTTAATTTAGTGAAACTTCATTTGTTTGAATAATGATTGAGCGGTCTTTTAATTTTCGTATTAAATTGTTTGTATTTTTAATGCAGATGAATTATATATTATACTGTCATTTATACATTGTAACTCTATCGCCGTTAACGTTAATCGGATATCATATCTGTTTGCTTCAAATTACATATTAAATCTCATTCGTACACTGATCAATCTTGATTACACTCATCGAATTTGTACATCGATTACACTCATCGAATTTACACATCGATTATGCTTATCGGATTTATTTATTATTTATTATTTCCCCTAATAAAGTTTCATATATAAGATTACTTATTTATACGATATGGTATTACGTAACATTTTCACGTAACATCTTCACGATACCCACTAGTTGGGATATAAAATTAATTACGTAAGCACCAAAGCGATCAAAATCACCGATTTATAATTATATTTAATTATAAATTATAAATATATTATAATACATATAATACATATAAATATAAAATATTTTATATATATTTTATTGTCATTGATTACTATTTAAATAAATATAAAAGTAATAATAAAATATAATTTAATTATAAATTGTAAAAAATTATCATAAAATACAATTTGTTATATTTTATATTATTAGTATCATTATGTATATTTATATATTTATAAATATTATTATAATTATTATAAAATTATAATATTATTATTATTATTATTATCAAATATATTATTATAACAATTATTTGCATTTTAGTTTATTATTATTATAATTATGTATTAAGTATGAAATATAAGTATTAAGTATGAAATATAATTTATTATTCTTATCATATTGTATTTTATTATAATTTAGAAAATTTAATATATACATTATACTAATTTTATAGACATAGATGTAATGTACAAATAAAAGCTCGGATTTTTTTATTGTATTACTTTTTCCTATTTTATACATTTTGATTTCCTCGGTTCAAGCTTTGTATTTTGTATTTTAGTTTTGTAGTTCTGGTGTTAATGCCACGATAATCGAATCATTTCAATTACTAGAAATTGTTGTTAATGTATTTAAGAAAGGAAATTTGTATCATAATCGAGAATCAATTTATTAACAAATTTTTTTTCTTGTAGCATTGAAAATAAGGTTTCATTTAATTTACAGTATTTATTGTAAATCGTGGTTTGAAAAGCAATTGATCGTGGACAAAAGACATCGCAATAAAATGCAATCCTGTTGTCGAAGCTTTAAATTGTGAAGGTGAGACCGTTCAAAGAGATTAATTCCGATAGCATCTCTTTAACCGCTTTTATACTTTTTCATGTATTTGTCTATTGGTTTCCGAGAATTTTTCGGTTTCTGAGTACAACAAGAAAATAAAAAGATCCTTTCTATTTTAAAAGTCCAGACATTTAGAAGTCATAAGTGTAAAACATGATAAGTCGACTATTTCTAAGTTTTCATGAACATAATTGGATACATAGAATTTAAGAAAAAATTAATTTCATCTACTAATTTAATTTTTATAGTTATATAATTATTTTATAGTTACATTATAGTTATATTATATATAGCTATTTTATAGTTTATAGTTTTAGTGTATATATACCATAGTTTATGTTTTAGTATATATATAATATTGGATGATGAACATATAGCACGGGCTGAAGAAAAATACATACTTTCATTTGAAGAAAAAACAAAGATCATCTTAAAATTTCAGAAGCACGTCCATCTAGACAAGATTTATGTGACCATCCTCGAAACAAAGTAAATTTTACTTCAAATATTTTTTTTTATAATGAATGATTTAGAGGACAGGCCTGTTCATATGGCTCATAAGTCATCCGTGACTCGTGCACCTTTTCGAGAGCCATGGAGGAATACCTCTCTCCACTTACTTTTCTTCGTTGTTCATTTCTCTTCTAGTCGACGCACGAGTCCCCCTTACAATATTACACAATATTACAAATCTCGACTTGTGTAACAGTGAAGTTTGCAAGCTTGCTTTAGGAAATAATTTCGTGGGACGTTTCAAATGGGATATGCTGTACATTTAATGATGTACCTATTACTTTTTAGAATTTAGGTTTGAAATTGAAATTAAATTAGAATTAATTTTGAGTTATTCCAATATAATTGGAAACAGGTTTAGGTTTGCCAGCTGACAACACTTTCACCTTATTAAGGTATTCACAAAAATAAATAATTCTTAATGAAACAAATTGTTGTACAGATTGAAATATCACCTACTAAAGTGTATATTCTCGAATGTAACAGTACTAATTCAAAAATCATTTTTGAACAAACATGAAACATTTCTATAAATTTTTATAATTGTAATTTTATTTTACAATTTATAATTTTTATAAATATTTTGGAAACTAGGACCGAGATGATTAAAATCTAATTAGCCTCCGATAATATTCAAGATCATTGAAATCGGTGAGATTTCTTCTGTTCAAATAATTACCGTGTTTTGTTTAACCATTATCAATACAAATTTATAGAAAGCCAAATAAGAAAAGAAAAGCCAAGGACAACAAAAAGAAACCATTGTTATCATAGAGGTAGAGTGCCATTTGACTGTTTCGCAACTAACAACTTATATTTTAATATATCCGACATTAATTCTTAAAATAACAAATTCCTATTACAAAATTAAGTTAACACTTCAAGCATCGAGAGTATTAAGCTTCGAAAATCTCCAGAATTTAAAAATTAGTTTCAAAACCATTATTGTTAAATAAAATGTACAGTGAGTCAAAAAAGTATTAGCTTTTTTGCAATATCTTGTCAATGATATATTAATCTGTTTCCATAAATAATAATGTGCACAATAGTAATTTTCAATAATGAATTATTTATATTCGTAATATAAAAATTCAAGGGTTAAGACACTGTTGAATAAATCTGTAACTCCAATGTTTAATCTACATTTAATGGCAGTATGTTATTGGAAAAGCTAAATATTCTTTTATTATCGTGCGATATCACGTCAACATCAGGAAAAAACGTCTTGCATCTAAAGCCTTAGAAATATTTTATGTCTTGTTCAAATATGATAGGACTGCAAGGAAAAAAGTTTAACATAAGTGACTCTTGTCAATTTAATTAGATTTTGATAACATCTTTGCAACTCTGCCATGTATATACTGGGATATAAAATATTTTTAATTGTTTTAAGTTAAGCGTTTCTAATGTTGACGAGCATTCGATAATAAAAAAATATTTTGCAGCTTTTTTGCCGCCACTAAATGTAGATTAAACACTGGCATTACAGATATAATTAGAATTAGTATATATACGAATAATTTTTTAACTCGAATTTTTGTATCTATTACATTAGTACTATATAACTAATAATTGCCATTGTGCACGTTACTTCTGTACGCAGTAAAATATTAGCAGATTTTACATTATGTATATTATTAAAAATTATTACTTGTTTTCATAAACATATTGCAGAAAATTAGATGTGTCAATACTTTTTTGAGGTACTGTATTAAAAACTAGGATTATTAAGGATAGATAACACTTTACAAGCTCAATCTTTTCCTTCTTTGTTTAACTGACATATCTTTGGGCTTAAGTGACATAAAATTTGGTTGTGATATAAAAATTAGATAATAAAAAACTTAATATATATTTTTTATATGAACCTATATTTTCATTTTAGTTTTCTCTTACAAACCTAATTCTGAAAATCATAGTGATGCAGATAGGTCAATACTTATAGATTATTTTTTCATAAAATTATTTTTCATAATTTTATCTATGAATACTGATACGTAAATATTTATTACTATGAATATTTATCTATAAATGCTATGCATCCGTTATTATAAGACTATTTACATTTCTTCCAACTAATGGAATGTTTAATTAATTATGGGATTTAAAAAATGACACTCTCAAGAGTTAAAATAAATTAAAATTTCAATTAAGCTGATTTGAGTTCTCAAGATGTTACATTGCTATGATTATTAATCCGTCATATGCCGCTTTGTCTTATTATATTGATATTTTAATATCTACGGTAGAATAATAAATTTTGTTTCTATTTAAAACAGAGAAATAATCACAAGTGTTGGCTTCATCTTATCGTACTGATATTTTAAAATCTGCGATAGAGCAATGAATTTTATTTCTATTTAAAATAGAGAAATAATCGTGAGTGTTGAAATCGAATGTCGAAATAAACTGATAAGCTGCTTTACTTGTTAGAAGAGATTAATAAACGTGAGCCGGCATTTTAGAGAAAACAAATTCAAATAGAAATAAGTTTCCAAACGATTTCGTTCGATGAGAGGTTGACGAACTCTTGAACTTGAAGAAAAGAGCATAATTAAATGCGGTGATTCGTTAAATATTTCATTATACAGAATGTGTTTCAGTCGGTGGACACAACAAGGAAGTTTGTAAAGCGAATATAATAAATAGATGGAAATTTATTGCAAGATATTCGCATTACTCATACACATATGGTTAGAACGGATAATGAAAAATTATCGATCTCTAAAGAACTGAAATCTATTTAACTCCGGTACTTTTTACGAGATCTTTCTATTCCGATCGTGCTCATGTTCCGTTAATGCTAAGAACAAGCAGTTTTTAATATGTATCAAAATATTCTAAGTATACAATGATATCGCATCCTTGACAAAACGCAGAAAACATGATTCACTATAAAAATATTACAGAGACTGTCTTTGACCGAATTGCGTTGTTTCTTTATTTGACAAAATAATATTTAATTCTGTTTTTATTTAAACAGTTTTTCCTCTGAGACTAACATACTTTTTCAAATTATGTCACTTTTTTCGCAAGCATGCGATATGGAATTTTAAGATAAATAATATTTTATTGAATATTTGGATATAAAAATATGTGGAGTTTTCTAAGATGTTTTGATTTTCTAAAAGAAATTTTATAATTATATTTTATAACTATATTACACTATAATAAACTATAATTGTAAATTTTATAACTGCATTTTCTGGTAGATATGACTCGCGGAATTAGTTTTGCACTAGAATTAATTTTAATGAAGAATTATCGATATTTTAAATTATTATAACTTTATAAAGAAAAATCATATGACATAATCTACTTGATTTTATATTTTAAACCGTAAAGCTGTTACTTCGATTGAACTCGGCTGCTTTAATTTTTTTTTTTTTTTTTTTTGAAAGATATTTTAACAAATGACAAATGAAAAAGTATTCTTTTCTTTTAAAAAATTGTAAAAATTCAAACAACTACTGAAAAATATTTTTGTGATTATATTTGATACAGTCTTGAAGATCGAAATTTACAACGATTTCTTAAAACTTGTTATATAATTTTTTTTTTGTTATTTTATTGAACTTTAAACATTAGAATTAGACGACGAAATGTTAGGGTTTCCTGAATTTTTATCGTCTAAATGAAACCAAGTAGATTATTATATGGTTTTTTTACAAAGTTATATATATTATAACAGTTTAAAATATTTATAATCCTTCATTAAAATTAATTGTGATGCAAGATTGACTCCAAAAAAACAATTTATTGGATTATCTATTGGTATAGTAACAGTATCATTGAAAAATTTTAGGTCGTAAAATTTTTTTTAGAAAGCCGAAGCTTCCTACAGAATATACTTTACTTTTTCTTGTGTTCTACATGCAAATATTCAATAAAATATTATTTATGTTAAAATTCCATATATGTATTCAGTTTTGCTCATCATTGTAAATCATTATATTTTAAATGATAAAAATTAAATTAATTTATATAATTATGTTTCTGTATAAATAGAGATCGATATTAATTTTGACAAAAATATCCGTATTTTTTAAGCAACTGTAAAAATCTGAAATCCAATTCTAGTGTCTAGTAAAAACTAATAAAATGTCAGATTTATTAAATTTACATTAATAATAAAAATAATTAAATTAAAACTACGATAATATAATACAACGCTTTTAGCTATTTTCAATTTATTAAAAACTAAGCAATAATTTATCATGATATTATAAATTCAATTTAAATTTTTTGAAATTCCATAAAATTAAACATTAAAGACTAAATTAATGCAACATTAATCCAATTAACCTCAATTGGCATTGAATTAATCCTTATATAATTGATGTGATATTAAAGAAAATAAAAAATTGTCAGGATAAAGTTATTACTAATAGCATTTATCAGCGATAAATATGGGTAAATGTCAACAATGCTGTAACATAAATTAACAACATTGTAACATAAATTCATTCTATTTTTATATTATACTTTACTTGTTTTTATATACTACGTATATCTATACGTTAGAGATACATTATAATTAATACAAAATAGATTAAATTCATGTTTATGAGAACATAATTTTTTAGCGATTTCGGCAAGAATAGAGATTAATAATTGTTTCCATTATCTTAATTCTAGTTGAAGATTTTACTTTTATTAAACGTTCTTATAGGATGAAACAGACACATATACATATAAAAAAGATACAAATGACGCCCGATTCTACTTTAATTGTACATTTCAGTTTGATAGAAATAAATTTTAATTATTATTCTTTTAGACGATAAATTATATTAGTGAAAAATAGATGAAATAAAATATAATGTATGTTTACAACATTTATAAATAAATTTAAAAAACTAAAGTAAAGTAAAATAAAAACGACACCACTGTTTCTTTTCTCAATCAACAAATATATTGTAAAAAGTATTCATACACTCCTAAATATTTTAAAAAACTGCAAGTTCTGTATTTCATTTTTATAATATTTCATTGTTGTATTTGTATGATATTATCTATTATCAAATTATACACAATTTTGGTATGCTTGGATCTAATAGTTACTCTAACTCTTGCGAAGCCTGAGGCTAATAATTGCTGGAATTTCGTTTTATTTTGCTGTCCGTGAATTAAAGCAATAAATAATTAATTTTATAAAACCTTTATTGCAAAAGTTTATATACTTATATGGTTGTATATAAAGAATATAATATATAGGAAAATATGTTGTCACTAATTGTAAGAATATAAATGAGTATTGACTTTCATACATACATCGTTTTCAGTTGACAGAAAGATTAAAAAGTTTAATTGTTTTTCGACTATAGTTTATATACTTTTTCTATATTTATCTTCTGTCATTGACACTTTGGAGAATGTTTTTCTTGTTTTGCAATAGATGTTGATTGCAATCGATAAATATATCGATTCAACAAACATAGTTTCAGCTAATTGTAAGCTAAGATTTTTATCCCGATCTCTGCGTACTAACAAGTGTATGTTGTGTAATTCCAACAATTATTTTTCTGATAAGCATTCTTGAGGACCTCATGATGTTTATAGCGTCATTAGCATCGAGGTAAATCCGTCTCTGCTTGGATCTATATCTAATTAATATAAATAACACAAAAGTCTCCCTCATATCTAAGCCTTTATTATCTAAACTTTAATATCTAATATCTGGTAATTTCTGTCACTCAAATAGGATATTTGTTAACTAAAAAATATCAAAAATGGTTAGTATTTTTTATATTGAACTATTTTATGTATATTATTACATGTTTGATGTATTTTTTAAATCTGCAAAGAGAAACTTATTAGAAAAATAGTTATATTTAATTCCGTAATTATAAGTGACGAAGATATTCGTTTAACGTATACAATTCAAAAAACACATAAAAAATATAGTTAGTTTTATATATATAATACAGAAATAAAGTAGCATACATACTTAAATAAACTGACTTAATTATCTTGATCTTCATTTGAGTACATGTAATTTAATATCAGGAAAATGGTGATATGCTCCTCTATATGCTCTTTAGAAATTTTCTTTGTTATAAATCAAGTATAAAGAATACTAAAAAATAGTTGAAGTAAATATTTTATAAAATTCAGTTTGATAAAAGGCTATTTAAAAAAAATAATTATTAATATGGTATTTCATTAAAAAAGATTCATTCTGACTCTGTCATTTAAAGTCGTTTAAAAAAAATTTTTTATACACCATATAATTAACACTTTGTACCGTTTAATTTTTAAACCAACAAAAATAATTAAGTCGATAACTGTTGTAGTTTCAGAGATAATAGCTTGTAACACTTCATGTAATTCATCCTGTGTAATAAACGGGTTGCTATTAGATTTTTATGTCAATTTGTATTTTTCTGAACACAATTAAAAAAATTGAATTTATATGAAGATTTGTTTCACCCATTAAATATTATAATATAATTGGACTACGGATTTTTATGTAAATTCATACTTTTAAGAATATAATAGAAAACATAGAAGCTCGATAGAAAATTGTTTTATGTGTTAAACATAATATAGAGAGCTGTACTTCAGATATTTTTTTATCTCATGCGTACTATGTGCAACTTCATATTAATCTATATTTTAAAATTTCCTAAAGTGCATAAAAATCCGTGGTTTAATAATAATAAATATTATTTTTAGTTTGGATTTTGATATAATTTTATTGTGATATATGTACATTCTATGTATTCTTGTAGCTTAAAATTTCCCATAAATGCACGGTTTAATAATAAATTACAACAATGTGCAAATTCAAAAATATCTAAATCTCAAACAATCATCTTCACCCAGTTAACGAAAATTTTCTAACAAAGTACATCCAAATTAAATATACGATACAAGGATAAGATATCTATATTATCTTTCTCGGTGTTTAACCAACTAAGATATTTTAATTTAGAAGTTTGAAAAAATTGAGTTTTTTCTTTCTGCGCTTACTTAAAGCTACATGTGCTTAAAAAAATGTATGCAAAAGAAATTAACTTAATTAGATGCTTGAAAGGCACAACTTAAAAAAGTATATTTTTTTCCTTGGCATGGCATCAGTTGTTTGGCGTCAATACTTTTTAACCACATCAGTTTTTGCTTCAGACTAGAAGAATAAACGAAATCGGGTCAGCCACTGAGATATTTATTCTAAAATTTCATTAAACCAAATATAACTCGTGTATTTTGACTATTCCTAATCTGGGTTTACATTGGATTAAAGTGGATTTCAGTCTAAGAGTGATCCAATCCAACGCTGGATTAACCCTTTCGCGACTAGCGCCGGTTATATCCGGCATCCACTAAACGCGTCCCATTGGCTAGCGACAGTAACGATACGCGAATTTCCTTTATCCAATACATCCTTAAGTTCTCTGCCGTTCCAACGAAATCCTCTAAGATTTTACACGGACATACTGGGAGGTGTGCACCAATGGCACGACGTTCGTTAGTGGCATACTGATGGCTAGTTCCGCCGTCATGAAAAGGTTAATGAAATAATGTAACAATGTAACTGGAATAATGTAAACAATGTTCTTACCCCAGTACAGTGCTGCCGTTTCAGCAACTACTAATCGAATGAATCGAATGTCTACCTTTTCAATCTATATTCCAATATTATTGGAATCATCTAGAATCTAGACTACTCGATCCAGTGTTTCAACAAGACTGGAATAATGGAAACATCGATCGATTACTAATCAAACTGTAATTCAAGGACCATGGTAACATAAACCTGGTATTACTTTCAAAAAATATATATTTCAAACAAATGTAACTTTTGCGAAAAGTTTTGCTTTTTTCCTGGAAGAAAATCCTGAAAATATGGCACTCTAAATCAGAATATCGCTTTAAATCCAATATAGATGAAGAGTTTTTTCCTTTGATGAAGCAATTCTCACCGATCAACAATCGGACGCTTGGTAAAGAGCTCCATGTGCGTGCGTTTCCACGGATAGAGTATTATTTCCACAAAATGCCGATCGAGAGGGAGAGGAATGAGCTGGCCCGGTGGCCTAGTTTATTCTCAGAGGTTGAATGAACGGCATTGAACGCGATGACGTCATTGCCGACCTCTTTTCCGGTTCCCAGTGCAGCCGACTATCCCAACTCCGTCCCGTTGACCCGAAATTTCTCGTGAATCGAAGGACGCCCGTTCATCCCGAGCCGGTTATGAATGAATTCTCTGAATACGCATTGCTCGGCGCTAGAAAAAAACCTTACATCGCACGAGAATTACGTTGCATCCTTTTTGAATCAGAATATCTCTTATAGTAGTTTTCTCGATTTTTAGATGTCGCCTGATATTATCTAATTATGATAACAGTTTCTGTTGGTTATCACTAAATTCTTAAAGCTTGTAGGTTCAATTTAATAATATTTTATTCTATATTCATTTTATAATTTTTATACTTTTTAAATATAATCTTATCTTTTACATTCTCTAAATTTCTTTCTAATTCTCTAACTAGTTTACTCTGCATTTTTTTAATTTTTCTACTTTCTTCGATAACTAAAAACGAAGTACCTGGAGTATTTTATATTTTTTATATTCTTTAAATAATTTTTTATTGGTTTAATTAATTTATTAGTTTAATTAATTAATTAATTAATCTTGCGATCTTTTAACTTTACTACCTTTTTTAATAATTAAAAACGAGAAACCCAGATGAGAATTTATTTTGCTGATTTTACAATGTTCTTTACATGCTTTATATAGATAAATTTTATATAGACAACTAACTAAATATAGAGGCTGTCCCGGATGTAAATGTCAAAACTTCGGAAGCGTATAGAGAACCGATAAACTAAAAAGAAGTTCCATTAGAAATTTGCTTGTTTTTGTTCCATTTTTGGGAAAATTGTGAGAAAAGAAATGAAGAAATGAATTTATATTTTCACTTACTTCAGACGTTCATATTGATCAATTCATGAGGGCAACTGAGAGAACAAATCGTGGCTGCACCAAATGTCACCAGAATAACGCTATCAAGGATAGTCAATCTGGTCAAAGCTGGTCAATGTTCGACGTAATGCTTACATATTTGCAAGAAGCTAGTATTTCGAATCTAGTAGTAGCTAGTAATATCTTCATTAAATACATAATATTGATGATAGTAGATGGATAATAAAACAGATGATAACATGAATAAGTATAAATAAATAAACAGAAAAACAAAAACTTTTTGTTTATTTCCTCCTGATTTTCTTCAATATGGAGAAAAAAATGAACAATCTCTGAAAGATTTTTTTTTAATTTATCAGTCCCCTATATACTCTTGAAGTTTTGACATTTTTAATTCGAGATATCCTGTATGAAGGAACCACCTCACGGATGATTTTCGAATATATTGCTCAGAATGTGATCCCGAACAATATTTTCTTATACACATAATCGCCGCTCAGCTTTAATTTCTGAAATATTTTTTGCGAAAACCTGTCGATATGCCATACATATGTATAGTGAATTCTGTCCATAAGTCACTTTGTTTTTAGATCAAGATATCTAAAGATTTGCGTTTTAACGTGCTTTCGAAAAGATTTATTTGTACTTGTTATCTTGGATGTTTATGTTTCTCTCAATATAAATAATTTCGCACAGACATTAATGAAAATGCCATTTTTCATTATTGTAAAGTGGCTTATGCCACTTTCAAAATAAAGGCCTCAAATGTGGTAGTGTATACGTTATTAGTTGCCAGCCATTTTAAAGCTTTATACATCTCATGTTTCAGTTTATACACATGGAAAGAGTTCAAGTAGTAGTAGTTTAGAAGAAGCTTAATTATTCGAAAATGGAAATAGAAATCACCGACACGTTTCACTGACAATGAGCTTATTGCTTTATCTAACCTGAACCAACATCGATATTTATTTTTAAAGAAAGCGTTTTCTTTTTTATTGAGGTCTTTTGTCATCTGTCTGAACGTCTGTCATCAGTCTTACAGACTGAAACGTAAAATATATAAATACTGCAGACGTTTGGCCTACAACCAATACTGACGCATGCGCTGCCACGGACACATATTATAGGCAGAATTCATACATATGCATGGTATCGACAGTTTTTCGCAAATCAGAAACTAAGGCCGAGCAGTGATATGTACATATAAGAAAAAAATTGTTCAGAGTCGGGACCGAACGTGTCTCAAAATCATCGAAATCAATGAAGTGGTTTCTAATCTATTATATATAATTATTTATACCCTGTATTATTTTGTGCATTTTTGTATTTTCAAATTTCTTTCTAAAAACGCGTAGGAAATTTTTTCATATTTCTGTGATAACTGATAACTATGTGTAACAGAACTTGTAAAAAAATTGATTCCTCCCTTATTTCGATGTTTTTTGAATATGTTGTAGAAATCAAAACTGTAAACAACTTTTTCCTGTATATATAACCAGCAGTCAGGTTCAGTTTTCGAGATATTCGCAAAAAAAAAAAAAAAAAAAAAATGGCAATACAATGAATTTAGCTTATAATTGTGGGTTCGTAGCAATGTTATTAGCATTATATACAATATCCTAATTTAAATTTCTTCGTGCGTCACACGAGTTTTAGTCTCGCGATGAGTTGATTCTTCTTTTTCTTTTCCTCCGGATCCTACACGAACCCCACACTAAATTAACAATTTGTCATCCACCATACGCTGACTAGTAGCTATTACACGAGGATGTAAATATATTTTGAATATATTTTATGAATATATTTTGAGATGTTTGACTTAACTTTTTATTTTCAATTTATTAAAAAATGCTTTTCTACAATCTTTTTTCATATATACACGATAAATCACATTACTTGATCATTTGTGTTGTTTTTGGTATCAAAGATATGAAAAAGCTTTTGTTAAAAAAAATTATTTAATACTGAATTAATTAATATATTTAAAAAGGGCCATAATATAATAATGTAATAGTTTTGTCGGACTATATATCTATTCTTCGTGAATCACATTGTTACCCAAACGGAGCTTTAACAAACACTTGATTAGATTGTCACATCTTTTTCCTTTTGTCTAAATTACAATAGATTAGTAATAGACGAAACAAATTTGTATCTTTCGTGGAATCCAGCAACCTTTTTAGTGATGATGCATTTTCATGGCTCATAATTCAGTTTTTTATAACTTACGACCGGACTGGGGTCTCAACAATTAATTATTATTATACATTAGGTATGATCTATCGCTTGAATGAAACGAAATGACTGTATGGTATAATCGGCTGTCCATCAGAATGAAATGAAATTTAGAGGAAAGAGAAAGAGAAAAAGGACTCTGGATATAAAATTTTAGCTGTGGATAAAAAATATATTGGGTACAATATATTGAATTCTACCCATACAGAAATGACTAATACGTATCGAATGTTTATATAATTGTGATATCGATCTCAGTACCTATATATAATAAAGCGTTTAAAATCAATTTTCAGTACAATACATTGCATTTTTTTTATAGATGCTATTAAAATTTAATTAGGTTAGATATCAGCTTGATTCATATTGGAATTAGATTGAATTATTTCTTTTAGTTATGTATTTTTGAATATCAAATTTTTTTTTTTTAAGTGGCTGGTCATCAGTATATGTAAAATATTGTTGATAAAATCTGTCGATATCGGATTTTAAGTACAACACCCTATAAATACTGAGGACACAGTATTACGTTCTTACGTCGTGATTCGACAGTGATGGCGATGACTATTATGACGATAATTGTATGACGCTGACTAATATAACGAAGACGGTTTATTTGTCTTTATAGACAAAATTCAATGTATTGGACCAAAAGTTTTTTATTAATATTTTAGAAACTAATAGAGATTCGCAACTAAAATTTTATATTTAAAATTTTCTCCTCTTCTCATTACTCCTCCTTCTATACTTTCAAAATTTTGTTTCATTCTGATGAATGGGATTATACTATTATCTATCATTCGCCACTGTATCCATTTATTATTTAATGTTCTCTATTTCTATTTTCGATTTTATTTCGAGTTTCTATGAGTGGTAACATTTTTTACCAATAAAGTACTGTTGGGAGCTTAGGAATTTGATTTGTTGTTTCGAATAGATTCAATACAATCTTAAATATTGGAATGTCTACTGGTCGAAAATTCAAACTTGTGTAACACAGTGGTATCCTTTTTATCGTTCTACCGTTCAGTGAAATTTCTTTTCGGCTCCTTCCAATAAAATGATACTAGTATATATTTCCTGAGAGTTATTTTTATAGATCACATAGACAGTAAATCATTCAGGTAAGAATTACATTGTTAATGCTGTATTCAGAAACCAACAAATTTTATGAAAATAATTAGTAGGAAAAACCAGTTTGTTATTTAAATTAACGATATTAATCAAAAAATGTAAAGAAAAATTTTCAAGAAAACACATATTTAAAAAGTTTCAATTTTTAAATATTTTGATTCTGAATAACGATAAAAGATTGAAAATTGTTTTATTAGCGATAACCACATAATTACTATCAATGAAAGGAATTCTATTTCGCTCGCTTGTAATCTATAATAGTTATCAATGATGAATTAATTTTGATAGCTCATAATTAAACAGTGTATATTTACATATGCATAATATAGTTATTGAAATGTGCAAGATATTTATGTATATACAAAATTTATGCCAATGTATATGCAAAATAAATACCAAATATGTGCAACAAATGTTTATTTCTCCCTTTAAACTATGTATTACTTTTTGTATGCATTATTCTGTGTTATTATGTATGTATAATTATTGCAAAACCATGTTTCTTGTCTGTTAAAATTAATTTATACGTTGAAAACGATTTCTTTATGTCACATGATGTTCGGTGTTCTCACCGAACACAGTGAGGGCCAAACTGTGATGCGAAAAACAAATTCATCGAGCTAAGGATAATAATTTTATCATTTTCTTGTCCTTCTTACTTTCCATTTCATTGTTGTATCTGACTTCAAATTCACGAAGCTCAGTAAGTTTCTCTGTCGCAACTGTCCTCGTTATAAATAAATGTAAAACATATTACGAGAAACGCATCCTAGGGCCATAAAGTAAGTGTAAATATTACTTTATGGGACTGACCTCGTTCAACGACACATCTTGACTTAATTAGTTTACCTCCCTAATTCCGTGAACGGGGAAAACATAATAGAAT
Source organism: Tetragonisca angustula (assembly GCA_036937485.2). Classification (NCBI taxonomy): domain Eukaryota; kingdom Metazoa; phylum Arthropoda; class Insecta; order Hymenoptera; family Apidae; genus Tetragonisca; species Tetragonisca angustula. The sequence continues at coordinate 853,227 of JAWNGG020000094.1, read as the reverse complement.
CTACATCTATATAAGACCACCCACAAGGCAGTTCAGCAGTAGCAATAACTAAGAGTTATTGGATAGCGAGTAGAGTAGTTCAGCCGAAGTTTTAGGATTGCCACGGTAGTGAGAGCATGGTAGAGCGGATTGGATGGTATACTTCATTCCAACTCATTGACGATACCATATCAGATACGAACACTTCCTTAGAGGGAACAGCATCACATTAAAACCAATAACTGCAGGCTCAAAGTGACAAGTGAAAAAGTGTGGAAAGTGATAAAAAACGAATTAAAGACTGTGCACCTAAAGGGAGAAGGAGACCAACAAATATCTTGGCCCACCAAACCAAGAAAATCCTATTGACAACGACAAAAAAGAAGGCTACTGAAGGGAGCATTCCAAGCAACATAACTAGGAAAATGTCCTCCTCACTCTCTATTGCACTACATCAGAAAATAACGGAAACACACAAGGTATGAATATTGTAAATCCAAAAATCCCAACATATAACAGATACAGCATCTTCGCGCGATGTCTTAATAGTGATCAAGACAAAGAATTCCATGACACCGAAACAAAGACACTCACACAGACTCCCACGCTACACAAAACCCAACCAAACCAACCTCAAACCCTCCTCCCCCCAATTTACATATACTGAAATATAAACCACACGAAGCTTTTAGATGCCCTGAAAGAGAAATACAATAATAACTTCCAAGTTAAATTCACCTCCGGCAGACTCAAAGTTATGTTCACCAAACAGATTTCATGGAATTTAAAAATATGTCAGAAGGACAATATTGAATACCATACTTTCACGGTGAACTCAGAAAAACTCCTTATAGTAGTCCTAAAAGGATTAATTCAACTTCGTGAAGGAAGAATACATGAAAATCTAAAAAACCAAGGCCTATAATCAACAACACATACCAGTTACCTAATCTACAAAATCACTTTTGCTCCAGGAACAACAATAGTTCAATTAAACCACGTCAGATACGTTGAAAATATTAAAGTTTATTGGGAGAAATACGAGACTTGAAAACCCACGACTCAGTATTTCCGCTGTCAGGCACACGGTCACACATCAGTAAACTGCAATAAAAAACTAGTTTGCGTAAAATGCGCAGGACAACACGACACAAGAACCTGCACTAAAACATTAGATACATCCCCGACTTGCGCAAACTGCAAGAGTAACCATCTGGCAAACTATTCAGAGTATCTGATTTCTCATTGCCTATTTCAACAAGAAAAATGCCTATAAAGAAGCAAAAATCCAAATAACACACAAAAATACCAGCAGCACAAATACTTTCACACCAATTTCCACTGATGACCACCAGAAAAACCCTCGTTGTCTATACTCCTCAGACACGGACAAACTCTCTCATCAGACACTCACATACGCAAGAGTAGCCCAAGCAACTTCTCAACCCCGTAAACTAAAGAACACACACAACCACAGAGCTTACTGAGAAATTAGAGGACATTCGTTCGACTTAAACCTCGTCCTAAGAATAATCTCCCTGATACAGAAAGATACTACATTAAATGTACCTTAAATGTACTTTGAATGTACATTAAATGTCCAACAACTTGGACAGAGTCAAAGCGACCATACAAATAGTTAAGAAACTGGAAAATGGCTAGCCATAAGAAAACTTTAAACATTATTCTCTGGAACGTCACCAGCGTTAAAAACAAAACAGCTACATAGATTCCTCTCAGATCATAACGCTCACATTGCCATCGTCACAAAAACCTGGTTTACTCCCAAAGACGTTATCAAAATACCAAATTACAGCATACACAGGAAGGACAGTCCAGAATCAAGTCCACAAACAAACCAAGAGGCGGTGTATTAATTGCAGTTCACAAAAACATTCCCGTGGGTGATGTCCCTCAACAAACCATCACCAACATCGAAATCAAAATAATCAAAATTAAAACTCCTTCATCTTAATCATAGGAGCAGCTTATACGCCCCAAAAAACGAAAATTCTAGGAGAACTAGACGCCATCATCCAGCCACATGAAAATGGACACTACATCATAGGTGGTGACTTCAACGCGAAGCACCGTATATGGAACAATACAAGAAGAAACTCAAACGGATCCATAATAATAAAAACTCACTTTGCACTACACAACCACCAAATCATCCATAGCCCAACAGTACAAACAGCTCAAGTGTATCCCATCAAACATAGACATCTTTCTTACTTACGTTCCCTATCTTCACAATTGCCACATCATAGATAACCTCTCCTCAAATCATCTCTCAGTTGAAATTACGCTCCAAATGCATCAAATTTCAAATCGATAGGTAAACAATTAAATAACAGACTGTAGCACGTATGTAAAACTCTGCAGCATGAAAAAATTAAACCCTAACCTTCCCACCACAACAACAATAGATACAGAAATCAGAAATCTTTATCAGCTAATCAATAACTCATATCGCATTGCCACTCGACCGCAAACGATTCAAAACATAAACTCAACCATCGACCTACTACTTTACAATCCTATTAAAGAGAGAAACAGACAAAGACGAAATTACCAAAAAACAGGAAACTACCTGCACAAGTTAAAGAGAAACATACTAACTACCGCCATACAAAAAAGAATAGTAGAACTTAAAAACCAAAAATGGCAAGATAAACAAAAACCCACATACCAGTCCTATCAGATACAACTAACAACACAACTTGCTTTTCAGACCAGAAAAAAGCAAAAATCCTGGCCCAAACCTCTCAACACATTCATCACAACGCACACAGTTGCTTTCCCATACAAGAAGAAATTGAACAAAGGGCAGCCCCCTCATAATAAACACCTTCTTCACGCACAATAAAAATCTAAAATACACTCCTTAAATGATCATAAATATTATCAAAAAACTTCCCAACAATAAAGCTCCTGGGCCGGACAAAATCCCAAACACCAAGCTCAAAAATCTGCCAATCAAAATCATTATACAAATTTACTACATTTATAAAGCTTGCCTGAAACTTGCTTATTGCCCATGGGTTGAAAAATAGCAAAAGTAATACCAGTACCCAAGCCTGGCAAACCAGCCACTTTCGTCACAAGTTAGAGGCCAATAAGCTCGCTGAATAATCTAGGAAAAATCCTTGAAAAGATCATACACCTCTACCTCCTCACGCATGTGAAAAGCTCAAACATCATAATTCCACAGCAGTTTGGCTTTAGACAAAACCATTCCTGCATTCAACAACTACAGCGAGTGACAGAACATATTATAATGGAATTATATGGCTTATTCTACTAGATATAGAGAAGGTTTCGATTCAGTATAGCACAGCGCCTTGCTCATCAAATTGCAGATAAACACCCCAACGCCACTCATCTCCATAATTACTAAACCTCAAGAACAGAAGATTCTACGTAATCGTCAATAGTAAGTCATCCACAGTCAAAAGCGCATCCTCCTAGAGCCACAAAAAAGCTACCAAACACATACAGAACTAGATAAACTTCAGCTGTACTTCCATAACTGGAAGTTTACAATCACATTTGCCAAAAATAGGATTACATCCACGAACCACATAAAAGTAGCGGAACATTATATCCCATGGACCCCAACAGTCCAATATCTCGGAATCATCCTAGACTCAAAAATAACCTGGGCTCCGACCATAGCAAAAAAAAAAAAAAAAAAAAACGAACTTAGCCTATCCCGCCCTAAAGAAGCTCTACCCTCTATTCTCCAGAAACACACTAAAAATCGCCATCAAACTTAACCTCTACAAAATATGTGTCAGGCCAATCATTACGTAGGGGTACCAAATCTGGACGATAGCAGCCAAAACTCACATTCACAAGATACAAAAAATACAGGACAAATTTCTCCGCATTATCCTGAATAAAACACAAGACACGTCAATCACAGAACTACACCACGCTGCCAACATACAAACCATCCAGGAATATATCAGGAACTATGGAAATAGCTTGCAACACCAAACACCAAAACTCGATAATTAAAAACATCAGAAACTATGACATTAACAACATGCTACTCAAAATAAAAATCAAACTACTTAAACACGCATAACTTGCAGAATAACGCACTGCACACAAGAGGAGCTCAACAAAAGAAACAGGTTTTTTGAAAATTTTCCTGCTACTCTAAACACAAATTAAATTAAACAACCAAAATGATCAAGTAAAAAAGAAAAAATAAATAAAACCTCTTGTGCTAAATGTAGGTAATAACACTACCTCAGGGACTGCACAAAGAGAATACAGGTTAAAGAGAAAGAAAAAGTTCAGCAGTACTTTTTAACAATCCAGTAAAGTAGTCAGTAGTTTTCAAGAGTTCACGCGAGCGTCTACATCCAGCATCTCAGGGCGCGCTCAGTCTTCTCACAGCACTCTTACGTACACCAACTCTCTTACTCATTCAATCTTACTTAATTGACTTTACATTCCTTATTAATATAATTCATATTCGTCAGCTTATCAAATCATCCAATCAAATCTCACTTCTGACGAGTGAATTAAAATCCTATCAACCTAACAATAATCAAACTTTTATTTGAACCAGTTGAGTTTCATTTACGTTGAAAGCAACAAGCCACCGATTTAATCAATATTAGTCTAATACGTGGATTCAGATCGGCACGCTACACATGACATTATAGGAACATATGTACAATGACACCATTAATATTCGGATTAATATTTTGAATCATTCGCATTAATATTTTGAAAATATTCAAGTTTGAAAATGAGCTTTAAAAGTGTATTATTGCACGATTTCTTTTTACAAAATTATAACAATTTCAATATTTAGTGTCTGAATATTAATGGAAGTCATTGTAAGTATTTATACATACATATTTATATCATAATCGATATTTCTTATAGCTTTACTAATTTTATACAGTACCTTAAAATTACTATTTCTTTGTAATTTGTTTGAAATTTATGATTAACTTAAAATGAAATGTATGTTACAATATCATAAGAAAACGATAATTTCTATTAATGTCTGTTAAAAATGATGTGAGAAATATTGATGACAATAATATCCCTCATTGAAACAACTTGTCTACTAATTTTTATTAATTTAATTCTAAACAAATAAAATGACAAAAGAAGTGTGATCGGCGTTGTATTTCTGTCTACTAGATTGATTTATTTTGCATATTTTCGCTCGATTAACAGTACATACATCTATGTTTATGTGAATGTACACATGTACAAAATCTATGTGTTCATACTTACGAAACTTATACGAAACACATGTAATATGCAAAATAAAAATTATATTTTTAGAATTCTTTAGTGACAAAATAATTTAAGTTTTATAGTTTTAATCATAAATTTCTGTTCTATCTTCTTATGAGAATATGCATTTGCATGAACATCCGCTAGCTAAGGAAACTCTACGTTAATGATTCATAATATTGTTTTGTATTTCGCAAAACGAGCATGTCAAAACATTTTAAAAGCCATAAAGCCATAATTTTTTGCTATATTTAAATTTTACGAAAGTTGAAGAAAAAGAATCGAAATATATAAATTTATCTCATCAATAACTCTTACGAGTAAATTGTGTATTTATAAGAACAAAATTACACAGAATGTACATATGAATATGAAAAAATATATAAAATATTCAAAATACAATGTTTAATATAACACCTTTTAGTAGAAAGGAATTTTTTATCAAGGTTATTTTTAAAAATATGAATTTATACTTTCAAAAATATAAATTTACATAGACATTCGTAGTTTATTAATGAGCAATCGAAATGTAATAAATTTCTTTCATCGATAACTATTAGATTAACAGGAAATACAATTCTCGCTGAAAAAAGATAATTATTATGGACAATCAAAATGAATTTTCATCATTAATAATGGCTATTGGCAACAAAATGTTCATTATTCGTGATGAAAAATAGGTATTTTAGTCGAAATAATAATTGTTCCTATTTTAGTTATAATAATTATGTGTTTTACATTCGATATCTATAGACTAAACATTGCAGTAAACTCGTAATCTTGCGTCAGTTTATCATGATCGGTACGGTTGATATAAAAAGATCAAACAAGTTCATCGTGTATTTATAATGTATTAGGTAGATAACTGTTATAATTATTCACACTGCTATACCTATTCGTATAATAGATTAGTTAGTCCCATTCCATCAGTCTGAGATTAATTATTCATTAAAATCAAGCTTTGATTATGGAACAAAGAAAAGAAGGTTACATTTTTACATAACAAATGCGTGATGAATTTTACATTTTGTACATCATTGAATTTAAATTGCAATATTATCATTTAATGACTATGTAATTACGTATATAATACTTATCAGTAATTAGAATTCCATCAATATAATTAATCAATTGTATGTATTCATGGTCAAATTTAATTTCAATTGATTAATTATATGATTTAACTTTCAAAATGGCATCTTCATATATACATATTACATACATAGTTCAGTTTAAATATTTATAATGAAGTTAAGTTATATAATAAAATCAAAGATTTCATTTTTAGAACACCAATTGATACACCCTATTATTGAAAAAAGGACGAAACATTTGAAGATTGCAAGAAAAGAACATGATAATAATGAAATAATAAAAATAAAATAATAAAAATAAAATAATCAATTCTATGTTCTGAAATTGTTCTTTAGATTATATTCTTTAGATTAGATTATAGTATCAAATGTTTGCAACATTTCAAAAGTGCTAACAATTTTTCCTTATATTCAATCTAATAATTATTGATCAACCTAAATGTAATGTATTCTTCAAATACTCTAGTTTTTTCTTCTTTTCTCTAGCTTCTTGAAAAAGATCTCTTCTGTGTCAATTTTTTTTTATAAAATGTGTACAAGATCACGTCAATATGGAATATTCATATCTGAGAATAGCTTATACGCAATTTAATAGAAATTTAATCTATTATCTTTGATCTACGATGAAAAAATAAATATAATTTTATCTTTTCATCGTAGATATTAATTTTTATCGTAGATATAATTTTGTTTTCATCGTAGATATTAATTTTTTACTACCGTATCATTACTCTTTTATATATACAATATTTTATATATACTATAGAAAATATATAATGTTTTATTTAAAAAACTTATCTTCATTTCTAAAAAAAAATAGTGCAAATACGATAAAATTTCATACCATTATGTTGCTTACAAAAAACAACACTATTTTTTTTCTTATATTTACAAGAAAAACACTAGCTAGTAAATTCATCAACATTCTGTACATAGATATAGAGTTCCTTATATAAAGCTGTTTCCTCCAAAACCTTATAGTCATCGACTTGAAATTTTAACGCATTAAATGGAGTGGAAGAGCTAATATTTTAGATTTTAGAGTGTAAGTAATTATGTAAGTGAGTTCTTTAGGTATGAAGAAGATGCAACCCTTAATTTTTTTAAACGCAAGAGTATATTAATTTCTGTTATTTCCATAGTTTATTTTTTAATAATTTTTATATAAGGCATTTTTTTATTCATTTATTTATTTATATATAGGCATTTATTTATTTATTATATAGTGTAGTTACAAAGTTATAGCGATGAAGAAATAAATCGTTTTTCTAAGAGTACTTGAAAAGATATTTTCCATTTGTGTCTAAATATTTATTCATTTATTTTTTTATTCTACCATATTTTTCTATTTTACCAAACTATTCGCACCATCCTTCAGATTATTGAAGCAGAAAAGTTTTTTTCTTCTCGTCATATTCTTTTGTGCTATACATCAATATTGTACAATACGTATATATGTGTCCAATTTTAATTTCCAAAGGCAAATATCTCGAAAGATGCAAGACATATAAAAAATATTTTGAATAAAAGTTACATGTTACTGAACAGAACAGATTATACTGTTGAATAGAACCGATTATACTGTTGTTTATTTGACTCTGTGATAATCTTGAGAAAAACTACAACGGTCAATGTTGAGTTTTTAAATTTATAGTTATATTTTTTACTATACATTATAGATAACATTTACTATATATTATAGCTAACGTATATTATTACAAATAACATCAAGATTACCTACACACTGTTTTTTACACAAATTATTCCCAAAATAGAAACTCTTAAATTTGATGTATCATCAGTATTAATGTCTCGTCCACAGTGTTATTCACGAGCTACACGCGAGCTGCTCACCAACAGCGGTGTGGATGCAATACAGTTTCTGTTAGCCAGCAGTTCGTAAACTGCTTGCGAACGATTCTACCCAGTGTGGACTTAGCATTTACTGAAGTGGAGAGAATGCGATGTATGTATGTATGTATGTACATCTTTTTTCTATTATCTCTCTATCATATTTTTTCTATACTTTCGATCTACTATGTATTAGTTTATTTCGATCTACATATTAGTCGCACAAATTGTAAAAGCTAAGCAAATAGAAATGTTTTTCTGAAGCATAGCGATATCCGGATGAGATTTAGATCGAAATAAACAACTGAGAATTTGTACATTTATTAGCTTAACACATTTAATGTTACACACACATATGTGTATGCACATAATCGGCTCTTTTCAGAGTCATTGTGATATACGACCGCGGATGATACCAATGCTGTCGACAAGTTAAATTTAAGAGTTTATGTATTGACAAAAATTTATGCAAATAATATACGTAGATAGTTTATACTAAAAGAGTCTCAATTTAATAATTCAACATTTGCAGGTTTTTTTAAAGTTATAGCAAGATTAAATAAATGACATCATAATCTGTCCTCGATATTATACAACTTTTGTCTAAAACATTTTTTCATACATTTTGTATCTTAGTTTAAGAGAATAAAATGGAATACCTTGTGTATATATAAAAGTAATAATAACCCAAAAACATATGAAGAATTAACATAATGACACGAAATGTCATCAGAAATGAAATTAATAAAATAGAATAGCAAATTTCGAATAGACTTATATTTATGGAAGGAAGATCATCATTTTGAACACTTCCTTCGGCCTATACGCAGTGGCGCCTTTTGCATAGGCACTGCAGCACTCCCAATTTTTCTTGATACATAAGTATATTTATTAATTTATTTATATCTACTTGTAATATTTAATTTTATCATCAATAAATCAATTCTATAAAATTATCTTATTTTGTATAAAAGATAATAAAGATGATAAAAGTATATTATATTTATAGTGTGTATATATGTATGTATGTATGTATATTTCGGAGGTTACAGCATTTCCCTGAGTTTGAGCCGAGCTGCTACTGCCTACATGAATAAAAAACGATAAAAAAAATATATGAAAAATAAAAAATTATTTCTGTATTTCAATTATATAAATGTAGAATCTATTTTTTGAAATAAATAAAAAATAATTGACCTCCATAGTGCATGACTTTTCATTGAAAATAGCCTATCAAAGATACTAGTAAAATTATTCGGCTTTCTTAAAAGCAAAAGAAGAAAATCTAACAGAACATTCTAATCAATCTAATAAATTTCCCAAATATTTAATTTTCCATTTTGTTTTAGCCATTGCTAGTAGGAAGAAAACATTAATAATCACAGACAACAATATTTTAAAATACAATTGTTTTATAATATTTTTAAACGGAGGAAAGGAAATAATTCCGGAATGAATTCAATAAATCACATAAACATTCCATCTTCTGTTCTGTTTTAATTAAGGAAGATGTAAAGAAAATAACAGAAAAATAACTGTGTCGTGTAGATGATTTATAACTTCTAAAATGAAGTACTATAATTTTAGAAATATTCGTATCACGCAAATGTTTAAAAATAACGGCTTATGTAACTTTTATATTTTCTCGATTGTGTGTTGTTATAATCGGTAGAGATCAACAGTTTTATATGGGTTAACGTAACGACCAACGCGACGTGTCTACAATCGTGAATAGAATCGGAAGGAACAGATGTTGACCAGACGAAGAGTGTAAAAGAGGAAACAGAAAAGGCAGGAAGAAGTAGGCGTTTTGGCTGTGAATTAATCTTCCAAGAATGGGAGGTGTCGGTCGTGTTTCCGGGTGTCACGAGATTTTCGACTCTTCTTTTGACGAGACTTAGAAAAATTTTCTTCTTTTCGTTTGTTCGTCGTGGCCACGTGTCCTCCCACACATAAATTGTATGTGGAATTTCAAAAACAGATTTTTTTCGTCTTTTTTTTCCAGTATACAAAGAAGTTATAATTGGAATTGTCGTTCCGTTTCAAGCTATTTTTATAACTGAGTATAATTGAGTATAATTGAGAAAGATGAATTTTGAATGTAATAGATCAAAGCATTTGTAATTATTTTTTTTTGGATTCCAAATCTTTTGTTAGTTTCAATCTACTTTTTGATTAATTTATTGCTATGAAGAATTAAAATGAATTAATTTGTGTTTATTAATATCTGAATATAACATATCAAGAATTTATTGAAATTTGGATTTTTATAATGTATGACACAAAGGATTCATTATATTATATAATACTGTAAATATTGTATCATATTAAGTATATTAAATGTACATATTGTGTATGTGTGCGTGCACGTGTGCGTGTATTATATAATTTAAACTAATATTTATAATAATATATTAATATAATACAAGATATACATACATATTTATAATATAATTCAAGATAATACAAGATATTTATAATAATATAGTAATATAATACAAGATCTCGTCAACCTTAACATCTTGAATATCTTTGTCATTTCTGGAAATGTGAAGAATTATTTTGTTAATGAAAATTATTCAGTGCAAGAAGAGTCAATGTGACGATAATTGATTTTTTGTAGGGAGAACGGTTTGGGAAATTGCAAGATCATCTAAACTTTCTTAAATAGAATTGTATATTTTTTGATCTATGCAGCTCGAGATTCTCTATAAAAAGAACATTAATGTATTTTGAAAAATTTTTGGTTTAATATTTTAACTTTCAGTACTTCTTATACTGAGTAACTTTCGTTAACAAAGTTTTTTTTATATTTCCAGAAACAAAAAATAAAAAAATTTAACATGATCAAGTTAAATGATATATAATATATGGTAATTATTTATGTATATGTAATATATGACAATTATTCATTTTAGAGAATTTTTATCGATTTTGATATATTGTTGATTATCATTCTGAATAACATTTCTCTATACATATTACCATACATGTATAGGGAAATTCTCTAGCCTTAATTTTTAAAAAATAATATATAATATATTTTAATATATTTTTTACGGGACAAACTCCATTGATTTTTGGATTTGTAACAGATTTGTATTTGGATTGTATTGGAGATTATTAATCAATTATTAATTGTTAACAGGTTACTAATTAATCAATTATTAATTAATGATTAATTTATTATTAAATATTTAAAATTAGTTAATTATTTAGAATTTTCGTTGATTTCAACGATCTTGAATATATTACCAGACACTTTTTTCTCGAATTCCCCCAAAATAATTTATTTATTAAGAATCGTTTATTTTTTTGAATTATTTCAAAATTGTAGCAAGATCAGGCTTGGACAACATCTCTGCCATAGTTATATGACTCCAACTATGCCGATCTGTCACCTACTATTATGCGCTCCATAGTATTCTTGTTTTATCTCGCGAATTAAATTTTTTAAATTAACACACTGATGACTAGAGATGTCGATCTTTTTTTATTTTCCAAATATTATAACAAAAGAAGTAAATTGACAAATATTGTATAATAGCTTGGCGATTTGTTTTTTGTGACCAAAATTAAAAATATCTTTGATCTTTGTACGAACTTTTTTCAATAAAATATGATAGCATTACTTTAGTTATTGGGATAACGGGGTAGGAAGCTGTATATAGCTTGATCGAAAACTTATGCCTCATGGATTACAATGATGGTGGTCCGAATACCCGCAAATTTATAGTTTTAATAAAAATATGTTAGTACTACTACACTGTGTTCTGTCTATACATATTGTATGTAGCGTTGCTTACAATACAAACGCAATCGACGTAACTGCTGCGACGTAGTCTGCTTTTTTATTAGCTGGTAAATAATAATTAACCTAACTATAAACAAAACGCCAAGCGTTGAACGAAGCGTCGACTCATTGTCCCAGTAACTAAAGCGGAGGTAATATGAAAATAATTTCATAATAATAATAATTCTGTAATATAATGTAAGCGAAAACACATCGAATTAGAACCTGACGTGTTTGTCAAGTCACCAACCGTCAACGCGAGACAAAAACTGTATCGCCTTGATAATAAAATCAAAGTGTATCGCTCAACGTCAGAATCCGACGAGCAGTTAGCGACCGACCTTAAAGGAATATATTTGGAACTACATTTTTCAAAACAGCGGTTACGTTAGTTGAAACTTTAGACTCCACGCTCCCTACGAGTCCCCTCACAATAATAATAAATATATAAATACAAATTATGTAAATATAAATTATATATAAATAATATGCAGTAGGATAGTTGTATATTGAAATCGAAGGTTCTACTGTAATTGTTTCATTTTTCGGTTTTATGTGAATCTGCTATTGATAATCGGCAATAATCAAATTGTAATTGGGAACAGAATTCCGAACTTGTGGAAATATTTAATAACGATGGAAATTTGGAACTAAAGAGAGAGAAGTGACATTCTTATATACACATATGTAAACAGTTTCCCCCCACTCATGTAGATATGATAGAGGTCACTTGCGAGAATACAAGGATGGAGGATGTGATTTTCTGACATAGGAAATAGGTTTGCAATAGCAATAATAATCCAGTACTTACGATTAGTCTTTAGATTAAATAAATAATATTAATAAATCACGAACTAACTGGAAAATACATTTCATTTATCTAAAAGTAAAATTTCCTAAATTATTATGTAGAAATTCAAATAAGTTCGCCTTTAAAATAAATTCAGATAAATTAATTATCTATCGATTATATAGAAAATTGAAAGCATTCCTAATAACATCTGTCACCACACGAACATTTTCATCTGAACGTAAATATTTCATTCATTTCTTTATTGATATTTACTGAAATATATTGCCAACATAAAGTTCTGTTGGATTCCGTCTAATGAAGTCAACACGCTTATAATTGTGAAGAGTTTATTCTTTGTTCGTGGTCGTGTATGATGTAGGATAATATAGAATGATATAGAATGTTTTATGCTAGGCTCAGCTATACTATGCTATTCTGTGATATTCTATTTTGTCTCTCTCTATATATATTTGGTTATCATCCTCAAGTGGAAGGGGAAGGAGCATAGATGACCAAGTGCTGGACCTTGCCCTTATGACTAACTATTCACAGTCCACTTTTATGTGGAATGTTGCTAACTCGTTGTCATTATTTGCATAGATCCAATATTGTCTGCCTTAGTTATCCAACACCTCCCGCTTGAAGATTGAAGATGATAACGTAAGATAGAATCTTCAATAGTATTTAGATACGTTTCAGAATACAATATTACAATATTACAATATTACAAAGGTAAAATGTTTTTACAATTAATACAATATATAGTAAATTATATATATATATATATATATATATATATACACAATGAATAATATATGGTGAATAATGAGTGATATATGGTAAATATAATATAAGGTATTCAGTGTATCGATACAATTCGGAAGACATAAATTACAATTGACGAAGATCTTGATAATTGGAGGGATAGTATCGCCGTTATGTGGATTCTTCGTAAAACAGAATATAAGCCTCAAAAATTTTAGACAACCGCACCAATGGCAACAATTTAACCATATTACGATAAATAGTATAGCTCCAATAACAGGTAATATTATTGTATACCATTTAGTGTGTCGTATTATGAATGGTTTGTTTAATTGGTCAGTTACTGTTTCGTTGAATTCGTCTAGTTTTCTGTTGGCGTATCCAAGTTCGGACAGATCTGTGGTCGTTAGTTTGATCGGAGCTAGTTGAACTGGAACTGTTTTATTAAATCTTCGTGTTAGGAGGCAGAACATAGTGTGGTATGTTCCGGCTCGTACTGCTGGTTGTTTCTAGCATTCAAAGAAGTCCGTGTAGCCTTTACACGATGGCTCCAACTGAAGAATCCCGGTCTGATGGAATACAACGTCCTCCAAATGATTGGGAAGGTTCTTGCAAATTATTGTGACTGTGATCGGTTTTCGAAGTATATATATCCATTGGTTATTTTTAAGGTATTTCCAGATTTCCACTTCTGCTTGAAAGGTCTTCGTTCTGCAGTCTTTCGGTAGATGGGTGAGTTATGAAAGTAGAAGTTGAGTTTCACACATAAGTTCATCGATCTTTTTGCTGATGTGTACTCCGCGGCAGATGGAATGTTGATCCGCATACAATACAATTCGACAGATCTCTGATGAAGGTGGAGTAGGTTTTGGATTGAGATAGCAATAAGAAAGGTTTAGGTTAAGATTTATAAGAAAATATACTATTGGTATTATTTGCATTTGAAGCGAAATTAAGTCATATTGACCGAATTATTAAAATTTCTTATCATGCTGGAAATCACTTGAATTTAATTTTTAGTCTGTATTTCAAAGTAGTTTAAAGTAGTTTAGTCTGTAGTTTAAAGTCTGTATTTGTCGTTTAATAGTGTATTAATACCCTTTTTCCGCGTACCTACTTGAATTTTTATTGGTTTGTTTGGAAATATTTTCTCTCTCTTTCTCTCTCTTTTTTTTATTTTATAGGGTCCTTTGAAGTTTGATGTTAAATTAGTTGTTTGGATTGACGTGTTATGATCGAACAAGACAAAATGTAAATATTCGTACCTATCTGTTTGTAATTCCAAATTTTTTATACGAGTTTCAATACTTTCTAATAATGAGAAACTATCTATATTAATTTTATCAGAGTTTTCTGCATTATTTGATTTAGCATTAGTTGTAACATCAGTAGTTGCAGTTATTGTAACATTTTGTGGAGACTGTATATTTTTTGTTTTAATTTGATCAGAACTAACAATATTTTCTCAATCAGATTTAGTGTCATTAATCTCGATTATGGCAACACTTGCTAATAACATCTTCCGTTTCAACTTTATCAGAATTTTTTGCGCTTTGTTTATTTAATTTAGCATCACTGGTCGCAATTATTTTAACATTTTGAGAAGACTGAATATTTTCTATTTCAATTTGATTCGAACTTCTAACATTATCTTTATCAGAGTTAGTGTCATTAATCGCAATTATAGCAACATTTACTAATGGATGAACATCTATTTTGAATTTACCAGAGTTTTCTACGCTTTGTTCATCGGATTTAGTAGTAATCATTGTAACATTTTGAAGTTGTTGAACAGTTGTTTCTGTTCTACAAAATTCTCCTATGACTGTTCTAAAGAAATTGGAGAATTCGAGAATTGGGAGGCTACTGGAAAATCTAACTGCTGAAAATTTACGGTTCTGTTGTTACTTTTTTCTCGGTTAGTCGTGCGGTATTCTGGCTGTCTAACTTTATCTGGGTTTAAGGGTCTTGCTTGTTGATTTAGTCTTAGTTGATTAAGATTATTATATTGACGTTTTCTACATTCTTCTATGGTGTGACCAAAGTGTTTGCAATATCGACACTGGCTATCTTGACGTGGTTGGGATGGGAAATTCGAAAGTGTAAAAGGAGCTTGATTAATGTGAACGGTTCGAAGGTTATTATAATGGCGCGTTGGAGGATTGGAATTGTTCCTATAACAATTAGCGGTAGTGTGGTTTGTGCGGCCACAGTTTCTACATCTAACAGGATTTTCTTTATAAGATAATCGCAGAGCTTTTTCTTCTGCGATAGCAGCAGTGAAGGCTTTATTGATATTATCAAATTCTTTGTATCTCAACATCTGAGAAATAGCAGGACTATGGTAGACAAATCGGTTTAAGGTAATATTATTTATCATGAGTAATTGTCCACTTAATGTTTCTTCGTTATAATTGGAATTATGAATCGCGCCTAATACTTTAGAATTTAAATCTTCCAACCTCTGATAGTACTGTGATACGTTTTCATGTGGTCCTTGTCTTATAGAACTTAGTTCTTCTAACAACTGATCGAGTGATTTCCGGTCTTGATAAAGTGCAATTAACAATGTGGAAATTTCTCCCCATGTATTTAGATTGCAATGAACATCTATCTGATCGCGTGCCTTTCCGGTGATTTTACTTTTTACGTATAGTAGTAGTGGAATAGTTTGTGACGGTTGAGCTAGTTCAAAGACGGCGTAGTTTGTATCGGTCGCTGTCGAAAGATTCTGGCAATAATTTAATTAAAAATTCTAAGGAAAGTTGCGGAGTTGCAACTTCAGAACGCATGTTTGTGCTCGTACTTGGAACAGTTGTCATTGTACGATATAAAGGAGATAGAAGGGTCTTAGGAAAAAATTTTTGGAAAGAAGGAGACAAGAAGATCTTAATCGAATTGTAGTAGTACTTGAAATCAACACTTACCACGATAGCCTTGGGAATGTGTTTCCTCTTCTCTTGGGTTTATGTGGTCGACTTGCAGTTCACGGCTCGCGCTGGATATTCTTCTGACACCAGTTTTATGTTGGATTCCGTGTAGTGGAGTCAACACGCTTATAATTTTGAAGAGTTTATTCCTTGTCCGTGGTCGTGTATGATGTAGGATGATATAGAATGATATAGAATGTTTTATGCTAAGCTCAGCTATACTATGCTATTCTGTAGTATTCTAGTCTGTCTCTGTCTATATATATATATTTGGCTATCATCCTCAAGTGGAAAGGGAAGGAGCATAGATGACCAAGTACTGGATCTTGCCCTTATTACTAATTATTCACAGTCCACTTTTATGTGGACTGTTGCTAGCTCGTTGTCAGTATTTGCATAGATCCAATATTGTCTGGATTGGTCATCCAATAATAACCTACTTCAGAAGAAAGACCTCGTACTGAGTTGGTTTGAACTTTATACATATATATATATACGTAGTTTTTCAACCTTCTGTTTTGGAGGGAAATAAATTTACTCATGAACAGAATCATCGTATTGTCTAATTCCTTTATTATTCTAGGCTTCCGAAAAATGTAAAAAATTTCGACTTTCGAAAAATCAGTACTTTTTAAAGATTTTTAAAGATTTTTCAGGATATAAAATAAAAATTTAGGATCAAATATAAACAGGTAGACTGACAAATAATGTTATAAATTATTAATTTACCGTTTTACGTTATTTTTTCCAATTTATAATTAAATATATATTGTTTAGATTAATTTTTACATCAAACTTTCTACATCAATAAACCCAAAATTCCCTCCTCTTTCCATCAAAATCCTTCCAAAATCCTTCAATCCAGCACTTTCAAAATCCACCCCACCATTGAACGTAAACCACCACAAATCCGTCCATGGACAATAAAAACATTCTCAACAAACGTCAGTCTTGCCGAACTCCCCCAAAAAATCCTCAGACCACAGGATTCGATTCCTAGAACTAAATAACAACTACTCTCAACACAGCAAGATTTACACTGATGGGTCAAAAACGGACACTGGAGTTGGATACACCATTATCACAAAAAAAGCCAAAAAAACACAAAATCTTCCTTCTTCATCATCCATCTTCACAGCCGAAACTTATGCCATCCTGGAAGCCATTAAATATGCACACTCAAATAACGAAGCCTAGATCGTCATATGTATCGACTCCATGAGCGTTATAAAATCCCTAACGAAATCATATGATTAAGAAAACCAACTAATATCCACAACCAATCTACGCCACAGTCATCTGGATTCCAGCTCATCAAGAAATAGAAGGAAATGAAAAAGCTGATGCAGCAGCGAAAGAAGCCACAGTTTCCTCACTTATCGCAATCATCTTCCAATCCCCTGCGACGACCAGATAATCCATTGCAAAAAAGTAGCAAAAAATGAATGGAACAATACATGGAAAATAACTAAAAGCACCCAACTACACAAAAGTATCCAAGACTTTCACCAGCAAACACCAAACTTTAACAACAGGAAAGAAGGAATAATTATCACACGCCTAAGAACCGGTCATACCAAGCTGGCACATGAACATAAAATCAAAAAAACTACACCACTCACCCGCACTCATTGCAATAACCATCTATTAATAATAACCCACATACTGCACGAATGCCACACCACAGAAACCCAAAGACAGAAATACGGAATCAACGCAAACATAAACCTGACTTCTCAAAATGACATACAAAGAGTATTAAAATATCTCAAAAACTACAAACTACTACACACATATTTAATGGCACCGTTGTCGCTAATGACCTCGTTGTCGATGCGACATTAAAGAAAAATAGAAGAAGAAGAAGAAGAAGAAGATTAATCGAAAGATTTGAAAAGATTGTAACGGCTAGACACATGTTCGAAAAACTTATTTTTCTAAAACTAAAGAAAGTTCGTTAAGAGAATTTACGACACACGCGTTGACGAAGTTATTAATTTGAGAAAGCCAAGTTCTATTCTTTCAGTGCGACAATATTGAGTTCAGTAGAACAATATTGTCCACACTTGTTTTAGTTTTAGTGAAAGGCTACGACAGCAATTGCGACCATAAATCTAAGGGCCAACACGTCGAGAGGTCTGCGAAACATCAACTCGGGAATATGAGTTGGGCCAGGAAGAAAACCCCGCTGCGTCACCAACAATTAAGAGAAAGTCGTCTCTGCGCTCTTGAAAAAGTCACGAGCGTGAAGAGTAGGCGATGCAATTTCGAGACAACCTAATTGGCTAAGATCTAAAAACGATATCTAGGAGAAAAACCGAAGCTTGATGAAAGCCGCGAAAAAAGAAAATAGGCAGTTGAAGAAAGAGACTCGTCGGGTCAAGGACACTGAATCTGCGTTTAATAAAACCGAGACACAAAGCTAGAGAGTGTTCATATTAATAATAATCTTGATAATAAATATAATAAATATAAATATAAAATTAATTTATTAAATTTAATTATTTCATATAAAAAATTTCATTTTAATATAAATCTAAATATTAATGGTAATATAGAATAAATTAAAATTCATAATTTAAATATATAATTTATAAAATTAAAATTAAAAATAATATATAATTTTCTAAAATTTAATTTTATTAATAAATTAATAATAAAGCATAAAATAATTGAATATAATAGAAAATAATATAAATTGTTTAATATTAATTATATATAAAAAATTAAAATATTATTAAATGAAGTTGAACATGCTAGAGAGTGTACGAGTCATCCTAGAATACCACCACGCGCTACAAGACCATCACGCAGTTCTTTATCTAACTTTTCTACTTCCGTAAAATATTTTTTTTTCAAAAAAATTAAACATCATCCGAAAAGTCTCTACATTAAATGATCTTGTATTTCCAATTTTCTTAATCGTAAAATAAATAATAAGGAAACTATTAAATCTTAAATATTATGTTCAATATTGCTCAATGATTTAATATACTGCTTGCAAAAATTAGGGGATACTTGCATTGGATATTGCGGGGGATATTGCAAGAAGCATCTGATTTTTTTTTATCAAACAAGAATATCAGAAAAGCAAAAAAGCAAAGCAAAAGTAAAGCAAAAAAAAAACAGAAACGCAAAATCATGCGTCTTTTTTTATAGGTTCATATTCATTTTGAAATATCCCCTAATTTTTGTGAACAGTGTACAATTATCAGAGTAGTTTAATAATATCATTAAATCTATTGGCGACCTTTCTTTCTCGAACGATTCTACGATGAACTTTTCAGTTAGGGTAACAACGCCATAAATAACCAGATTTTCTTTTTGTATCAGAAGTTCTAACAAGTCAAGAATGCCTAATACTTTTAACCAGTCGAGAGTGTCATCTGGTCAAGATAACAACCTGTGAAGAAGAATTCAAGCGGCCCGTACATCCGCGAGTTTTATTCAAAGCAGTGTACGACTCGTAGAAGGAGTGAAATACTGGTTCGTCCTTTGAGAATCTTCTCGAGTAAACTGGAAATGCGCAACCTCTTTCCTTTCCTGCGGAAAAGGGGTCTGAAGGTTACGAGAATAGAAACTAAACCTACGTTCGTGATTGCTCTTTCGCTCGCCAAGGAACGAGATTTCTGTCCAATTTTCAAATTTTTCATTTTCTGGATGACTTATTAATTTGTTGTCTTAAAATATCGAGTTACGCTCGTGGAACGAATTATGGCTTCGGCTTGAAAATTAAAAAGAGAAAAATACAGTGCCACGCAATTCGAATTTTACATGTAAATTCTTTAATTTGAAGGAAAGTACAAATCATATACGATGTTTCGATAACTTGAACATGATATCACATAATAATTAATACTTACCTACGAAGTTCGAAAAGAAAATCATAAGGTGAATTATGAAAAAATTATAAGGCAAAGAGTTAAGTTTATTTAGATACAGTAATTGCCATTTCAAATTATACATTCAAATTATGAGCAATATATTTAATGATGTATAATTACACGATCGGACTTGTATCTCGTTCGTGTTTAATAAAGTGTCAGCCAAAAAAAAATCATACTTCAAAATCTTCAAATCTATAGCAGATTCAGTTATAAAAAAAATTTTCAACTTTTGTACATATTATGACAATTTACAGCATTTTCGAGTAAGGAAGTATCTTCACATTCCTGTTCGTTATGTCATGTAAAAACATCTCGGAAAAATATGAACAGTGTAGTGAAGAAACAAAAGTTTAACGCTTTAAAATGAGATTGATAGTTGTTTTTTTTTATGATTTTTATGATAGATTTTTTTTTTATAAACTTATAACAGTTTAAACATCGATTTTATCGATATATGATATTCAAATGTACACTCACTGCATATTTTATATTTGTTAATTAATATTTCTACCAAATATCTGAATGCTTATTATTAATTTAAGACAAATAAGTATTGTTCCCAATTCGAGAAATGTAAAGGTTTTGTCAAGAAGATGATATTGAGCGATATAACTGAAATATTTAATTTCATTTGTTCTAACTTCGTTCTAATTTCATTTGTCCTAACATTGTCTGATAATTGTATTGCATTCAAGGTTTGAACGTCAAGTATCTGAAGGTCAAGACTCAGGCTTTTAGTTTGCTATAAGAGAGAGATGCAATATAAAATAGTACACGTTTCCTACATGAAACTGATTATAACCTTAAAAAAGTTAGAGAAAAATCAGCCAACAAGGAAACTTTTTGCTTTATTTTCCCTAATTTAAATTATTTAAATTATGCTATAAAGATTTTTCATAACATAAAAAAAAATTTAGGTGGCTTGCAGCTGGGGCACTCTGTAGACTCATTGTATGTATAGTCTTGCACTTGGTGAAACGTATTACATGTAATTAATTTTTAAAAGTTTTCGCGAAATAGAACCAAATATTTTTTCTTGTTTTATAATTCCCATCAATTATGTAGTTATTAATCCATTGAGTACTAAACAACAGTTTATCACAATATTATAAATACTTCAATTTCTTTAAATTTCATTCAGATGAAAGAAATAGTAACGAAAAAGATATCGAATCTATCTTTGAAATTACTTTTTATTGTCATAATTAAAAAAGAACAAAAAGAAGAAAAAGAGAATAGATAGAAATTCAATCATATAAATTGACTGCAAATCATTTGAATGAAATGTTGCGTTAATGGATTGAAAAATATAGAAAGCACTTTCTCTCAATTTTGAAATACTTTTAAATGTTATTAATTCCGAAAGGTTTCCCTGATATTAAAAAGTAAATATTTCGTTTATTTTAGAATCTTCGTCAGTGACGTAATCATGAAAAATGTTCACAAAGAAAAACGATTATACTATTATATATTACAGAACAGATTTTACTGTGATGAATGCATGATGTAATACCGTTTTAAAAATAAGCAGATACGATTCTAGAAATTGTCGATTCATTTTCTTTTCATTCAATAGTTATTCATATTGAGACTGTTAAAATTTTGTACAAAAAAATTGTACAATAATGAACTCATTTGAAAGCTTAAAGCCTCTATTTTTAAACTGTATAGTTCATTTTGAAATTCATTTTGAAACATTTTTACATTATAAATGACAAAGTGAAGACACTTTTCCTCCCGGAAATGTCATAAATTGTTACAGTATGTAAAAACATTGAAAAATTTTTTTTACAATTGAATTTAGAATGAATATGAAGATTGAAGCCTCCTCTTTGCAATGTACCTCTAAGCTATATGACTTTTTCTCGCCATTTTATTAAATTTTAAATCTTGGAAGCGAATATAACGACAAAAATATCATATATGATTTCTTTAATTTTCTAATTGTAAGTCCAACAATTAAAGTTCAATAAAATAGTGAAAAAAAAGGCTTCATATTCATTATAAATTCAGTTGTGAAAAAAAATTTTCAGTGTTTTTACGTACTATGACAATTTATAACATTTTCGAGAAGAAAATCTTAACATTCCCATTTCTTACATGATGTAAAATATTTTGAAATAAAATGAACGATGCACTCTGAAATGTAGATGCTTCAAGTTTTAAAACGAACTCCTTTGAATGAACCCCGTACGATTTTGTTCTACGAAACTGTAACAGTTTCAATTTTTAATAGCCGAATATTAATGTGAATAAGTATAATTATTGATATCTGTGGATGTTGAAACACATCGTCGGAAGTTTGTTTTCGTAACGTCCATCAATTCTTGGGAAAATAACTAACGTTGTCGCACAGTTATCGCATGAGCGTGATAACAGGTCAAAATGTGAATTTTTTTACGTTAGAATTGTTATTTTTTTCAAACGGTTCATAAGGTTATATCTTAATCTTACTGTTTCTTACTATACGAACTTATTCAAAGAATGCAAAAAAATCATTAAATTGCTAATCAGTTTAGATCTTTGCTTTAAAATCTATTAATTATTATTATAGATTTATATATATACAAAATTTTTATCATTGGATTTATTATTATAATATTACAGCATTTATGGGAAATTCGAAGACGTAGAGTACAGAATGTGTTATGCATATACATATATAATAGACAGGTGTTGTAATATTTAGCGGATTAAATGAATATCTGATGTTCCTTTAGCTATGATTCATTACTATATGAAAACGATTATTACACATAAATTTCCAAAGGTTTATGGAAAATTTACTAATCTAACAAATTTGCAGAATTTATGGAATAATAATTTATAAAAAAAGAAGAGAGAAAACGGAAGAAGAATCAGTTTTCTCATAAATATAATATAAACAAGAAGAGAAAAGGCTGTTTCGTAATAATGGAATAGCCTGCGGATGTTTATATTTTGCATTTTTACTTTTTTACGCAATTAAGAATACAGGCGGAGATTTGTTTCATCCATTAAGATCAAACATCAACACGAGTAATCATATTTTAGATATCTCATATACATATGCGGTTCGACAGAAGAAAGACGAGACTACGTTTGTAATTCCTTTTATTAAACAAATTATCAATTGCCGTTGCCTTAAAGGTTCGTTCTGAGTTGACAGAGAATCGCGTACAATGTTGCTAATGTTCGAAGCAATTCTGTAAATTATGTTTCGTAACACTGTCTGAGAATATTTGTTGTTCTTGCTTTTGCATTTTCTACGAAGAAAAATAAGTCTTTTGGGGCACTAACTTGATCTTTGAGAAAAGATAGAGATTACAGAAAGCGAAATTTAGCTAGTAAGATGAATACAGTAGAACTCCATTGTCAAATAGTTTATACACAGTTTATATAAAGGGTATCCCATTTGAAATGTCTCACGTAATTTTAAACTATTCGTTAGAAAAGAATATTTCAAGTAAAATTTGATATCTTTTGATGGTCTTGTCTAGGTCTAATGCTTCCGAGATTTTAAGGTGATCTTTGCTTTTTTAAATGAAATTATGTATTTTTCTTCAGATGGACATGTAGCCCATTCTATGATAAATTTATTGACAAGTCATGAATAGATGAGAAAATCTCTTAAACAAATCGAGAAATATATTTAATATACTTATTAACATACTTATATGTTACTATTAAATTTATATATGTTTATATACTTTCACAAATATCTATCTATCTATCTATCTATCTATCTATCTATCTATCTATCTATCTATATATATATATATATATATATATATAGAGAGAGAGAGAGAGAGAGAGAGAGAGACCAGATTTATTCTATTAGATATAACAGTCGATACTCTTTAGTCGTCAGAAATGGTTAGGGAATACCTGAACCTAATATGTAAATATACATATATACAAATCCCAATCCATCCACCTTGACTTAACAAATATACGGATAAATGCTTGTAATTAGCTCATATATAGAAAAAAAATAACAAACATTATAAACAGTTCAAGTATAACACGAAATTGAAAATATAATATACAATATTTACAATTATACAATATTCAAAATTAAAAGAATCATTTTTATTACAGGAAATATTGAACTTACAGTTGACAAACGATTTAAGTTCATTGAAATATTTATTGTACAATTAAGATTGGAACGTTAATCATTTCGATAAGAGCAAAATTTCTTTCGAAGAAAGAGTTCTTTGCAAGTAATAATTATACAATTCAAAGATATAGAAATATCTACACATATTACAAACATGTAATTTTTTGAAGAAAAAAACACAAGACTTTCAAAGTTATTTAATTTATTTATAAAGAATAATCTATATAATACACATATTAATTTCATTGCTGGTGCAAACGAACCTATTACACAAAATGAATTGAAGATAATAATATAATATTAATTAAAGGTCGTAATAAACGTAGGAATCGTAATAAAATAAGAGATGCTGCAGCAGAGGGGATGGTTTTATATATATGAAAAAATATATCGAAAATAAAGAATAAAATCTTTTCACTTGAGGCGTGGTCTTCAAGAAAATCTTCAAGAAAGTTTGTCAAATATAGATTACTTCTAGATTACTTCTAGATTGGATTGGAGTAATGAAATTGATAAGACATCAGTCTATCTGCGAAAATAAGTAAAAACTGGTGAATTATTTTCTTCAAGGCACGTGGAATAACTTTCTGGTCATTATTTATTTCTAACCTAATCTAGATATAGCTTGATTCTCTCGAAAACGACAGCTGAAGCAGAGATGTTTCATTTTTTATTTTCGATTAATTTTTTCATGTCTCAATCATACTCTCCTTCGTCGTATTAATGTTCAATACTGGAGCATTCTATGTTATTCATATCAAAAAGTTTTTGTAAACATTTTCGTGAGCCAGTGTAGACGAACCGAGTAAAATAAGGAAAATAAACCCGGAAGGTAGGGAAGTTGAAGAACGCGTGGACACGCGAATCGAAGGAGGGGCACGCGGTCTTTTGCGTTTAGAAGCCATTGCGTTTAGAAACTCTATTTTTATGGTATCCAAGGATACTTAAAGGGATGCATTATACGAGAATGACCCAGTTCCGCGGCGTCGCCGCGTCGTCGGTAGCGATGCAAGCGGTGACGATGCAAGTGACGACGATGGCGGCACGATGTTCCCCGGCTGAACTGACTGGTTAAATGGTCTTGTCGACGTCATTATTTACGAACTAGGTCGCCATAGAATTTCCGTATCCCTTGTATTGTAGCGGTTCTTTGTCAAAGCGGGTCGCTTGTCACAGAAGCCGTCTAACAAAGCTTTCCCGCGAAATCGAATTAACTAAAACGGCAATTATTTTGCCAACCAAGAAGAAGAGAATTGCTGATTAACTTGACTTACCTAGGAACTTAGTCATTCTCCTTCAAGTTATCTGTGGCTAGAATATCCATTGGCGGTATTCCTTTTCAATTTGATTATAGTAAGTGCCTCGATTATTAGAACCAGGGATCGAAAAAGGAACCTTCGCATATGTACGTTTGAGATTTGAATCGTAGAACTTTTTCGAAAAATGTTCTTACATTATAAGTTTCAATGAAAACAGATAAATAAAAGTTTCAAACAGAATGGAACTTACAAAATATAAAAACAAGCATTTTTTTGCCGGAGGAATAGATAATTTGTTTATCAATGTTAAAAAAAGTTTTCAATATTTGTAGCAAATATTAACATTGAATACTGTTGAATGAATGATGCTTGAATACAAAAAATGTATTTTTAATTAAGTATTCCAAAATAATTTGTTTCCATAGAACTTTTATTATACAGATTCTAAAATATATGTTCCATGAGAGTATTATTCAAAAATATTTCTAACGTGTAATTCTTTCTTCTACAGAAATTCCATAAAAACAGAATTATATCTTTTTATAACGAATTATATAATATGTAGTAAAAAATATAATAACGAATTATTATATTTCTTTTTATAACGAAATATACCAGTTTGAACAGAATTTTTTTAAAAACGAAAAGAACGTGCCAATTTCGATCCCTGGTTAGAACTGATTGAGAGATAATACAACAGCTTTTTTGTACTGAATTTCATATATTTTAGACATAAAATATCAAGAATCAGGATCAGATGTTCAGATGTTAAGGATCATAAAATAAGGATTTAGATATTAATATTAAGTATTAAGAATGTTTTTAACTACTAATTCACATGAACTTTTCAATGTATGTCAACTAATTGTTTGAAGTTGCATACATTTTTGTGCTTGATGTTATTTAATTCTCTTTTTCGATAATTGCGAATGCTTCAGAATGAGAAGACACATATTTGTCATTATCGTTGTTGTATAGATTATTTTTCAATTGATTGTTTTTTATTTTTTATATTTAATTGCCTATTTTCAAGGTAGTACTTGCTTGTTACACAGTCGCTATTCTTCAATTTCCTAAAAATTTCACAGTTTGTTTTAACTGAAAGCACTATCTGTTATACTGATTGTATGTAACTGTATATTTATGTAAATATATATTAATTAATAACATTAAAATGTTGTAAAGAGATCTTGTTTTGATAAACATTTTCAATGATTTTCGTAAAAGGAAGTAAATACTGTACATGGGCTGTATATGCAAAAAGTACGAAATGTATTGTTCGAATATTAGAATATTTCGATGATAGAATGTTCGGATAATAATTGTTCCGATAATCGAGTTCTATTATATTTGTTAGTTAAAAATTTATAATCAACAATTTGAACTTATTAAATTTTTTAGAAAATGTTATATTCGAATATTAGTCCTAGAGTAAAATAAATAATAATTATTGGTAATAATACTTAGTAAGCGTAGTAACGTCTTAATATTTTATGTACTATATGTATTATACTTTATAGCTCTTTAAGATTTGTAGTTTTTACTATTTGTAATCAAAATGTTAGAATTTCGATGCACTAATTTTATAATTAGACAGCGGATTTTTATGCATTTGTAGCAAATTTGCAAGTACCAGTCGAAAATATAGCACAGTTTCCTATAACATTTAGCAACAATTTTTTTTATTCAAGTTCTATTTTTTTAATCATATTTTTGAAAATATGAATTTGTATAAAAATCCGTAGTCTATTAATAATATTTTCGACTTCTTATGCAGAGCATCACTGTACTTTCTTATTTTATTATCACATTGTAATCCATATGTATCTACTTACATACATATAGACATACACACGTATAGATATTCTTTTACATATTAATTCAGGTATTTTATCATCATACTGCAATCTATACATGTGCAAACAACATTTTTCAAATTAATTAAGACACGAGTATACAGGTTTAAATTCAATTTAATATTTCATCATGTGATTTATTTAACATTATTTATCAGCCAAATTACATTTTATTTGAAATATTTTTATTTGCTTATCCATATTTTAATGAATTTGAAAGGTACAATTTACATTAATTTACTCATTGTTCGTGATAAATGTAGTTCAACAAAATCATCAATATACAAGAGAACAATCTGGATGCGATTAATATCGTTCATCGTCTACGTTCACTGCACCCCTATTATTTTATCCAGACTTCTTTCGATATTATCGAAAACTTGTGCAAAGGGTACCAGGACAAAGAAGGACACGATTTATGCATGCCGAAGATTTGATTTTCTGGTTCGTATACGAGGTCCTTTCACGAGATTCACTGTTATGCGAAGCGTTTGAAAGCTCGACGCTTATAAAAGAAGCCCCAGCATGAATGAATCCATCGACGTTACTCGGTCTCGAAATAGGTCACTGTAGTATCCGCGTTTCCGTTCCACGTGTCGCTGTATAAATAAAGCTACTTGTTCGAAGGAATAAAAACTGCGAGAATCATTTTTTCCTGAAACAATGGAAACGAGCATTCCCAGAATTTTCGCTGATTCGTCCGTGAGTTTTTTTAAAAACAATATTTTTTCCGGCAACGATATCGACGATCGAAAGGCGAGTTTCATAAAGTTAGTTTAAAAAAGATTTTTAAAAAACTGCTGATTTTTTCTGTTTAAACAGTTTTATTAATTCGAAATTTTTGTTGAAATTAGCAAGGTACATACATGTGTGGAAATAAAGTTAGAATTATTTGCATTCATCTCTTAGTTATAAATAGTTTCAACGAATTTATTTTATTGTTATTTTTTTCTTCTTACCTTAGTATATTTTACTACTGTTCTTTTATTTACATATTTAATAACGGTATCATATATTTAATAACGATATGACCGATTAGAAGAGGTATTTAACAATAAACTTCTATAAATAATGTATCTATTATAAAAGATACTGTTTCCATCATGTGTACACATATACAATTCAGTTTGACATGCAATTAATATTCTTTTATCAAACACATTATACACATACAATGACACATTGTACACACATATATAATAATATATTCTTATAATATTATTTATTATCTATTAAATATAGTATATTTTTATAATATTATTGTACATTTATTGTATATATTATACTTTTAATCATATTGTATGTATAATGTGCGTAATAAAAGAAAATTAATTTCATCATGAAATTGAAAACATAATGTCACTACAATATAAAACATACTACAAACACAATGTCACTACAAACATAAAAATGTTACTATTTAGTCTAGTACATTTGAAAACAATCTGAAAAATGATGGAGTTAATAAAAGAAATTTTTTATCACTATTCTTTCGTCTGAATTGTGAAACTATCATATTGTTCTTTTTAACCATTAATTATTATAATATTAAATTTATATACATATATAGCTTGTACATAAGTTTGTATATAGCCTATAAACAACATTAGAATAATATGTACAAGCAGACAGGGAATGACGCCTTGTAAAAAAATAAGGAAAAGATATGGAATAAAATTTTCTGACTTGAAATTTCGTTTTCGAGAAAATCGAATTTCGAGATTTATCAAGTAGATTTAAATTAAATTAATTCTAAACGTGATTGTTTTACGTGCGGAAATAAGTAAATTACGTAGAATAAAATTTTTGTGCAAGATACTTCGTTTTCGAGAGAATCGAGTTTGGAAATTTCAAGTACCAAGGTAATTTTCAACGAAATATATACAAAATTTATATTTTTGAATATAAAGCTTCAAATGAACAAATTTTATTCTACATTTTTTACTTACTTTTGCACGTAACCTGCTATTAATTATTCTTTACTACGACATCTGGAATTTGCCAAATTCAAATATACATACTTGATAAATCTTCAAAGTCGATTTTCTCGAAAACCAATATATTTTATTCTATATTTTTTCCGTTTGTACATGTTATTTCGAAGCACATAAACTCATAATTTATAACTTATTTAAAGATAGAACAATAATATTCAAGTATAAGAAATGCAGAATTAAAAGGAAAGCAAAAAGTTCGACACTTGCAAAATGATGAGGTTTGCTCTGTGTTCTTTCGTCCGAGATTGTTGACCCAGGAGTCCCAGGGACTGTATTCTTGTACTGTAGTCATGTACCGGCATCCGATGTACTTTCCACGTGCAGTCTGTTACCTTGACCAAGCTTTCTTCCAAAGATTCCCTTTTCGTAGTTATAAGTCGTTTCAACGAATTTATTTTATTGTGTATTATATTATTGTTTATTTTCTTCACGCCCCACACATTTCATTCTAGTCTCTTTACATCTCATGTATTAAATGACAGTATGATCGGTTAGAACAATAAATTTCTTTTATAAGTAATATCTGCATTATAAAAGATACTGTTTCCATCGTATAAAATTCATTTTGTTGTGCAATTAATTTGATTGCCATAATTTATGCCCATGTCTCCAATACTTCTCACAAATATAAGTAAAATAATTAGATTAATGCACTAGATTAGAATTAATGCACTCATTACAATTTTTGGTTGATAAATCAAATCTCTATTTAAATTCTATGTCGATGATTATTTATCTTAGGGATTCTTCAAATCGATTTTGATGACCTTAAGATATACTGTTAAGGTCATTATTAACACTCTCCCTTTAGTAGTCTCGAGATATTTGCAGAAACAGTTTCATCACTCTGTATCGTATCTGTAACGTTTGGAATTTGTTTATGTCACAAATTGTTGATAAACAGCCATAGACGAGATATTCTGCAAGTTTGTTTTGTATTTACAGTTGCATTTTGTTTTTCATCTTGGTTGCGTCACTTATTGCTCAATTGGTATTAGTGTTTACAAAAATATGGTAAAGTATGGTATTTACTATATATAGCAAAACTTATGTTTAAGGGAGACAACTCCAATGACCTTGACCTTCACGTCGAAAATAATCTCCTGAGTAACGCTCAAGAAGTTCCAGCGGTTAGAGTTAAAGAGCTATTAATTGTTAAAAATATTTGAATTTTTCATCCATTGAATTCAAATAGCAACGAATAAATTTATTATAAATACTAACCGAAACTCAATCCAAATCTAACCATTTTAGTAAGCAGTTTAATAAACAGTTTAATAAAACAGGGGGAACAAATTCTTCATTCAATATGTTGGGACGATTTCCCATAATTCTATATATTAGATATATTAAAATTACGCGTATGAAAGACGTTAGGCTTCCTGTTCACAAGAAATAATTTATTATTTTATTTTTAGACAACGTCTCACCCTGTTTTTATTCTGACAAAAAAGCTTGACGTCTACCATACTCTATCGTCGCTATTGTGACACGATAATTTATTATTGTTTTTCACTCGCGTGCCTGTTATCTTTGGCGTCCTCTAAGAACGGTTGGCATCGATCACTGTATCGATGTTGAACAATTTCACCGTTTTCAGAGGAACTACGTCAGAGCAATCAAACGGTTTCGCAAGTTGAAAGTGATTGGCCCGCACTCGCAATCGCTTCTTTATAAAACAGGCTCGCCGTCAGCGGGGAAGACAGTGATACATCAAATTCATAGAGTGTAACATCAAATTCAATTCTGTGCGTTACTATACTGAACAGTCAGTGTGTATACACTGCGCACGAAAATACAACCACTGGGTGCGTATCACGTCAGTGTGTTGCCACACATTTCGGGCAATAGTTATTATCACTACTGTGTGTAATTGCTACCACACTGTGAGTTATAGCCAGTACTACGTTATAGTACTATCACTCATTTATATTATACAGTTCATTTCTCGCAATCTCCGATCATCTATCGGAATCGTATCATTCTCCTCTTCACAACACTTTACATACGCTATCAAACATAAGCGTATGAATCGCGATTATACCGCTTGAGGCATTACGCCGCAACACAATAATAACGAAATATTACGACATATATTAGCTTTATTACAAAATGGATTTAATAATAACACGTTTAGCGACATGCCAAGTAAAAATAACAAAAAAAAAAAAAAAATAATAATAAAAAAATAAAAACAAAACAACAAGTTTAAAAATGTAATGTTTATATATTGTATATCGTATTTGTATTAATAGTCTAGTGAGTCATCAGTCAGTTGAATAATTTTCACCATTTTATAAATTTTCAATATACACTTCCATGAATTTTACTGACGTTCATACATAAAGTGTAAAAAGGATGTGAAGAGATAAGTGGTATCATTTCACAAATTATCTCGCACAATGCTTATTTAAAATAATATATTTAGATTTAATATATGTGTGAAATATATATTATATTTATACTATCGCGTATTAAACGATTTGATGGATACACAGAATTCGTTATTTCAAAAACAGTCTTAGTGCGTTCATCAAAATCTTAATATGTATTGTATATAATATAAATCTTAAATTTATTAAATTGCTTAAGTGATTAAAATTTTCATTTCCTACACTTATGTATTTCTTATGTATTTGTCCATTAATGATTTACTACTTTAAATGACTTTTCTTCATGCATGTATTATTTCCATCTACGTATTAGTTGTTTATACCTTTCGATGTTCAAAATAATTTCTATATTTTTTATAAATATTATTTGTTAATAATTTTTAGTAGAATAGTGTCCTTAACAATATAGTATGTATATGAATATCAAGGTCATCGAAGCTGCCTTCTTTAAATGTCAATTTTACCATGATAAATGGTATAACTTAATACACAATGACATAATAAATAATTTTAAATAATGTTTGATATACGTTGTTTTAAATTAAACCTAATCCAAACCTGATTTAAATTTATAATTGAAGCGAGAAATTTTCAAAATAACTGGCGTGGTATTAAAATAAAACTGTAATATTAAAAATGTTTTTGCATGTTCTACACTCGATTAATAAGGATTTAAAAAATCTAACTTCACTTTTTTTAGAGGAATATTGATGTTACTTTGGGATAAGAAAATTATAGTTTATTGTGATTTTCAAATAATTTACAAAAAATAAATGACTCTTAATGAATTATCTTAATAAATTATCTAGGGAACCCCCAGAAGAAAAGTATCCTTGACAACATACTTTGAACAACTGTTGAAATCGACAAGAAAATTAAAATTCGAAATAATTAAATGTATAATCTCGAATATCCTGTTAATCGAAAAAATCTAAAAATCATTGAAATCAGTAAATTATGTATATTTATAAATATTTTTATGAATATGTACCTTGAAAATTAAGGCCGAAAGACAATAACATGTGTAAAAAAAATTATTCAGAATAATGATTTTGGCAACATATTTCAAACATATTAAATTGGCAAGGAATCTCTATAATATTGGAATTGACAGTATAATTAACAAGGAATCTCTAAAGTGAATATTCCACGCAATAAGAGTTATTCAATATAGGGAGGACTAATGTTGAGGCAAAAAATAGAAGAATTAGCAAAATTTAAGTATACTTGATAAATTTCCAAATTCAATTTTTTTCAAAAACGAATCTCTAAATGAAAAAATTTTACACCTTTTTTAAATCTTATTTTTTAATGTAGAATTATCTTCTTTCTATAATAGTTGTACCGCCGAACCAGGAAACACTCTGCATTTAGATATTAACAAATACGAACCAATTCTTCGTACTAATAAAATAATCAAAAAGTAAAGTAATTAAAAAGAACAAAAGAAATCTAATAAAAAATTTTGAATTCTCGTAAAAGAAATAATTATAAAAACCATCACGTTGAAAACTCCTACTTCTCAACTTTGTTAAAATAGCTTGAAATTGATAATTCGAATTGAACACTATTATGTGTCGAATAAAGTTCAGAATGATAACCTGGATAATGTATTTCAAGGTCATTCAAATCGATAAAAAAATTCGTAAAAGAAATTATTACTTCCACTTCTTTAATATATAATTCATAAAGATATGAATTCGTATAAATATCCATAGTCTAGTTATTGGCCAGTCAATCCAAATCAATAATCAAATATCGAGACTTATAATTTTCGGAAAATTATTGATCTTTTTAAAAATTGTAATGGTTGCAATTATATAAACAATAACGATTTGATAGGAAAAAAATATCGAATTTTAAAGTCGAATTTTTCATGCTTCCAAATCGTCCTATGTTATAACATTATAATTCCCTGTATGAACGAGTTAACTTATACGCGAGATGAAATTCTCTTTATTTTTTTCATCACGAGCCACCATACATTCATAGTGATGTTCGTTATCGAGTTTTCGCGAGAAACAAGCAACGACGACGTTGTTTTTGAAAGAAACACGTGGTGAATGGACTAGTCGACGTCATCACTCTCAGACTAGGTCAGTCCTGCAAATTTCAGCTCATGCGACCCCTGGCATAGCGTGACGATTCATTGAAAAGTCGAGAAATACAAATTTAAGAGATTGATCACCATAAGCCAAGATCCGTCAAATTTCAAGATTTTCCTCTCTTTGTACGTTGCAATTTTAAGTTCAATACAAGCAAAAATTTTTCAAACGGCGAACTTTGAATTTAAACAATTTAACCATATAATTTACTTTTTCGGAAACGTTGCAATTTTCCAATTTTTTAGTTACAGAGAAAAAAATTAGGAGAATTAACTCTTGACTATTGCGGATGAATCCAAACTTTGTGACTTTTGACCTTCTGGGTGCTTAAAATTAAAATTAAATTTAAAAATTTAAAGTTTAATATTGAATGGAGAGTATAAGAAATTAAAATATGCATTTATCTTTAACCATGTACCTTTTGATATATAGAGTCTCCCATTAAGAACCATAAATCTTTAAACTGAAATAAAATTGTGTGTAATGTACGGTGAAAAATTTTATTTCAATTTAAAGTATATATAGTGTGTCTCTCGAGTGAACAATTGGGAGTTTCTACAAGTAAACTGACTTGAAAAGAAAGAACGAAATTTTTTTATGACGTTTTTGAGAAGTCGAGCTTGAAAATCACTTGAATTTGTCTAATTTTGTACTAGAAAAGTGAATAATCGACCCGAAGATATTTTACACGGAAAAATAAGTACAAAAATGTAGAATAAAATGTTTCTGTTTAATGCTATATTTTGAAAAAAAATACATTTGTACTTGATAAATCTTCAAATTGAATTTTTTCGGAAACGAGATGTCTTATGAAAAGATGTATTCCACATTTTTCATTTATTCTCTCAGATGGAATAATTTTCTGCTAATTCATTTCTGTTCAGATGTAAAATTCAATTAATTTGATAATTATATAGGAAATATTTAAAACTGATTGTCTCGAAAAGGCAGCTTTGAAGGAAAAAATTTTATCCTTTTTTGTTGGTACATTTTTACATGCACTACCCTTGACGAAATAGTTTTCAATCAAATGCAATTGTTTGAAAATATCTAAAAATGTTGAAATTTTTTATGTAAGAGAATCCAATTGAAATTTCTAATTTTATTTTTGAAACATATATTTGAATACAATATTTTGTACCTAAGAAATTTCAATGCTTTTTAAATACATTCAAATATTTGTATTTGATCGAAAACTATTTACCAGAACTAGTAAAATTACTTTTCAATCGTTATTTATAAGTTGTGGGATATCCTGTATAATGCGATTGTAATATCAATTATAATCTGTAGTTATATTTTTAGTTATGTCTAATTATAACAGAAGACCTGTTTACTGATCGTAGAAATACCAGAAAATATGAATGTAATGCAAGAAGTATAACGTAGGTATGGAGCGCTTTTCTTTTTGAAAAGAGGAGAGTTGAGCGAGTTGTAAAACGAAGTCGATGGGAGTTGTGAGAAAGCATTGAGAGAAAGCTGTTGAAAGAGTCGATTGTGTTGTTAAAAGAGTTTACTTGAGTCGTTAATTTGTGTTATTTGTCTTGTTTAATTATTTGTAGTCTTGTTATCATTATTGTTATTAAATGAACATTATTTATTATTTATATTATATCTCTACACTATTAAAAATTATAATTAAAAATTATATTGTTCAAATATTCTCCACGGCTTCGTTTAATAGCGTGTATTTGAAGGATCAAATCTTTCAACATTCTCGCATGTGGTTCGATTTTATTAACAATACCAGTAATGTTGCTCTTCAGTTTATTAATTGTTATTGGTTTATTGGCGCAGACCCGAGATTTAATGTAACTCAAGGGGTATCGCACGATTTCGGAGGCTAGTTAATGTTACCGATTCATAAAATAACAAGGGTTCGAAGCTAATTTTTAAATTCTTGGAACTCGAATCCGATACTTTATAAGCTTTCGAAATTCAAAGCTCTCGAGTTGAGATGCTGATTTTATTTTACAAGAAAAGTGCCAGATGTACTGTCGATGATGATGTAATAAGATATTTTGTTTGACAATTCTTTTAGACTTAAATATTTTACATTATCATTTCAGAATTACGATCGATCACGTATCTGCTTATGTTCTTAAAAGAAAAACCGATCACCGTTTGCAAAGTATCTGGCATCGAATACACGTGATTCAAACATTCTTTCATTCACGCTGCAAATGGTTCTCTGTTCATTGATCCCGTCGTGTGAATTCGAGAGTTTGAAATCACGGAATTCCCGAAACTGAAAACTTTCTTGATCTTCGAGGTTTCAACATTTCGAATAACCCTGATCGATGCTTTCAAATGTTTCACGAATAGAAAGCGAGTTTTTGAAATAAATTCGTATTATTTTGCCTCATTGCTGAACTGTATAACGATTCACTCATTAAATGACAGACAACGAAACTTACAAATTTCGAGGTTTATAAAAATGGCTGCAATAACTCTCTCTAATAACTACAACCAAT
Organism: Tetragonisca angustula; assembly: GCA_036937485.2. NCBI lineage: Eukaryota > Metazoa > Arthropoda > Insecta > Hymenoptera > Apidae > Tetragonisca > Tetragonisca angustula. Next base: position 816,678 of record JAWNGG020000094.1, on the reverse strand, counting down.
TATACATTAGAAGATTATTTGTAGAATACTCTAGCATGGACTAAACACTCAAAGGTTTCACAAGATTAAGGATTATAAGATTATCTATAAGTACAATATTCTAGCACGGACTAAGTACTCAAAGAGATCAACGTTCGAATCGGCAAAATCACTTTTGAGGCTTTGTCTAAACACACATTATTAATAATAATTATTTGTAGCATAGTATAACGTACAAGGTGTCTCACGTGAAGTGTTACAAACTGCTTTCTCCGAAATTATTATAAATATCAATTTGAAATTTACGTTAAATGATGCAGAGGAGCTAATATTTTAGGGCAGGCCTGTTGAACTGGTGGCTCACGTGTCAATTGTGACTCGTATTCCTCTTTGTGACTCACAGGGAAAGAATCTTCATACCTATTCTACTTTGCTAATTTTTTTCTCCGTCGCTACACGAACTCACTTTTTATAACCAAAATTAGAAGCACCTTCATATCGACTTTTTTTTAAATAAAATATGATAAAGTAATATAAACACGGTTTCCATATAATAACACGGTGCAAAAATTGAAATAGCTCTTCTATAACACGGTATTCTGATAACATGTTTTCCATATAGCATTTAATAAACTTGAACAACCTTCATATAGTGAATTTTTCCATCACACTGTTTCTGTAATTATATTAATTTGTGTATATATTATTTTTAAGTTTCTACCGTGTTGTAGGAGGGTTGATTTCTATATAACATCTAAATTAATTAAAAACTCGCCTGTGGCATGTACAGAGTAATTTACAAATACATATTGTTCATAAACTATCATAAACTATACAAAAAGATAGTTCAGATGAGAAATGAGTGGTTTCGACTCGGTCACAGTCTTTTTTTTAAATGAACGCATAGAGTCGCCTCCACGTTTTTAAATGGAATGGATTTTTTGATCCATTAATCGATGCAATGTGACATCCTCTATAAAGAAGTATAAATCAATATCGAAAAACTATTAGTTTAAAAGATATTTTAATCCAACAATTCTGAAAAATAAAATCCTCATACGAAAGACAAGGACAGAGCCAATATTCATACTGTGCTTGCCTTTCATGCATAGATTTTATAAAATTAGATCACTGATAAATTTTTCATCATACACAGATTAATATAATTTTTTTTATAAAGAATATTGAGCTGCATTGATCAATGGATTACAAAATATATTATTTTACAAAATATAAATTATAAAGTGTGAAAACAAGTTTGCAATATAATGAAGAATGCAAACTTTTGTCATTTAATCATTCTTCAAAACTCTCTAAAAATGCACTGTTGTAAAAACTATGAATTTTGCTAGTTTTAGTATTAAATAAAAGAATTCCTCTAGTTTCTTATTAATATTAATTGTATTAATATATTATATTATATTAATTTTTAGGACTATAGAAGAAAGAAATTAAAGAAATTGAAATATTTACTATAATGAAGCAGATCCGGATAAAATCAAGAGCTATCATTAGATCTATTATTTAGCGTTGCATATGTGCTTATTAAAGTATGATATCTTTTGTATGTTTTAGTAATCCGTTCTTGTAGACTAATTTAATTAATTATTATATTCAACGAAACAAAAGTTTGTAAATTTATCAATTATATTTTCGAGTTCATAGAAACAAATTCTGCCACGGAAATACGTTAACGTTTTAATAGAATTTAAAATTTGCAAATTGTATTTTCTACTTTGAAAATTGTGTATTATCTCCGTGAAATATTACACGAATTCGGTAATTTTGCAAAACCAAGAGTTAAAACATGTTTTTCTATTTATTATAACCTCTGTTTTATTAATTTTTATCGAACGAAGTGACTAATTTTACAGAAATTCATACTACATACACTAGTCGATGATTGAATTTTTTTAGAAATTATTATTCCCTCCCAGAAATGAATGTCACGAAAAATATCAACTCTCTCGTATTTTTATCAAATAAACATATCTCAGGATTCTCTTCTCCGGAATGATCGTCCCACGAAACATACGAAGATCGACTGATCTTTCAATTTTGTTATAACTCGAACGTACAAATTTGCATAGGAGTACGTGCATCTCTTTCGCAAACACAAGGAAGAATCCGCAGTTTTGTCCACGTACGTGTCGTATCAGTGCTTGAAATGGTATTTAATCGCTTTAGAATATGATTTTCACTTCTATGAATCGTGCTCATGGAAATAAAATTTTGCAACGTCGTTCGTGAACGCTCGTTAATTCCAAGAAAATTTTTGTAAAAATGTATTTCGACAAAACCATAGATAGAGATAGTAATAAAGTACAGTAGGGATCTTGAAAGTAACACAAAAAGTGGATCAAGAAAGAAATTCATTATTCATTAGTAGATCGCGGATTCTAAATTTCTATGAACGTAGCTAAAGAAACAGGCTCTAAATAGAAATTTGTTTTATCTACTTTATATAATCTAAATAGAAATTTGTTTCATCTACTTTATCTACATTATAATAACTATTCCATTTATGTATGTTAATATTCCATTTTATATATACTCGCATATTAGAGAAACATTCCATGCAATTATTTTTTAAATTATTTGTTATAGAAAAAAAATATTTCAAGTAAAAGTTATTTTGTTTCGAGAGGGAGCTTTCAAGATTTTCAGATGACCTTTATTTTTTTTAAGTGAAACTCTATATTTTCTTTCAGATAAACGTGTAGTAAAATTTTTATCTTATCATTCACATTCGAAATGGTGATCTCAACTGTCAATGCATTTATTCTATCTCTGAAAGATAGTTGTATCTTCATGTTTCAGGATGCTTCACATATGATAAATCGGTGAATAAATCGGTCATGGAACGGGATACATGTCCATCTAAAGAAAGTTTCATTTAAAAAAAAAAAACAATGGTCACTTTGAAATCTCGAAAGCACGTCCATCTAGACTAAGATTTGTGACCCCCATAATGCTGGGTACACTCGCGAGCAGTTTACGAGCTACTCGTTAAAAGAAACTGCACTGTATCCACACTGTTGTTGGCAAACAGTTCGCGAGCTGTGATGTGAACGCGTATGAACGCGGCATTTCAGAGTAAGGCCCAATGAGTCCATATACGCTTCGAGTTCGCCAAGAGTTTCTTTGATTCACCGCTTATCGTGTGAACATTATTCACTAGCACTGCATTGTTCATAAATAACATATTCACAAGCAAGCTCTCTCTATCTGATCTGATCGGAGTTCACTCAAGTGCTCGTACTTTTGGCGAACCGTTCTCCAATAGCAGTATGAACGCGATATAAGATGCGCCCCTCGGAACAAAATAAATTTCACTTGAAATATCTTTTTCTATAACGAATGATTTAACCTCTTGCGCTAACAACTGGTCCACGAACTATAACGAGTGACCGAACCGTATACAATAATTCGTCGCTTTCTTTTTGAACTCGTCGGTATGACATCACTGGATAGAAATTATTAAAAAGTAATAAACTTATCATTTGTTTCGCCTGGGTTACATTTAAATATACTTAAAACTGAGAGAATGTTGCAATTTGGGAAAAAAAATTCTCGACGTGTGTGGCACGTTATTCCAGCGCAAATTAAGAGATAACTACGTGGAATGTTTCAAACGGGATACTTTGTATGTATTTGTATGCGTATTTGCAATTTTCAATTTTCATAAATATATAAAACTCCGCTGTCTAATTATTAACTTGTATAATAAATTCGTTGGTGTTACGTTTCTGGAAGAATATTAAAAGTATGAATGAGATTATAGAAAATCCAGTGGACAACATACATAATCCATTGAATAAAGAAATATGGTGGTATAGAGAGGGGCGTCTCGTGCAATTCGGTATATAAATATATTTATTAATTTATTTATATATCGCTTATAATGTTTAATTCTGTCATTAACAGTCCTATATAGTTCTTGTATAAAAAATAATAAAAATCCATTGTATTTACAATGTATATGTATATTTCGAAAGTTGCAACACCCCCACGATTTCAAGTCACGAGTAGCTAGGGTATGGATAAATGTTGCTTACAATTGTAAATAGGAAAAAAATAACGAGCACCATAAATATTTCAAGTGTAACACGAAATTGAAAATATGATATGCAATATTTAAAATATTAAAAGAATCATTTATTATTAGAGAAAATATTGAACTTATAGTTGATGAACGATTTAAGTTCATTGAAATATTTACTGTGCTATTAACAATTATTTCGACACAAGAAAGTTTTTTACAAATAATAATTCAAGGAAATTCAAAGAACGCAGAAATATACATATTATATACACGCAATTTTTTTATAAAAAAACGAGACTTACACAATTTAATAATTGAAGACAATAGTACAGCAGTACAATAGTAATTAATGGTCGTATTTTTTGTTTTTAAAGAAATTTTGAATTTTTAAGGAAAATTTAAACTTGTATGTTTTATTTGAGGAAATATCTGTTTCTGTGGAAATCTTCTAGAAAGAAATGTTACCTTTAGGAACTTCTTCATAAAGTGTTCTTATGGAACAAATATTTCAGAACATATTATAATAAGTGATACATAGAAACAAGTTATTTTGGAACGTTTATTAAAAAAAAAGTTTCTATAAGACAAAGTAACTATTAGCGTCATTTAATAATATAATATCACATTGAAACATTGAAAGTTTAAATTAAACTCATAACGCAGACCAACAACAGGTTAGCTAAACAACGATGACGATTAGAGCACAGATATTACGTTACTTGATAAATATCACATTTTTGATTTCGTAATTATTTATTTATTTCGAAGAGAAATAGAAACGAGCTTCGAACTGCGAATTTTTCAAGAATTTATTACAAATAAACAGCATATTCAGAATATGAATTTAACTGTAATGACTATTTAATATTGTCATAATATCATTTAATTGTATCTGCAATGGCCAACAAATTGTATTTTTACAATAACCGAAAACTTTTTTAATATTAATGAACAAATTATCTTTTCTTGTACAATAAATAATTTTTATTTTTGTAGCGTATATAAATCTATTCAAACTTTTACTTTCAAGAACATTTTTTTTATCCATTCTTATAATGTGAAAACCTTTTTTTTAAAAAAGTTCCACAATTTATGTTTTAAATAGAATTTATTAGAAGATTCCATAACTTTTTCGATCCCTGATAACAATAGACGTATTACCGATTAAAAATAGATTTCTCTATTTCATGTTCGTTTTCAAGAAAGAAATAGTGGTTCGACTGAAAAGCAATGAACTCTCTCTCTCTCTCTCTCTCTCTCTCTCTCTCTCTGTCTCTGTCTCTGTCTCTCTCTTTCGCTTGTCTAGGAAAGGAAAGCTATTAAAATGAAGCAAGGAGGAAATTAAACAAAATGAGCCACAGTACATTTGTTTTTCTACATAATGACCCTTAGCCTCAACACATTTTTATCAACGCGTGACGAGTTTTTTCACGATAACGAAGAACTCTGGATATTTTCTTTTGATAAAAAAAAAAAAAAAAATCACTGCTGCTTTGATTTCACCGTCCGACTTGAAGTGAATAGCCTTGAGTGTTCGTTCCAATTTTGGAAATCCTAGAGTGTTAAATCTAAACTGTAACATAGTTGCCAGAATTGGACGTTCATTGATTAATATTCTTAGTTTGATTGATTAATGTTTACGATTGATAAAATTAATCGTCAAAAAATCGGCGATTGATTTAATCTAAAGTCGTCAGTTATTAATTACTACAGTTTGTTAATTATTACATCGAATTTGATTACGATTTCATCCAAATTGAAGATACGCTTTAAAATTGTAATAAAAAGTGTCGACGCTTCAGGGTTAAGATATTTTGTAAATATATTCTTGACTTACATTGTCGAGAGGTGTAGAACGATCAAAGGTTTTTCGTTCATCGCAACTGACGATTAAAGTAGGAATTTAATTTATGATTGAAGTTGGAATGTGGTCATTAGACTGTGGATACAAAAACGCATAAACTGCACATGAGAATATAAAATATCTAAAATAGAATACTTGTCAGAATATAAATAATATATGTTTAATGTATAACAAATCCCTGTATAGATTCTATTTTTTAAATTATTTTCATAAAAATATAAATTTACATAAAAATCGGCAGTCTAGTAATCGTTTATTGCGATTAGGCATTACTGAAAAAATTTGATCGTCAATCGTCGATTAATTTCATGTTCAACTCTAGTGGGATGCGAGCTAATCTCAAATCACAGAATATTGCTTAAATCTCGATATTGTAGTCGCATTGAACCTCGCTCTAAGTAATACATGCGTACTTATAAAGGAGAGAGAGAGAGAGAGAGAGTAGCTGTAAAGTGAGTGCTCACGTAGAGTTATATCTTAATCCGTTCTGGAGATGCAGATGAAAGTTCATTGTTTCTTAGCTGACCATCGTATAATCAGATACAATTATATAATTATATTTCTTCTCGAAATTGCTTTCGTAATTTTGAATGTCTTAACTTTGGGTGTTTGATATAACAGTTGTATATAAGATAACATATTCAAGAGCTGTAGTTAACAACGTAACACATTCATTTATTTTTATGAACACAAGTAAAGAAATGGTATCTATATGGGAATTCAGAGTTCGGATGTGTGCATATTTCTGTATATTATATGCATTCTATGAATCCCTGCATCTCTGAGCTTACAATAAATGCATAAACATCGACGATCGATTAATAAACCTTACATTACGTACAAGACTTCATATACAGAGTGTTTCATTATTCATATTTTAGAAAGTACGGCAGATGAAAAACGTATTAGACCAAAAGATATTTGTAATATTTTCATATTAACACAGATAATATATTAATAAAATCTATTTCTATAGATGATTTTTAGATCTATTTTTATATTTCGAATTTTTTACTACATACAAAGCAGGAATCGAAAAAGTTAAGAAATTTTTAAACAAATTCTATTAAAACATATGGATCATAGAATTTCTTCAAAAAATGTTCTTACATTACAAATATCGATGAGAACAGATAAATAAAGAATAGAACTTACAAAATACAAAAATAAACATTTTTCTGTCGGTGGAACAGATAATTTGTTTATCAATGTTAAAAAAGTTATCAATATTTGTAGCAAACTGAATATTGTTCAATGAATAGTATTTGAATATAAAAATGGATTTTTAATTAAATGTTCTGAAATAATTTGTTTCCATAGAACTTTATTATAGAGATTCTAGAAATCTCTGTTTCATAGGAATATTTTCAAAGGTACTCTCAAATGTAATACTTCTTTCTATAAAAATTCCATAGAAACAGATATCTTTTTTTATACGAAATGTATATGTTCGAACAGAATTGTTTTAAAAACGAAAAGAATCTGTTAATTTCGATCTTTGTATCAAAGTAATGTGCACAACAGCAATTTTTAATAATGAGTTATAATACAATATCAAAATTCAAGAATCAAAAAGGTGTTGACACATTTATAATTCTAATGCTTAATCTACATTTAATGGCATGTTAGGTATATAACTTTTTCAATAAACAAAATATTTTCAATACATAATATATAAACCTATATATCTATTAAAATATATTATTATATATTATATTAAATTTATATATTGTTATATATTATATTTTATTTATATATTAATCTACTATTGTTAATTACATTTATTATATAACATATATATAAAATATTTTATATTCATATATTATATGTTATATTTTATATATTAAATTAATAATAAATAATAAATAATAAATTTTATAATTTTATTAAATTGACACTCAAATTATAATCACACTAAAATTTATACTCATAGATATATCGAATGTGAGTTATTATTTTTAGTAATATTTGAAGTAAAGGAAATAATATAAAATAAATGAAATATTCCAAGACAAAATCCAAACATTTTCAATATTCTTTAAATAAAATACTATTTTCAATTGCTATTTTAAAAGTTTACTGCATCAAATGGAATATTTTATTCTCGTACGCATACTTTAAAATAGGATTACTTTAGAATAGGATTATTCATTATTTGAGTATTTAAAATAGTATTCTAACCGGCGTAGGAAACAATGTTATGAGTGAATGTAGCATCGTAGAGTTAAATTAAATCTAGAACGATTTCTTTTCGAACGTTGATATTCGTAAAACTCGAAAAAAAAAGATCACTTGAGGCCATATATTCGGTGCAGCTCGTAAAAGCCTGAATATAGCAGTGGAATTATTTATAATCCTTCGGTTACGGTCAAGCCGGCTGGTAAAGGGGGTGAACAGCCGTAAACGAGACTGCCGATAATCAGTCGAGTCGAGAATAACTCACGCGCTCTAGGACGAACGGTTCATGCTTTAACGGATCGATGGTACGAGGATAACTCGAAAGGAGATTTCGCGGTTTCTTTTTTCTTAGAATTTTACCTTACAATTGAGGAGTTATTTCGAGAAAGGGCGCATCCATCAGATTCGTGTTTCAAGAGATTCAAAATTGAAATATTTCTTTTATAGAATAAGAAGTGGAATTCGATTAGAAAATCCACAATAATTACACAAGACTTTTACCAAGGAATGTCAGTTCGCAACTTAAAAATGCAGGATGATCTTAACTCAAGACTCAGTCAGAACTGCACATTCAACAATTAGCCTGCTAATCAGTACTATTTTGCAACAGCTGCAATCAAATGCCATCGATAGATTATCTATTATTTTATGGGTGCAAAAGATTCATGACGCAGAGACACAAATACAAACTCCATTCAAACACTGCTTGTTAAAAGATCTTATTAAAAATATCTTTACTTATTTAAAAGAAATCCAATTCTACCATAGAATCTAACAACAACACGTAGCTACTAAATACTACTAAATGATCTAGTAGTCGATGCAACATTAAACTAAAAGAAAGAAGAAGAAAGAAACGTTCGTTCGTTCACAGAATCGTAATATTGATGCAAAGCCTAGAAAATTGATAATGTACGAGTTTCATTTTTAATTCTCCGCGGACAAACGACCGTTTGTCGTTTATTTCCGGTGTCAAATTTCACTGTTAAATTTCTTCGAAGTGAATTTTTATTTTTGTTAATCATTGAATCCTTCAAATGTTTGACTAAAAGACAGCCTGTACATCAAAGTAGAGGCATCGGTAAGTATCTCAGAATTTTGTCAGATTTCTTAAAACCAAAAAATTTAATCGCGGTCATGAACGACCCAGATTGTCCGCGCAGGATTAATATGGAATAAAGTAATTGACAAAAAACGATTATTTTATTCTTAATGAAAAATAGTAGTGGTGAACAAATATGAAAATGATTTTGGACTTCCTTTTCTCGAATACCAAGTTTACTCTCTTTACATTGAACGTTGAAAGTGATTAAATATATGTATACTATATCTTATCAAATACACATTTAAATAGAAATAAACAAATAGAAAAAAAAACAATGAAAACGGACATAAATTTTTTTAATATCTATATGAGAAAAAGATTACAGTTGTAACTCAAAAGTTCAAATTATATGTTAATAATGACTATTTTGCAAAGTTATTCTTTTGTGTATTAGAATTTAATTTTCTATCATTTTTTTGTAATTTTATGATATTATCTTTATGTAGAAACGACAATAAGCTTTTAACATCCTGAGTCGGGATTCTTTTCAATTAATTTTTGTTGGTGGTCAACGATTGCTGACTTTAACGAGCTCAGGGATGTCGCCACTTTATATTTTACTGTTTCTGTTTTCTACTGTTGTTCCGCTGTGGCGGTACTATCGGGGTATCTTCCCTGTTGCTATGCCACTCCACGTGGTCACTCGCATTTCTTGTTTGGACCGAACAACTTCTAAAGACGTTCCAAGTATAGTCTCGAAATAAATATATATTTTTCTCACTGTTAACTGAACACGTGTTTATTCCACCAAAACCTAATTCCATCAATTTTAATTAAATTTTAATTTAATTTTAGATAACTATAGAAACAGATTCCAATAAGAACATGGAACATTCTGCAGGGAACATTTTCTCGGCTTTTATTTTATACAAAAGATGTTCATGGAATTTCGTGTATTCCTTCGAAGTGTATGAAAACCATTAGGTTCATATTCTATTATTTTATATAATTCAATCTTGAAATTGAAATATTTCGATTTTAAGGTTACAAAAATGCGATATTCGGAAAAAGAAATGTCCTTTTCTGGAAGAACTTTTTTTAATCTAACAATAAATGAATAATTACAGTACAACAAACATTGGCAATTTAGATGCATATATAATGAGAAATGCGATCTCGAGAAATGTTCTTTTCCCAAAGATCTTCTTAATTAAACTTAATTAAACAATTGGCAACAGAAAGAGGAGTGAAAATGAAGTAAAATAAACGCAATGTTGCAATATAGTAGAATGTAAATATAGTATACACATGCACTTCTGTGCATAAATAATAGAACATTTAATTAATGCAATTCTATTAAAAGATTGATATTGTTGTTACGTTTCGACAGATATGATTTGAGAGCAGATTTTGTATGCATTTGTCGAAAACTTGGGAGCGCAAAATTGTATAAAATGTATATAATATAAAGAAATGTATAAAATGTCGAAAGTAACACTTACTATAATATTTTATAAAACAATTTTTCTTTCTGCGAGATTTTCTTAATTATATTCTTAAAATATGAATATTTTATTAATTTTGCATAAAAGTCTATAAGTTTTGTAATTTAGTTATAATTGACAAGTGTTCTTCTATTGTTCATTTCCTGCATTTTTAATGAATAAAGTAATCATAAAATCTACATAAATCTTTTCCAACGTGTTTAAAGACACATATTTTAATCGTTCTGAAATTTCAATAATGAACGAAAATCACTCCTTCAGTCATCTAATTATTATTTTTGTTATCAGGATAATTTATCAAATATACTTGAATTTCGCTAACTTTAGTCTAAACAGAAATAAATATACGATAGGAGAGTATTCCATGTGCAAAAATAAGTCAAAAGTTTTTTCATTTAAAGCTTCTAAACTTAGATTTTCTAGAAAATGAAACGACAAAATAACAAAATTTTATACTTTATTTTCGACTTATTTTTTCATAGAATCATCATTTTTCATGGTTGTACCATGGGATCGGAAACATCCCGTATTTATGTTATGTATTAATTACATATGTTAAAATTAAATTAGAAATTCATTTGAACTGTACTTTATATTTCATAAAATAATATAATATTAATATAATAATTCATGGCGTTCATACGAATATTTAATATCAGCTTGACATTTAACAACCGTGTAGGGAAAAATCTATAACTTTCACATGCGTATACGCTTCTACAACATCTGCTCAATGAGTTCTCTAATTCACTCTCATTGGGTTCGTAGATCGAAAGCTATCTTCGTTTTAATGGGTCGTACTTTCACTCTGTTAACTATTAACTATAACATACATGGTTATATTACTCTGTTAACTATAACATAGTTATTTGTGTAACTAATAACCGTCGGTAACTTCAAATTTGATCTTGAACTTTGTCCGGAATAGTTAAACTCAAAATATCAACGAAATAATATTAATAACGAAAAAATGAGAACATTAGGAGCAGCAAAAGATGATATGAAAAAAAAATGATTCGAGTAATTCTAATAAAATAAATAAAATAAATAACAAAATAAAATAATATATACATGATATAAAAATAAATAATATAATGTACATAAAAATAAAATAATATATACATACATGCTGCAATAATTGTAATTATATGTAATTGTATCTACCAACATGTTAAATATTCTATTGTATTAGTGATATAACGTCCGAATATTAAGATGTTTGAAAAATAAGGACCTAACAGGTTTGTGCACTATTTGAATAAAATATTTGGAAAATAATTATTTAAATAATACATCTTATTCAACTCGATATTATCTTGAAATAATTCTATATTGGCTTGTTTGAACAAACAAATGATTTTTCCCGAAATTATCTGATTATTTGACGATGTGATAAAATAATATTTTATTCCATTTTATATTTGTTTTTACGAACAATTTCTTAATTACAATTATAATTTCTGATTCCGTTTTATAAACTTTACTTTCTGTTGGAATTATTTGTTATTTAATTTCAATGAATTTACTGAAATAAAAGAATATTTGCAACTGATTTATTTGGTTCTAATTTCTTTGGACCTAAGGAAAAGTTATTTTTCTAGTAAAAATAATAAATTAGTGGAAATATTCGTTATTTTCTTATTTTTTATCCTTTTATTTCAAATAAAATTTTTTGCTAACTTTCCCAATTTGAATTTAAATGAGGAAGTATCTATTATACGGACTCTGTTTAAATGAACTCCATTTATTCGAATCAAATTTTAGTCAATGCGTTTATTTGAAATCGAACATATTCCATTTAAAGAGAAGATGTTGACTTTCAAATTTATGGAAACTTGACTTACATTTTCAGAGAAAACTTATTCACCAGGTAATGTAACATTTGAAATCATTAAATTTTTTAATGAAATTTTTCTTTAACTTCTATCGTTTTAACGTTATAGCTCGATTGGACACTGTATGTAAACTATTTTTCTCTTGATAATTTCATGCAAGCGGAGTTCTACCTATTAACGTCATTCGAATATTCTTTTAAGGAGTTATATGCAATATTCTTTTATGAAATCAGAAAAATCAATTTTCCAAATATCGTATATTGAGTTACTAGAATTTTACGAAGAAATATTATGGAGAATACTGTACAAAATAATTAATTTAGAACTTTTGTCAACATTCAATAGTAACAAAATAACTAAATTTTTAAAGCAATTTTCTCAGAATGAAATGTTGAAAATCGATAACAGAAGGCTACCGAATTAATTTGGATAAAAATATGTGGTAATATTCTCAAGGCCATTATCTAATACTTGACGAAATGAAATTTTAATTTGTGCATTTCTTTTTTCTTTTTATTTTTTTATTATTGACAAAGGATTTGAAAGTTTACATGACAAAAATTACACGTTCAAGATTTAAAAAGAAAAAACTGATATTTTAAATCGATTTTGGCAACTACTTGTACAATTTAACGTAAAATTGAAAAAAAAAATTTGCTTCAAATAAAATCACACAGAGATATACATGTATATCTGGCACCGTAGACGGTGTTTCGATGAAATGGCCATGGATAAATGACTGCCGTGTTCTGTTATTTCTGCATATTTATGTAGTTCAAATTTTTAACAATCACTAATTGAACAACGTGTGATAAAATGTACGTATTATTTCTTTAATAAAATGTAATTTCAAATCTAAGAAAAATTCTTTCCTCATTTTGCAACCATTTAAACGTATGTATATAATCGCTTTACTCGAACAGTCCTCTTGTATGTGTATTCGAACAATTTGTCAAAGAGTTAAAAACAAGCTGAATTGATATCGGCAAGAACTTACACATGATCCGTGTGTCTACAAGGAACGAAGTAAGAGGGGAAGGTTTAGGGTCGGCACAGACCTAAATCCAGGGCAGGAACAGCGATGGTAGTAGCGGTGGCGGTTGGAAAGCTTTCTCTCATGAATCGTTCCTTCTCGAGTTCGTAATTACCAGGCAGGGTTGTTGCTAGGGGCACGAGAGCGCTGCGGAGTCAGAGAGAAATAAAAGGGTGACAATAAATCCCCAGTGGTGAGAAATAAACGTCGAGGTCGTGAGAAAGCCTCTATCTTTCCCGTTCTCTCTTCTCCCTTCCTCTCCGTCCATCCGTTTCTCTTTCAACGATCAATTTTCTGCCCTGCATTTTATCGGGCGTCGTACTATCACCGAAGAAAGAAAATGACGAAACTTGGATTTGGTCAGGTTATAAAACTTGAAGGTTTGAAAAATTTTAAAAATAACAAAAGAAACGGCAATTCTTGTTATGCGTGAAAGAAATATTATAGGCAGTTTTACAAGTATGATAAAAGATCGAAAAACGTAATACAAAATTCTTCAAAGACCGAGATACAACGAAAAATATCCCGCGGTCAAGAAACTTGTAAACAAGATATTTAAAGTTTCATACATCTGTTTTTATATATAACTGCGTGATAATTTCTCTTCCTTCCAAAGTTGCTTCGTTACATTTTCTCTCCATATTTATGCCAATGATCTTTATGCCAATGTTTAATATTTTTGAATACAACTGAAAAAAAGAAGTGGAGTTTCGGCAGAATTTTGTTTTCGTTATTAAATATTATAAGCACTTTACTTTCGACATCTTTGTTTATGCTCTGCACGTTTGCATTTATAAATTTCTCACAAGTGCATAAAAATCCGCAGCCTATTAAAAACAATATAAATAGATGATAGTGTACGAATACTTTTGCGCCAGCAAATTCTTACGTTCATATGAATTTTGGCTCGCCATGAGAAATAAGATAATGTAATTTTGCTTTCCTATATTTGTTGCTATGAATGTTATGTATAATATACAGCTACATATATTTGAGTATATTCATATATGATTCAATATGACAATATTGTTTCTTTTATCCCACCTTACTATTATTATTATTATTATTAAATTATTTAATATATAAATATATTATTATTAAATTATTTATTTATGTATATATGTATTAATTAAATTTATATAAATATAAATATAATATATGTTCATACTTATAATAAGTATGTAATATTAATTATATATAAATAAAATAAAATTTTATCATTAAATTATATATAATTTAATAATAATATAAATTAATTTATATTATATTTAATGTAAGTTGCATATTAAATTTTGATTTTAAATGAATTAGCAATATTAATTGTCGCCTCCCTCTGAATGAATGTTAATTAGAATATGCAAGAGACAGAAAAACTCAAGCTGAGAGTAGGACGACTATAGATGCAGAGAATTTAAACCAGTCGAGCCAAAGATTAAGTCTTTCAACTTTACGCCCCTCACAGACCTTTTAAGTTTCCCCAATTAAGGATATGTTATCGTGAATTTACCTCGAGTACTTCAGTTTTGGAAGATTAACTTGGATTTCCCGATTTTAAATTATTTTTGTGGATATTGTAGTAAAGATGATAAAGGATCCGTGAAAATGATAGAAAGAAAAAGGACATGATTCAGAATTTTCAGGTTTTATAGGAGAGAAATTTTAAAATCTGATACAGTTAATTCATTTTACAATGTAACAATAATAACAATTACTACTAATGATAGTGTAACATTACTACACAGAGTGTACTATTTTAAACTATAAATGCAATTATCTTCATAACTGTTCGTTATTCGAAAAATATTTCAAATGCAATTTAAAGAGGAAACAGACTTCGGTAACATGGATGCGTAAATCAGCGCTATTCTTTTTTCAAATGGAATTTCAAACGTAATTTCTTCTATATCAATCGATGCAGTAGGTCATTCTCTAAAAAAGATTATAAATACAAAAATACTATCCTTGTTTTATAAAATTACAAATTTTGCTTTACACAGATTAATACTTTTTTTTTCATAGGGAATAACCTGCTGTATCGACTATATGTAATAATAATTGACCTTCGCATTTCCTTTACACACTCATCTAAAAACAAACTAAGTATATTAAACTGTCCCTTTGAAACAAAACAAATTAACGTTTTTCGAATAATGAACAGTTATGAAGATAATTGCATTTATAGATTAAAAAGGGACACTGTATTTTAACATTACCACAACAGTATATTTTGATTTGATCTTTGAATATTTTAAAAGCATCGATGATTACTTATTATGTTACGTTATGTTACGTTATGTTAACTACCTTACGGAAAGGGAATCATCTCTAATTCTGGTTTTTTCAAATTCTGGTGTTGCCAAAGTTATATTGAACTAGATAATTAAATGTTTTTGGGAACGATCGTTGTTTGTTAATCATTCTGATATTGAAATAGTTACACTTGCATTGACTAATTATTTGCATAAGATGACAATATTCGTCATTACGCTTGTATTTCGTGGTGACAAAATATATCATCACGCTTATAAGTGTACGTCACGTCTTTGAGACGAACCACATATATATTAACGATAATTTGGGATGTCCCAGGAGGAAACCGAATAACTTCACCAGTGTGTTTAGTAGGTCATTCCGAGTGAAAAAAGGTTATGTGGATTTTGATTTACTCGTTTCTTATTTGTTTCGAAAAATATATATTTTACTTGTAGAGCATTTTGTTCTACTGGGGCAGAGAAATAATTTTTTTTATTATTTATATCTCTGACTCGTATAGAGTAAAGGGGATGTTCAAAATGACGACCTCCTTCTCGTAAACATTGATCTATTTGAAAATTCAATGAACTGTTGCCAGTCGATTCTATTAATTTCATTTATAATGTCATTAATGGTTAATTATATATTGCTCATATTAGTTCTTCATTATTCTTCTTCACTATTTCCAGATTACTGTTGCTGTACGCTGTCCTAGGGCAGGTCTTCTTTAATCGATACGAGTAGGAAAGAAAACGAAGAAAAATAAAAAGTTACTTCTCTATTTCAATTACATAAATGTAAAATCTATTTTGTGAAATGAATACAAAATAAGTGATTCAAAACCCATAGTGTACATAACCTTTTTTTTATTCGGAATGACTCATCAATGGTGAAATTATTCGGTTTCATTCTGGAACACCCTGTATATATACGATTTCTTGGCAAAACGAAATATTTCATCACATGTAGTTCAGAGGTTAAGAAGTTATTATCAAAAAGAGTTTTCTCAGAGATATATGTTTACTTGTTACTTAATTTTTGGGACGCATTTACAGTAGAACTTCATTTATATGAATTTATGGGGGGACAAATGGTTTCTATAATTGGAGTTCATATAATTTTCTACTAACTCACTAATTTCCATTTCCACTAACTCAAATTTTAAATTTCTGCTAATGATTTCTCGTTTAAATGATGGGAGTTCAAGTTCAAGTGGATGAATGGATCCAATCAGCAAGAGTTCATCTAATCGAGTATTGATTAAAATTTGGTCGAAATAAATGGAATTTATATAAATAGAGTTTTATGGTATATTTAACTATTTCTTATAGTTATAAGTAATTCTTGTTTCTGACTAGAATCCATGTTGATATTCCTTACATGGCAAATATCACTGGCCGTTATATCAAAACATTTCAAATATTTCAAATATGCTTCAAATTATAGGTCAAATTTTATGAATTCCTGGTTTTGACAACAAAGCACGACGGATTCTTTGATATAAGAACGAGAAAAACGTTAAAAACAAAATAGAATTATTATTTTGTACTCTGATACATGCATGTGTGTTATAGAAATGTGTACATGTAAAAGCTTTTTCAAATAGATTATGATGTAAAAACGTAGGCGAGATCACTTTTTGTTTTCAACAATAACTTTTTAATAAACAACCTTCACCTAAAACCTTCAGTACACTAGGGTGATGATTTTGATAATATGTTACAAAAATAGATGGTTCTTTTTTCGTAAATAATTATCTCAATTGATGCATCAACTATTTTTGCAAAATCGAATTATTTCTTTTTCAAATTGTGTTATATTAATGAATTTCTTTTTAACAATCGAGCAAATAGCATTATTATTACTAAAAATTTTAACTTCGAAACTAAAATAAAACGAATGTAGCACAATTAAAAATTTTAATAAATACTTTGAAGTTTTCTAAGTAGATTTCTCGTACCGATTCTCGAAATTTTCTTTCTGTTACTGTCAATCTCCCAATTAACAAGCAACTGATGTTACCAAGCTAACGTCACACGTCGCTGTCGACGATGAAAACTCTCATCTCTTGCCTCTCTTCTTTGAAGATCCGACTTCTTCGTCGAATCGCAAAACTTGCAAAAGGGAAGAGAATGTGAACGAAGAGAAGGGAAGTAAAGGATGAAGAAAGAGAGGAAAACAGAGAGCGATAGCAAGAATGAAAGAGAGAGAGAGAGAGAGAGAGAGAGAGAGAGAGAAAGGACAGGAGCGTGAGGAGGGGAAGAGAGAGGAAGGGAGGGAGGGTGATGCATGAACGAAAAGCGGAAGCGACGCAACGCAGCCGCTCAATGAAAGAGCTCTACCCCTGCAGCGGATGCGAATGGGCAACCGACCCATTGAAGATATTCGCAATGCGTATGCGCAGGGTTGACGTTTCTCTTTATCGAGCAGAGTGTTTCCCTCCCTCTCTCTCTCCCTCTTTTCCTCGTTTTCCTTTCGTCCCCTCCAACTCTCACTTTCTATCTCTCTCTTTCCCTCTTCTTCATCCACCCCTTCGTTCACTGTTTCCTTCCTTCCTTGTTTCCACCGTTAGACATCTCTCTCTTTCTCTCCTCATCTCTTTCATAATTTTTTTTTTCTCCCTCAGCATATTAAACAACGAGGCACGATGATTTTCAACCCGCATTACTTCTTCCAACTCTTATTTCCGTTCGAATGTTTTCGTCCCAAATTGCTCATTGTTCGCAAAACGCCAAATTTTTGCCAGCTACATTTACCGACGTTTAACACTGGTGGATTTTTCGCAGAGTGAATGGAGCAAGATGGTCGTCATGCGCTCTGTTTTACAGCGTACGGAAGATATTTCTGATTAGGAAGTTGTTGGAAGTTGAACGGTATTTTCGAAGATATTGCACGTTTGTGTTTCTTGTTTTTTGAGAGCTTCATTTTGTAAAATTGAAAGTCTAATTGATTTTTGTAATAAATAAAGAGACTGCTCGGATAAAGGACAGTAGCTAACAAAAATTAATAAAAAATGAGTCAAGATTAATTCATTTTTTTGAACGTGATGTAAATTTGCAAAGACAAACATTTGAACTTTGGTATATGAAATGTATCACTTCTTTTCAAATAAATAGAACTTAAATATAAGCTATCTCGTTATTACTACGAAACTTTCAATTTTTTATTGTAAAATGTTAGTTGTATATGTTAACTTACAGAGGTTGAACTTGACATAAATTAACTTAATTGCAATTTTGATTAATTAAAACTGTCTTCGTCAACTTTCTATCCTTTCTTCTTCTAACCAACTAAATGTATCTTTATTAACTTTCATATTTGTTATTCTTAAATTTATTTATAAATTTTTTGTGCAATTAATGCACTTGTTAAACAAGGTTCTTCAGTCTCCTCAGGAATCAATCTTTTTGTCCTTCATTAAGCAATTTAAGATTTATCAATTTTTATGTCTTCTTATTTTTTTTTGAAAATTAATATTTTTTGGAAGATTGATATTTCTGTACTGCCAATATTTGTAATTGATAGTAAATGATATAAAATAAACCATTTTGTTCTTTAAATATAATAAAAAATAAAATATTTCGTTTTAAACATTTATTACATTCTGCACTGTACGATTTATTAATCATATTTCATTGATATTGTCAAGAAATGAGTCTTAAGTTAACAAATAAATTAAAATTTGCTATAACCATTAAGTTGAAAATTTGTTGTTATATATCATAAGCTCAATTAATAAGTTATGTACCAGATTTTCTAAAATAGTATTCATTGTTATAAAAAATTCATTATATTTCAAGTCATAAAAACTTTACTACTTTAAACTTTTACTAATTTTTAGTAATTATTATATTTATAGGGTTAGAAACTTAACCCGTTGTTGTTATTGTTTTAATCCTTTATTATTTTATTATTATTACTTCGGTTTTTTTGCAATTGATTATTATAAGTTTTAATTTATAGAAAACAATTTTTTTTCCATATGTAAAATTATGTACATTTTATAACAAATAAAAAATTAGAACAGGAGAAGATATATCTTTATTTTTAAGAAAAATATAGCAATTTTTATAAATATCTCCAAACAAACTTTTCGAGGTCGATATTCGAAATCTTTGGGCGATATTCGAAAAACTTGCAATGTGTTAAAAGGCTTAAAAACCGATAATTTTAAAAGTTGGAATAAATTCAAAGTTTTAAAATAGATATTACGGATTTTTAATCCGTAATAAGTCACTATAACTCGCTATAACATTTTTTTAAAATTCTCCATAAAATTTACTGTCATTAACGTTATTTCTTTATAATAAATAAATTTATAAGAATAAAACTTCTTTGATTTCTGAGATGTTGAATACTAGATCATGTGAAATTTACAATATTACAAAAAATAAAATTGATCCGGTCGATCAGTCGATTTCGGAGAATTTCATAGAAAATTTAAAATCGCAATGTATGAACCAGAGTTGGGCATTAATGGATTAATATTTTTAGTTTGACTGACTGGTTAATTTTTATGATTAATAAAATTAGTCGTCGATTAAATCGATAAATAAAATTAATCATCGAAAAGTCAGTGATTGATTTAATCGATTAATAATAATAATCGTAAATTGTTAGTTATTATATCGAATTTAATTACGATTTCATTTTTAAATTAAAGATATACTTTGAAATTATAATAAAGCATCAACAGTTCAAACTTAAGATATTTTATCCAAATACATAAAACACATTTTTGATTTATATTGCCGAGAGGTATAGAGCGATTCGTATGTCTAGTGACAAGTCTAATTTTTTCGACGATTAACTTATTTCGAATTCCTTCAACATTTGTTAAATAAACAAATGATAATAAAAAAGTTTATTTCGTTCGACATAAAAATTTTATATCGCATTAGACATTAAATTATTATTTCATTGCTCACGGACTTAAAGATGCTTTATCGTTTCTTCATACATTGTTGCAAGATGTTTCGATTTCCAGCCACGAATGAGATACATGCTAATTTCACTATAAAAAGAATTAATCATTAGTGAGGCGTTTAACTGATAATTAAAATTCAAAGGAATTTAATAAAAAGGTATTTAATTGGTCATCGCAACTGACGATTAAAGTAGGAATTTAATCGTTATTCATGATTAATAACTGAACTTGAAATGTATAATTGTGGTTAAAGATTATTACAAAAATTTAATTGTTAATCGTAAAATAATTTTTTGCCCAATTTTGAATTTATAAATACCCGATAGCATTATTTATATATACGGAACTTAATTTGTATAAATTTATATGTTTTGAACTTAAACGGCCAAGCGAGAGTTTATATTTATATATATATATATTATTAAAGTATTTATTTATAAATATATATATATATATATGATGTTTACATAAAAAAAAGAAAAAAATGTTATATAAAGTTTGTCAAGAAACAAGTTACAGAGTTGTAAACAAATACATTATTTAATTTAATGTATACGATTATATAATTTTATGTATAAGATAGATAGCTACACATTTTTCTTTACCATTTGATTTTCATGTATAGAGTACTTTAAAACAAAAGATTTATTCAATAAGAGTAACTTCACATGGATAGTGCAGAGAATTAAAAAAGTAATTTTATTGAAACTCAACAAAATTTTCAAGAACTTTAGTGTTATTAATTCTATTAATCATCGATATCAAGCTTGATAAAAGTTAAAAATTATTTTTTTTACCATACTATCATAATTAATGACACGAAATTGTTAAAACATGAAAAAAGACATATAGACTCAACGACGCTGCCTGTACACCGTAGTGGGAAATGCGTCGCATTTTTTGCTCATAAATGTATAACAAAGTTTTTGATGAATTTTATATAACATTCTTTCTTTTCTTCATAGATTAAGTCCTCGCAATTCAAGTTCAGATATATTATCAGATTATATACCTCTAATTTATTATTATTTTTTACACTTCTTTATTTATACATGCAGCAGTGTTCACATTTATTTACACTTACATTTATATTCACTTATAACTAGCTACATTTATTGGTCTAACAATGATCGTATTTTTGTTGCCTTGCGAAGAATATATATAATGTATAAAACGAGTCGGATTAGAATGGAAGCTATAGAATGCCTGCATGGAAAGATTATCGTCCAGATCAATGAAGCGTATCCGATTTTGAACGAAAAGTTCACTTGACACGGTTCGTTTATGGGATAATCGTTATATTTGCTTTCGCTAATTAGTCACTAATTACGAATGTTCTCGGAGTAGTTGGCGCGTTGATGGTATTACATCGTATCGTAGGAATAGCTTAATGAACGAAGCCTTCTGCTGGACGTGGGTGTACTTTCGTTTCAGTTTGAGGATATAACATGGTATCCGAGGGGTAAAACGTATAATTGCTTGGAGTAAAATTACTAATGGTGAGTCATCCTACCTTCTCGAGCGGAGAAAAGTCGATAGATGCACGTTTTATTGTTGACGAAGTTGCAAATATGAAAACGAGATTTTAGACGATTTTTTTAATTTTGAACCAAATCTGATTTCTCTTTCTATGCTTCCTGTTTTTCTAATGCTAGAGATAGTATCGACTTAATCAATCTTTAATATCTTGATGGCGCTTTATATGTATGGCTTTGTGTTAGTATCATTTTCATGTGACAACAATTCTTCGTGACACTCAAAAAGACGTGTAAATTGAACTAACTTAATATAACTAACCGAATTGTATAGTGTTACGTCTTATTTTTCCTATCTTGAGCAAAGCCTCCTTTATGCGAATTTTTATTTTTCAAATATCTTAACTCTTTGCGGTCCAGTCTCCAGTATGACTGAATAACGATTTTATTTTAATAAATTCAACGTTCATTGAAAATATTAAATTGTTGCATATATAAAACAGGCTGATTTCATAATCGCGTAAAATTATTTAGAATTTAGTGATTAAATATAATATTTATTAGTGGCCAATTTAAAGTTTAAGGCTAATGGAATATAACATAATTGGTGTTTTGTCGGTTATTTTATTAAAAAAGAAAAACATGAATTTATGCATTAAAGTGATTTATCAATATTAAATTTAAATATTTTTCGTTCTTAAAAGAATTTCAAGCATTGTTCTAATGCTGTGAAAACTGATTCTAATATCAATGCTTGTGTTGCGGCATGTGTCAAGCAATATGATTCCGCGCGCTTGTATTTCAAGAGGATAACGACCGTGTGTTGAGGTATTATTAGAGAAAGTTACGATTCCGATAGATGATCGGAGATCGCGATGAGTGGACTGTATAATTTATAAATGATAGATTCGCGTAGATCAGACGGAATTATAATTGACCATCTGACTAATTTCTAACGACTATTACGTATCAGCGGTGGCACTAAGTAATAGGAAAAATAGCAGTAACGGCCGAGATACGGCAGTATAGCAAAAGACTGACTATAGCCCGAATTGTGATGATAACGCACTAACGTGATATGCATTCAGTGGTTGTGTTTACGTACTCAGTGACACGCACTGACGCACTGACTGTTGAATATTGCAATTAAATTTGACGCACTGTTTATTGAGTATTGCACCTAAACGTCCCCTCTGATGGCGGGCCTGCTTTATAGGAAAATGATGGCGAGGGAGGCCTGATGATTTGAATCGTGAGCCCTGATGATTTGATTGCCCTGACGTAATTCCTCTAAAATCGGTGGAATTATTAAAAATCGATTGGAAGATTGATGCTAACCGTTTTTAGAAGATGCCAGACATATGCGTGTCAGCGGCCAGGAAAAACAATAATAAACTATCGTGTCACAACAGCGTAGAGCGTGCTAGACATTAGGATGCCAGCAATAAAAAAAGGATGAACCGTTATCTAAAAATAGAATAATAAATTATTTTATGTGGACAAGAAGGCTAACGCCTTCCGTACACATTACTCTAATAATTAGAATTATGAGGAATCGCCCGAACAACTAGATTCTAAAAGAAACTACTTTTAAGAGAAAAAATAACCAGCCACAATTGTGAAAAAGTTTTCAGAAAAACATCAATGTATTAACAACAATCAACTAACGATTTTAATTGTAATAATTATAACTTAATTATAATCTGTTTTAAGTTAGTCAAAATGTATCGAAATTGATTAATATTATTTTCAAGAAAGATGCAGAAGTTTTATGAAAAATTCGATCATTTTCAATTACTTAATACATTTCATAATTTTTTAATTGCCATTTATCAACAGTGATCAACTAGGAATTTTAATTATAATACAAATTTGTTTTACAATCGTTAAGACGTATTGAACGTGATGAACTATAATATTATTTTTAAGGTATCTATAAACTGAAAACGAAAAGTTGTATAAAGAATTCATTTGCAACCGAATAGCAAATTGACATATTTACGAACCGTAGAGAGATTAATATTCGAATATTAGCTAAGGAAAGTCCGATTTTTCTTGATCATAATTCAAGGGATTTTTTTGACGGACAATAAATTTTTAGAAGTAAGAAAAATTGTTACTGCTAATATCTGTTGTGACAAGTTAGAAAGAGTTCAGGAAAAACTAACCAGCATTGATAAACAAGAAGAAAGTTTCTTCATAATGATAACGTCCCATCTCGTGTAACGAAAGTGGGAGATCATTTCATTCAATAATGAAAATCTCTGCGGTAAAACAAAAGATTTTTATAAAAACAGCATTTATAAGTTATTAAACCATTCAGACAAACTTATAAAATGCGAACATTCATATTTTGATGAATAAATCATTCATTTTAAAAACAAGAATATGTTTCTTTAATTTTTTGCATGGAAAAGTTGCAGAAACCTTTCTGGATATCTGATAATATATTTATTAGTAGCTAGAAACTTATTCACTTTTAGCAGACATTCCATTTTGGTAATATAATATTCAAATATTAAAATAATCGAAAAATTGGGAGACTCAAATAATAGAGGCTCTATTGTATAGGATGTAATAAACGATGTTACTGTCACTGTTTTTATAAATAATTCTGTATATTTTCAGATCGGTGAAGACTTGTTAAGAAAAATTGCCGCATAATTGATCTTGATCTTTAAATTCAAGATCACATTTTTTATCAAAACTATGATTTGTGAATGACTCGTTCTCTTTGAAAACATTCTTAAAGTTTAAGTTTCATAGTTCTTGCATGGTCTGTATCAACGATATGTTTACATCAGAAATCGAAATTAACAGGTTCTGTCGCATGATTACCTGTTCTACGTGATATTCAAATAAAGCCGTAACAAATAGTTGATTACTTAATTAGGATACAAAAATCATGATAAGACTCGTATCTCTGTGCTCTTTGTCTAATAAACTGTAAATACTTGTAAATATGGAAAAGTGGTACTATTCAGCGCCGATTCCAATATGATGACGTCCAACTATAGTTGATAATAGAGAAAATAAACACTTGGCCGAAGTAAACTTGTGGAATGTTTTCATGGAATGCAAAATAGTTTTTAAAAGCATTCTATTTGAATTTAGATATTTGTTTAAGGAAATACCCTTATAAAAATGTTATAGGAAAAAGTGTTACATTTATCGTGTTATTTTTATCTTTGAAAAGTGAACTTCTTTCAAAAGTGTTCTCATTAAACAGATATCAGAATTTGTAAATATAATAAAAGTTCTATGGAAACAAATTATTTTACTTAAGCATTTACTTAAAAAACTTTCATAATACAAAATTTTATTTAAGAATATAATATCATATTAATCATATGTTTATTAAAATTGTAACACAGACAATTAATAGTTCAATTAGAAGTACTGGACACAAAAAAAATAATTTATCAAAAATAATACTTAAATAAGATGTTTTTATAACTTAAATGAATTGAAATATATAGAAATTGATTAAACAATGTGTATATTTTTATACTAGAATAAACTAGAATATACCTACTATTATTATTATTATTATTATATTATTAGTATTATACTATAGTTTCTTCTATTATAATACTATAACTACAATAATATTTAATTCAATCAAAATATTTTCTAAATATTTATTGTTACAGTGTTGAAGAAAAGCAGATTTATGAATAACGATTGCTGCTAAAGATACGGAAATTTGTATTTCATTTCTTTCCAAATAATTTAACAAATCACTTTCTGAGAGAATTATTTTTGCTTCATAGTATTAATGTTCTTAAAGATGCAAGTATACTTATGCTCAAAAGTCTTGGGACACATTTTGTTTTTAATATTCAGTACTTATCGTAAATAATAAAATTTTTCAGAGTATTTACTTTAACATAATAATATTTTATAGACTTTTTGTTGTGTACATACATAAATTAATTTACGTGAATATTTTAAGTAAAAAACATATTCAGAATATCAACTAAACTATAATAATGTAATATTGGTCTATATCTGTAATACTGTTCATTGAATGGTATTCAATAGTATTATTTGTTAAGTATAAATAATAATAATTAATAGTAATAAAAACTGCTAAGTGTTTAATAATTGTTAAAAACTTTTTTAAATTACAGAAAAATGTTCGTTTTTATATTTTATTAACTAAAACTTTTATCTTTAAGAATTTTTCTTTATCTATATTCGTCGAACATAAGAGTATTTCTCAAAACTAGTTCACGATTCATGTTTTAAATAGAATTCATTTAAAAGTTTCAGAACATTTCACAATTAGATGTAAAATAAATAGCGCGTTATTAATGATGAAACAGGAAAAATTTCTTTAACAACGAAAATTACTATTTTATACTTCTACTTTGAATAGAGTAAAGTAATACTTTGAATAAAATAAAATATCTGACAAACTTTAGACTACCTGAAAATTGCTGCTAGTACCACGCTCAAGGGCAAAAATACAAAATAACTTCACTGGCAGTCCTGAACTATCTAAAGGAAACTAACATCTACCATAAGATATAATCGTCTTGAAAAGAAGGAAACAGTACCTAGCCGTCGCTAATAACCAGAAGGTAGATGCGACGTTAATCATAAATTAAAAAAAAAAGAAAAAAATTGCTGCTGTGTGAAAAATGTTTCACACAGAACTACTATCGACTACTATATGAGAAATGTTTCAAACGAAACTGTTATTGATTAGTGCATGAGAAAATATTTCAAACGAAAATTGAATGATATTGAAAGGGACACGATTTGGTGTTACTAGTTTTTGTGTAGGTGGACACGTGGAGAACATATGTATAAAGGTCAACTGTTTTTTTAAACGAGATTGTATTTTTTAATGCATTGGACGACACAACTCGTGGTATTTAATAGTAATGAAATTAATTTAATCTCAAGTAAATTAGTTTCATTAGTCAAATGAACATTATTACAAGTTATTAAAGTGACAAGCACGTGTTTTAGTACAAACAATAATACTTTTCCATGTTGAAAATGTGAAATTATTACAAAATTCGTTTCTTCCCTTTATTCAATATGTCAAAAATTATCCGACGACAAAAAAATTTAATAAAAATTTCACAAGTAACTTGATACCGGGCATAAAGGGTTAAAATCCACTCACCTTTTATTCTCGGGAGATGACTAAAACTCCTTATTTCAAATCAGAGACTTAGCTAAAAGAATAATTGGAAAATATTAGCGTACGGAATGTTTTATTACTCCTCCAAATACTTTTTAGTTATGAGAATATATTTAGTAAAACATATGTTCACATACACAAAAAATATTTAGTAAGTACACGTAATTTGAATATTAAACAGCCAATATCTTGCAAGTGTTTTCAAAGTCATCAATGTTTTTTTTCAAACAGCTACATACTTTTTGCATTGCTAACTCATGAAAAGATATATTCAGATGTGATTTCCAAATAATCTTTTAAATAATTCTGAAAATGAAGATTAAATTTAAAATTCATAACTAAGAAGAACAGATTTTGCGAGAAAAATGAACACTTGCAGCAGAAAAACAATATTTTGAACATCTAACACTAAATATTAAATAAAAGTAAGTGATAAATGTCTTAGAAGTTCCATTTCTTTTTTTTTCAAATCAAATCACATGAATGTTCTTTGTGCTGTGAAAAAGGTTTTCTTCAGATTTACGGATGCTTGCGTCTTTTGTAAAGTATGCGTTCTTCTTAGCTATTAATTTTAAGTTCCAGAGTTCAAGGTCATTTGAAAGTCATACACAGTACACATCTGAATGTATTTTTCATGAGCGATGCAACGGGAAAAAATACATAGTTATTTCATTAAAAAAAAATTAAAAAAACATTACGATCTTGGAAACTCGAAAAAAAAAACAATGCAATACATTTAATACCAAATTATAGAATAATTTTTGTGTCCTCACAGTTAAAAAAGATATTTGAGGTCACAATGAGACATGAGACTGTATATATACATAAAATATATACGTTCTTATATTTACTATACAATATATACTTATAGTATATACTGTAATATATAGTAATGTAAAAGTAATGTAAAATATATTTATATTACCATACTATACTTTTATATTTACTTTTATTTTAAATGTTTAAACGTGATTAATTCTGTAAGTACGAAAAGATACTTCAGACGAAAGTTACACAGTATCAAGACATGTTATGGTGATAGTTATATATTTGACGTTGAAATAATCTTCAAGATTCCTGTGACGGTCGCATTTAAATTTTTAGGTGGAACGATATATCTTTTCACTGCATATTTTTCTAGTTAATATTGACAATAAAAGTTATTCAAAATTTGAAATTCTAACATATGTATTTTTTATAAGAATCATTAATTTCAAAATTTACGTGCTCTCAATCCAAATTAACGAGCCAATTTTAAATCGTTCTCAAATTTCACGAATATAATTATAAAAGTCGTATTTCATGTTTGCCAATAAAATTTTAAAATATTCCATATAATGCATAGAATATAAATATACATATAAAAGTTCTCTGTCATGAATATTCATACATGCATTTGCATGTGTAATATTTTTCATGCCAGAAGGATGAATTTTTGAATTTACATTCCGTGGTATTTCCGCGGTATTCTTGATGTCGGTCAGTTGTTCTGCGGTAGTAGTGATTAAAGCAAGTGACAACGGAATTGTAGAAAAGTGTTGAATCGTTACGATGATACTCTTATTGTGGATATTCTGAGATATCGGTTTTTCGCCGGCACTGTTCATACCGGATGTACGGTATTTAATTTCACCGTTGATAACATCAATAAGATTAAACAGGAATAACACCACGATTGTCGTAAATCGGCAGAAGGTATGTATGTATATCTTTCACCCATGACAAAATCCAGCAAATCATTCCAACAGACTTGTTGTCTAAAATAAAATTGCCGGAAACCTTCATTAACGAAAATCAAAATCATCGTATTGATTCAATATTGGCTTCTGTGAATCGTAATTGCGTGATAAATTACATTTTTCATATTTTGTCTATATTACAGCGATCTTCATTAACATTTGGACATTAAATATCTAAACTGTTATAATTCTGTAAAAAAAAAATTGTACAACAATAAATCTTGAAGCCTCTACTTTCAAAATACGTCGTTTTATTCTAAAATCTTTAAGAAATCACGGGTGGATAAATGGGGATATTTTTCTTTTCGAAAATGCTGTAAATTGCTACAGTATGTAAAAATATTGAAAATGTTTTCGTGATTGAATCTACGATGAATTTGAAGATTCAAGTCTTTTTTTTACAACGATCTCTGAAAATTTGACGTATAATATTTTTTTTCGGTATTTTGTTAAACTTTGAATACTAGGCTTAAACGACGAAAACAGAAGAAAGGCATTCGTTATGTTCGTTTCCGTCTGACATTCAAAGTTCAATAAATTGGTGAAAGAAGAATCGTACAGCAAGTTTTCTCGGATCGTTGTAAAGAGGAAGCTTCAATCTTCAAATCCATTGTTCGATTATGAAAACGTATTTTTTCATCAATACACTTACTTTTCCATTAGCAAGGGAATACAAGATTATTAAAAAATAAATAACTACGTAATGATGATTTTTTTATTTTAATGTCAGTTGATGTAATTATTTACGCTACAATTTTTGTCTGGTAAATTTTGAATTCTTAAGTAAATTCTTAAGTAAACTCCTGAACAACGCGGGGGATACGTTCCGCGTTAGAAATCGCGTTATATGGGACATGAATTATCGAACGAATTTGTGCAAGTTCAAACATGTCTCTAAATTACAACTGTAAGCAAATTTAGTATTCTGCAATTGTCGAAGTGGCTACTACTTGAAAAAAAAATTAGATACCTTTTACATTTTTAAACTGTCAATTTTACTGTGCATATATAAACAACAGGTAAGTGTAAACATTTGCTTTAAGAAAAAAAAAATCAAAAACTATGCCAAAATGTAAAATATATTTTGCGCATTATATGGGACTATTTCGCGTTATATGAAAGGAAGTCGCAATTTATTTGTCGCGTTATAGGAATTCGCGTTACATGGAAGTTTACTGTATTATATTATAGTAAAATTCATCTGATACTCCCAAGTAAGTCTTTAGTCTATAACCTAACCTAAAACTTAAAACTGAGTCAGTTTCTTAAACCAGACCGATCAAATTATATTTTCTTAGAAATATGTTCTATCCGCAACAGATGAGATATTTTCTTCAGGAAAACTTGTAGCACGATAATTAAAAAAATTATTTTCTAGTTGAAATTCTAAAATATTAGAAAATTAATAAATAGGACGAATTTTTAGCGACTGGTTATTTCGCCAAATTAAATTTACTTAGTTGACTATAAAATGCTTAAAGTTATTTTTATTTTTTATAATATGTAACTATATTTCTGAATAAAAATTCTTGTGAAATAATGAAGAATAAACATAGTCTAATTTATACCGATAATTTAAGTCGGTTACCGTCCAAATTAAGAAACAGGTTTTCTAAATTGGACTGTTGACGCTATTTTGAAAATATTTCTTTTCTGCATAATGTCACATACTATTTTATTTCATTTACAATATATCAATTACATTTTAATTGATTTTATATGATTCACAGTTACACGGTTATCTTTTACATGTTTTATTTATAACTATACTGTATTTTTTCATGGTGAAACGATTGAGAAATTATTTGGAAGAAGAATATCGAGGTATTGAAATTCATTTATAGAATCCAATATAAAAACCAATGAAATCGATACAGCGTAAACTTTGGCTTTGATACAATATAAAGTAACACTGAAAAAATGATTTTGTGTGTAGTAAAAAAATTTGAGCAGAGTTTTAAAAAAATGATTTTTTCCAACATTGGATTTCCCTATTACATCACGCAATTAATTATACAATATATATAATTACAATACATCATTAGATACACATTGAAATAAATATAAAGCAATGAAGACTTTCTAAAACATTTAATAAAACATTCTAAAACATTCAATAAAAGTTAATATTAACAGAAAACAAATATTTATAAAATCAATGTTTGTGTATTAAAATTCAAATTGATTTTTAGCAATTTTACGGCATTATATTTGTCAAGAAATGGTAATAAACTTTTAATATCCTGAAACTTAACTACAGGAACAGGTTTTAATGAAAATTCTACAGACATTTCTTCAATTTTTATTCCATATTATTAAAAATATTCTGTGAATTCCTCGTGTTTCTTCGAAAAGTATAAAACAATCATTAGAATGTACATTATTCTTTTATCTGACTAAATTCGAAATTTGAAACATTTTGATTTGGAGTTAATAAAATATGCTCTATGAATTGAGAAGTTCTTCGAAAAAAAGATGTTTCCAGAGTCATGATCGTTTCTCGAAAAATCTTTTAATATCTAACTGGATAACTGCATTGCCAATTTGGAGATACATGTGTACAGAACCGAACTTATCTTGATGCTAATGATGCTGTGAGCGTCGGATCCGGAAACATTATGGAGCCTCCAAAAGTGTTTATCAAAAAAATTAAAAATTAAACGACTGTTGAAATTACATACGATATACTTGTTAGTACGCAAAGCAGGGATACAAATTTTAGCCTAGAACATATTTTAATTTAAGACAATGTTCCTCGAATATATCTTTGACAACATTTATTTGTTACTTGCAAAGTTATTTACATGTTACGTGCAAAGCAAGGAAAATTTTTATCAAAATTTTCTCCGAAGTATCAATAACAAGAAATAAATATAGAAGAACTATACTCGAGAAACGACTGAATTTTTCAATCAACTGAAAATGATTAGGACAATAAAACGATTTGCATATATGAAAATAAATACTCATTTATATTTTTACAATTAGTTGTTATATCATTATATTTATAGTATACAAACTTCCAAAAAAGGTACAATAAAAGTAAAATTAATTGTTATTTATTCTCAGGTCATAAGCAATTGTTAATTGTCATTTGCTCACAGGTCCTAAAATGAATTACAATTAGCTTCAGGCGCCGCAAAAGTTAGATTCGCTACAGAGCATGAATAGTGTAAATTATAAAAATGCAATAATCGAAAAGAAAGCTTCTTCTTTCTGTTTGTTGATTTATGAATGAATTATTGCAATATAACTATAGATTTAGAGGCATATATAATAAGATCAGTAGATTTTAAAAATGCCTTGAGATACACTCTTTTTTGAAAGAGTTCCTCAATTAGAAATTAAACTCCATCATAGTAAAATACAGTAAACTAAAAAAGAAGGCAAGGGGAAGACATCTCATGAAAAGCGTAAATTAGGCTTGTCGAATTTCTTCCCTCTCTTCTTTTTTGCTCCAGACCCTAATCAATTCTCCCACGAAATACAGACTAGTCATTATTATACATAAATGGTTTGATTTTTCAATATTGTCAACTTATGGAAAATATTTTTCTACAACCTTTCTTTCGTATAATATACATGTTAATCGCGATGCATTTTTATAACCCATAATTCAGCTTTTCAATTTACGATTGGATTCGGATCTCAATAATTAATTATTATTATACATTCTTACATTATTTTGTCACATTTTATTTGAAATAATCGATATGAGAGTATTTTTAATTTTTGTTACAAAAAGCGGCTAATGGGGTTTGTGCAGCATCCAGAAGAGAAAGAAACAATAGAGGTAGACATGGAAGCACCAGTTCGACAGTCCTAATGTAGATCATCTGAAAAGGAGATTAATTCAAATTGACAAATAGGGAGAATAGCAGACATTTCCCTAGAGAATGGAAGTAGTACATAGTTTAGAGCAGGCGTGTGAATTTCTTTCCCACCGCAAGCCGTACAAGCTGCTCGCTCAGCCTACCGATTTCCCTACCAAAGAAATTAGAGGAACTGACAATAAGTGCCTTAAGAGATCTTTTTTTAACTTTAGCAACTGAAGCTATAGTGGAGAGATCGATGCAATGGAAGGGATAGCTCTATCGATTAAGAAAGCAGGAACAGGCCTCTCTTTTGCCATCCTCTTTGAGAGAAATCGTTCTGGATACGGCGTATGAAGCGCAGCGGTTTTGAAACAAAGGATCATATATCAGTATATGTATTCGGGGGAATATTGAATGAAACGTAGAGTTCCGCAAAACATAGGTATGATGGATAATATGTATATACTACAGCATGGTAAATAGGGAATTAGGGAGAGGAAACATTTTTGTCTTTATGAACTTGAAGCAACTTTAGACAATATAGACAAGCCAAAGTTATCGAAGTGCATGGGAAGGAGAAAATAAAAGTGGATATAAAATACTAATAGGAAATATATGAGAAAGTAATAAATCAAAGGAATTATGGACAGATGAAAGGTTAAGGTAAGATATGTTGTTTTCGATATTCCTGTCGGATTTGGAGGAGATGAAAAAAAAATATGGATTGGGGAAGATGGAAGTACAACAGAAAGAATGAAATTCTGGACGATATGATGATGGCAGAGGGAGACATGATTATCATGATATTAAAAAGATTCAAGTTGTACTCAGCAAAAGAAAGGACCGAGACTGAATGACAAGAAACAAAAAAATTATTCAGCAAGAGAAAGAGGACAGAATAAAAATGGAATGGTAAGGAAATTGAAGTAGTTAAGGAATATAAATATCTTTGGATAATGCTACAAAAGAATGAGAAGGAAAGCACGTGAAGGAAAGAACAAAGATATGCTGGGGCAAGCTTGAATGAAATCTAATATAACAATTATTCTCTATATTTGAGAGTAATTTCAAGAAAAGAAATGTTCTTGTTTGATTGCTTAATAATGAAGGTAATGATGTATGCAGTAAAAATTTTTGGATGGAAAGAAAAAGAAAAGTTGAAGAAAGTGTGTCTGAAATATATTAAATCATATGTCTAAACTTGGATGAACGATGTCAGACTACATTGTACTGGAAAAGAGGGATCAGAATCAAGATAAGCACAAAGGCGTTGAAATTTGAGGAAAAGATAGAAAAGGGAAGACTGGTGAAGGAATACCGAAGGCTTTATATCAACTAGTCGTCGCGTACGCGTAGCATATAAGAATTTTCGAGTCTATCTATTATGTGTCGCGTCGTGTCACATCAGACGCGTATGCATAGTGTGACATTCAACAAGTAGATATCGAGTTTCAAAGATGTTTAGATTTGCACGCCAAATGTTAAGAAATCTAAAGAGATTTCTAAAATCTCAAAAACAGCCGTATTCGTATGTCGTCACTTATTATATATCGTTGTTGGTTTTGAATGACTAAATCATTAAAAAATTTGCAAATTATTGTCATATTTAATCACTAAACAAAAAGTTTCAATTTCTTTGAGATGTACAGACATGATTTTCAGCTTGAATTTTGGAATTTCTATCTTAAATCAAGACCTCTGCAATGGAAGACGCAGTAAAAAGAAAAAGAGAGAAAAACGATTTTAGTTTTCAGGAAAAAAATAAAACGAGAGAAAAGAAAAGAAAAAGATATACTTAAAATATTAAAGGAGAAAGATAGTGAGAACTAGAATCAATGGTATCAACCATTCAGGATCAGGAAAGCAAGATCTTAAAAAATATTTTAGTGAGAAATCAAAGAAATTTTATAGCAACATGTGTCTTTGTCAAAAAAAATGTGAAGAAATGTGTAGAATGGGAGAGTGATTTCATAACACTTTAAGTATATTTTCATAACACTTACAGATGTTACATTTTTCCAATTTTGCCACGAGGAAAAATAAAAAGCTGAACGAATTCATGAGGTGACTTAATACAATAAATTTTATGCATAGATAAATATTCCGCTATTTAAGAGGCTAGGAGGCAGCTAGAGGAATTGGGCGTTAATCAATTAAAATTTTTAGTCTGTTTGACTGATTATTGTTTACGATTAATAAAATTAATCATCGAAAAATTGGTGATCGTTTTAATCAATAAATAAAATTAATCGTCGATTAAAGGAAATTAATCATCGAAAAATCTCTGATTTAATTGATTAATAGAATTAACCATCAATCGTTGATCAAAGGAAATTAATCGTTGAAAAATCGGTTTGTTGATTTAATCGATTAATAGTACTAATCATCAATCATCAATTGTTAGTTATTACACTGAATTAGATTATATTCAATTTCATTTAAATTGAATATATACTTTGAAATAAAGCGTCGACGCTTTAGAGTCAAGATATTTTATGGAAATAATATTGTCGAGAGACATGAAACTATATACTATATGGTTGTAAATCCTATTATGGTATAAATATCCTATTATAGTTGTAAATCTAATTAACTTATTTTAAATTCTTTTAAAACTTTTAAATTCTTAAGAATAAGCAATAACAAGAAACTTTATTCCGTTGCATTAGGAATCGGACTTATAGCAGCTTTGTCATCTCTATATACATTGTTGTAAAGTGTCTCAACTCCCAGCCGCGAACAAGACACAGAAACGGCTAGTTTAAGTGTAAAAAAATTTCAGCAGCTAATCGTTAGTGAAATGTCCAACTGACGATTAAAATTGAAAAGAATTTGTTAATAATAATTAACGATTAAAATAAGAATTTAATCCTTAATCGTAATTAACGATCAAAAGATATTTAATCGGTTATCAAAGTAGAAATTTAATCGTTATTTATGATTAGCAACTAGGGTTAAAATGCAATTGTTAATTGCAATTAAAGATTACTGGAAAAATTTAAAACAATGTAGATTAATTTTTTGTCTAACTCTGGCCAAAGTTTAATAGTTCAATGGCGAGGTGTGGTAATTTTGGGGAAAGAAATAGATATTGGAGAGACGATACGAAGAGAATGTGCATGATCGGGGATAGGGTCGATGAGACATTTAATTGAAGACTGTGTAGGTATGGAAAGAATGAATTTAGAGGAAGTTATTAGAGGAAGTTTTGCAAGATAGAAGGGAAGTAAAGGTATGGGAATGGAAAGAATAATAAAAGTAAGGAGAGAGAGAGAGAGTAAAGAGAGAGAAAGAGAGAAAGAGGGGAGATAATAATATCAAAGAACGTGCGAGAGGATATGTATGTACAAGATAAGATAGGAAAAGAAAAATTTGTTAATGAAGAGAGAGAGAGAGAGAGAGAGAGAGATGTTATATGTTAGATGTAAGATTAGATGTTTTATATATATATATATATATATATAACGCATAGATGAATAGTGTACAAGGATATCGATATGTAAGATACTTTATTGAACCAAGTTCTAGATTGTGAGGTTAATTTAAATTTTCTAAATTTAAATAAATCTATCTACTTAGAAAAATATAGCCGAAAATATTTATCAATTAACGTAATTTGCACAAAATAATAACGCAGAAGACACGTGGAGCGATGATGGTATTTTAGTACCAAGAAAACGAATTCGTTATAACGGATAAAAATGATAAATAAAACGCTGATTTCTTTTACTTACTTATTTACTACTTCTTTTAATTACTTGTTTTTTTTAATTACTTTTTTTCATTTTTATAAACATTAACTTTTTACACGGAATGCATTCACCGTTTGATGCAATAGTTTTGCTCAAAACTAATTCAATTCTCAAAACTAAACAATAGTTGTTTTCAGTTTATGCTAGTTTTTCCAAATTAGGGAACCCCTGTTATATTATTATTTACATTATTCCGTATATAATTTTGAAATTTTACACGTTGTTAACAAATTGCTAAATATCCACTCTTATCTGTTTTTCGGATTAATTAAATAACTTTTTTGAGTACGTAAAAAATATTGTTCATCATAACATTTATTATATCGATATTTTATAAAACATCATAAGTGTAAAGTTCTTTAATTTTACAATGATTGTGTCTTTAAATATAGAAAATAGTTGTTTTCTTCGTTTTAAAATATTTTTTGTTAAACATAAAGTAGACAATTAAAAACTCAACAAAAGTTGATTGATCATATTTGTCGCAAGTAATCTTTAATTAAAATTCTCTGAATCATCTTAAAAATCTAAAATTGATGTTTGACATTAACAAACATCGATTGAGGATTTTCCTATTGAGGATTTTTAAAAATAATAAACGCAGTATTATATAATAATAGATAAAAATCATATATATATATATATATATATATATATATATATATATATATATATATATAGTATATAAGGTAGTAGATAGAAAACATAATGCTTAATCATAATTTTTAGAATGAAATATATATAAGATCCACCGAAGAAAAGGAGAGTTATTGATATATTAGTATTTTTCAGAAAATAAAAATTTACTTTGAGATATATAACGTCACAACTTCATATCTTCTTATATCAAAATAAATGTAAAACTTTAATTCGAAAATTTTAATTCGTAATCTTCGCAAAATTTGTTAAAATTAACACTCTTTTTCTTTTCCATGGTCCATTCATATAGTTCTAATTATGGAATCTCATATTTCAATGGTGCGTTCCGTAGTATTAAGAAAATAGTAGCAACTCATTAGAATCCCTAAATATTAACTTAAAATCAGGGCTGTATCATTAATGTTATAGACAGACTGAGATTATACATATAAATTTAAATGGAATTGAAAATTGTTCCATTTATTAAATATGACAATGAATACTTTATATGAATATTTTAATATCCTTGCATATTATAGATAATAGAATTATATATTGCGTATGGGAGAACTTCGATTATCGGAATTAATTGAAAGATAAATCTATTTGAATAATGGAACAACAATCTTCTCTATATTAAATTTTATACTAAATTAATTTCTATTAAATTTCTACTAAATAATTAATTCCTATTAAATTTTTATTGAATAATTAATTTTTATTAAATTTCTATTAAACAATTAATTACTATTAAATTTCAGACTAAATAATACAAATAATAAAATGATATATAAAATGTTAAAGATCACATATATTTCAGTCATTGAGTCACATAAACATTTTAGTGTAAGTAATTTCTTGGAATTGCATTCCTTTTGTGTTTCAAACTATCTTAGTTTCTTTTTTAGAATTGCCAATGCTTTAAAATGAGAGAATTAGACTCCTTCATTGTCGTGTAATTCTCAGTGTTAATTGTCGGTTTTCCTACGCTAAGAAGGCTCATCATTTTTCAATCTCTTAATAATTTCATATTTTCTTTTAACTGGTAACAGTCTTCCCAATTCTGTTTTGAAGATGTTATTACAATATTGCGGATCATTTCGTATGTAAATACCACACTGAAATGTTATTTTGGTAGTTCAATAATTCTGATGGAGATAAAGTACAAAACATGCGTATACCTGCTGTTTGAATATCTACCGTTTGAAATTGCGGTAGTAGAATTCAGCTAACGAGTGTTTCGATAATTAAATTTCTATATTAATATATTAATATATTAATATACTGTTGAATTCCGCGTAAATACTTTATAATATTATTTTAAAGTTTATTGTATTGCTAACGACAATTAAGAGTCACACAGGATGATCAACAGGATTATTATAGAAGATGTGTATAAGAACTGCTATACAGAAACTATTGCTATACAAGAACTCTGTATAGGGTGGTCCATTTAAGTGAGGCCACCTAAATGTTCTTTTCGAAGTGTGATGATGTAAAAAATATTTTTTGCTTAATACAAATGGTATCCAAAAGGCTAATAACTGGTATATTTCTTTTTTAGAAAATTTTTCTCAAAGTCATTAGTTCTTTTTTCATATAACTATATTTTTTTTTATTGTATCGTGAAGCTGGTGAAAAAATATGTTCAGATATGTAAAGAACATGATCTTGAACATTTAAATTTTATGTATAAATTTATCAGAATCACAGATCTTAGCCAAAAGGCGACAAATCGAGAGCTTCATAATAAATGTAAATAAAGATGTTTACTGTTTATTACATCATCAATAATAATCTCTTCTAATAGCTTGAAATCTTGATCTCATCAGATTTCAAGCTACTAGAAGAGATTATTATGGACGATGTAATAAATAGTAAACATCTTTATTTACACATATTACAAGGCTCGATTGTCGCGTCTTGGCCAAGGTCTGTGATCCCGATAGAAGTGAAATTTAAATTTTATATATATAAAACTTAAATTTTCAAGATCATGTTCTTTACATATCTAAACGTGCTGCATGATATAATAAAAAAAAATATATATATATATACAATTTATTAGTTATATATATAAGTTATATGTGTAACTATGTATATAGTTATATGAAAAAAAACATCAATAATTTTGAAAAGTCCTTGAAACAGATATTCTTAGCCTTCTGCATACTATTTATATTCATAGAGATACTAGGCAGAAAATATTTTTTACATCATCACAAGTCGAAAAGAATATTTAGGTAGCCTCACTTAAATAAATCACCCTATATATGTATTGGTATCGCCGTAAGATATTTCTTTATATTTTGGTTTCTTCTCTTGGAAAAGAGAAAGAGAAGAGCGTAGATAATTAATTAATTTTGCTCTTTATAAATAAGGCAGTAGATAAAATAAATAAGCACTTTGAAGAGAAAGTATTATTGGCTGAGTGTTGGTACTGAGCTAATATTGATAACATTGATCATTTAACCATATATACGTATGTATATATCAATTATAATTACATATTATGTATTAATATTATTATTTATAATATTACATGTTTCAGTATATAATACAATATGTTTTCAATTCGATGATACAACCGGGAAACAGGCGATTCTATGTGAAAAAATAAATCGAAGAAAAGAATAAAACTTTTCCATTTAAAGCTTCGTTTTCGAAAAAATCAAATTTGAAAAGTTTATCAAGACAATTTTTAATAAGACATTTCATTTCTTGAAAATGAAATAGTGTTATCCCATATTTTTTACTCACTTTTGCGCGTAGGATAATCTTCTATTAATCATTCATTTCTGTCCAATTCAGAATTAGCTAAATTCAAACATGCTTGATAAATTTCCAAACTCGACGTTTCAGAAACGAGTAACGAAAAAATTGTATTTCTTTTTTTTATTTTTTTTTTTTTTTAATAGAATATAATAGGTTCAGAAACATTCTGTATATGTACATATTACAGGATTTTGCATTTTTAAATTTTCTATAAATGTAGAAATAATTACAACTTTTTTCGGCCATTTCATCAGTTTTCTGACTGACTAAGGGAAGACCTTTAACGGTCGATTTTCTATTCAAAAACGCACGAGGGATGACGACAAAAGACACGAATTCTATGAAAGGTTCGCAGGATGAAACTGTCGAGGGATCTGTTTTCTTCAAATCATCGTTTAAACGTTCATCCGGTTTCCCTCTTAGAACCCCTACGTCGTGTCGTTGCTTCCGCTTCGAAGCCGATATCTCGTATTGTCTCCTTATACCAGTTTTGAAACGGTCAACCAGAGGAGAGGAAACAGCCTTCACGCGTTCCGTCCCCTAGCGGAAATGGATTTTACGTTTCCTTCCGCCTGAACGAGATTTTCAGAATAAAGACGTTCACGACACGATAACTACTTGACGATCGTAAGATAGACTTAAGCGAGATTTGATATTTTGATGACGAGTAAATAAAAGTCTCGAAGTTTTAAATTTCGAAAGTATTCAAACATTCGGATTTTCAAGTTCTCAAAGTTTCTTCAGGTATTTGAATTTTTTAATTTTTAAATTCCTCAGATTTTTAATTGGAATGTGCTTTCAATTTTCCGAAATTTCTCGCTTTCAAACTTTTCATTTCTTCTGCACTTCCGCATTTCCAAATTTGCAAATTTTTAAATTTCTAAGTTCCCAAATTCCAAAAACTCTGTGATTTTCTAATCAGCGAGATCAAACTATAAAAACATTTCGATAAATCGTCGCTATCAAGAGGAAGGATGTAATATCGCATCGATTTGAAACGAAATTCTTCAAATGGTTGGTCTAATTATAACACCGATCTCCCACGATCAAATCTTAACAGCGATTATAAATTCTCGAGCAACAAACGAAACGCATTTTTTTTTCTCGTCTTCGTGTTTGCGTCATTCGTTTCTCAAGCGAAACGAGACGGTCATCGTATAAGTAACGAATAAGCGCGGTGTTTGATAGGATCTTGGTGAAAATGCAATTAACGCGCATGAGAGATACCATTTCGATCGGCGAGACATCATTCGTGAGATTTACTTTTCGTGAGAACCGTCGAAAAGCGCATTACTTTGTGTTTGTTTGTTTCTTTTTCTTTTTTTTTTTTTTTTTCTTTAGGAAGTCTACGCGTGAGACAGGAATTACGCGTCGGTGAGTTATGTTAAAGGAGAAAGACGGGGCACGTGTTTTTTCTTCCGGAATCATAACGACCTTTTCTGTTCCTTCTTGTACATAAATCATTGACATTTAAAAATCCACGTATGTTATTGGTTAAAATTTTGAAAGTGCAACTCCGTTTATACGAATTCTATTTATTTTAGTTCAATCTACGCATTGACCGTCACGCGTGTCATATATAGGGTGTTTCGAATTTAAATATCAAAACTTTGGAAATGTGTAGAAGACTGATAAGTTAAAAAAATATAGCCTTTGCCCGTTCTTTTTGCTCCATTTTGGAAAAAGTCGCAAAGAAAGGAGCAAAAAGATTTTTGTTTCTCCAATTATTTATTTGTCCTTTATCCATCTGTCGTCATTTATATCATTTATTTAATGAAGATATTATTTAAAAGATTACTCGCTTGCAACAATGCAAGCATTACCTCGAACATTGACCATTCTGATTGTAACTAGACATTGTTCTGATGATATTTGATGCACTGCAGCTACAATTTGATCTCTTGATTAGAGTCGAATAAACTTACTAAATAAGTGAGAAAAGTGAAACTTTTTTGTTTCCTTCTTTGCGATTTTCTCCAAAATGGAGTAAAAACGAGCGAATCTCTGAAGAACTTTTTTTCTTAGTTATCTCTGTACGCTCACGAAATTTTAACATTCAAATTCGCCCTGTATACTGTCCTCTAGGAATGACTATAGCTTGAAATATATCGTACTGTGACATTTAATATTTCGCATTGTTGAAAATTTTTTGGCCCATAAAATTTATCTTATTTTGATTTATTAGTTTTTAAAATTTTTAATTTTAATTCCTTAATTTTTTAATTTTTTCATTCTACAATGTCTTATCGATCGCGTGATAGTTAACGTATTTATAACTCTTACTGATTGAATCTACTTATTTGTATCTTATTTTCTTATTACGTGAACGAAAAATTAGTAATAAAATAAAGTATCAGTGGACTCCTGGTATATGAATTCCTATTATACAAATAAATTATTTAGTATCTCGATAAGTTTATATAAGTTTGTATATATCCATATCTGAACTGATAAGGAGACGAAGTGTTAGGCTATTTGAAAATTTTTGAACGATTTTCCTCACATTGAATTTTATGTAATGGAAATAAAAAAAATTGTCAGTTTATTTTAAAATTTAAGATTTTTACGACTTTTCTTACTGTTGAATTTTTTTAATTTTCTCTTTTTTAGCATCGATAAGTATTTTTCTACATTTCAAAACATTTTTTCCAAATGTTTCAACGCAAAAGAATACATCCTCGTCATTGCCATCTGCTACAGTTTTTCGAAAAATTATACCTATAATATCTTAGTCGCTCATCAATATTCGTCAGTTGATTTATCAAAGAATTAAAAATAATAATTTCTTAAATGTTCTACATTGTCCTTCCTTTTCTTTTTTAAGTAAAATTTTGTATCTTGTAGTGAGTTCCTCTTGCCATTATGAAAAGAGATATATAAAACGGTTTGATACAAAAAATGGCATTATAAATATTTTGTTTGGAAAGCAGAGCAATTCTATT
Source organism: Tetragonisca angustula (assembly GCA_036937485.2). Taxonomy (NCBI): domain Eukaryota; kingdom Metazoa; phylum Arthropoda; class Insecta; order Hymenoptera; family Apidae; genus Tetragonisca; species Tetragonisca angustula. Next base: position 773,719 of record JAWNGG020000094.1, on the reverse strand, counting down.
GTATATTACAATAACTATAAAGTAAAACTTTTCATATCCAAATCTTTATTATCCGAATATTCTGCTATTGTTATCCGAACAAAATATTTACTACATAATAATAAATATTTTTTCTCGTGTTAAACAATCTTATATCATTACATGTTTTGAATTTATTAAAGAAAACAATATGGAATATTTAAATATTTAAAACCTCATGTTTATTATATTTATGAGTAAGAAAAATGTCGCATGTCATAGACACAATTTTTCCACAGACTGAAATAGCATATGAAAATGAGATAAGGATACCTTGTTACGTTGAAATACAATCATGTTTATTACAGTCATTGCATCTGTTAATTATAATCATATTAATATTTACGTGAAATCCAACGAAAAGAAAAGAAACAAAAGTTCATGAATAAATACGAAATAATCGAGATATTTATTCAAATATTTCACATTCTCTTCTTGTTTAGCAATATAACCTTTCCCGAATATCTAAAAGTTCTATTAGTCGAACATTTTGTTATTCGAACAAAATATTTACTAGTAGGTGCCTTTTTTCTATTATTATTTTGTACTCTATTCAAACAAAATATTTATTATTAGTAATAGGTAGCTTTCTCTCTAGTACTATTTTATACGTACATATATATTATTGCGTGTTTTGCGTGTTTTATAATTACGAAAATATAATTTAAAAAATATAAGATTCAAGATTTTAAAAAGTATTAAAAAAAAAGAAGACATTAAAAAAGAAATGAACATTTAAGAATTTAATACAGAACATTTAAGAATTGATGTTTATTACGTTTAATTTCGTTTTGTTTATGAATCACGAAGATGTCGCATGTCGTAGACATAATTTTTCCACAAACTGAAGCAGCAAATGAAGATGAAGAGGATGTTTCTATTAGTCGAAATATTCAATACGTTTAAAAAATGATTTAGAGCGTAAAAAGAGCGTAAGTTAGGGAAGTTATGCTAAAAATTTAGAAAATTCAATAATAAAAACAAAGTTTAATCAAGAATATGGAAAATATGAATAAATTAAAAATAAATTAATTAAAAATTTCTAACCAATCACTGACGAAACATTTAAATCTGTGCTTATGGATTTGTGCACTACTATTCATAATCTTCGAAGAAAAATATAACGTGACAGTTTCCTCTTAAAAAGAGTATAATTGTTTTAACAGTCGCACAACAAAAGAAGAATTACTTAATTACTTAAAAGAAAAAATATTTTTTACGTCACATCATTGTAACGAATTTCTTCAGCATTCATTTCTTCCATTTTTTTTTTTTTTTTTTTTTTTTTGTTAAGTATGCTTTTATGGAAAGAGATTGTAGAAACGATTTCTCTTATCCTGCCAATGAGAACTGTATCAAAACAGAATCATTGCCCAACTGGTCCATACATTGACTCTGCTTTATTTTAGACATCTTGAAATTCGCACAATTTTGAAAACTATCATCATGAGCAACCGAGATCATTTAGAGCAATTTCGATTGCTTGTTAATTTGCCACAAATTGATTTTTAACAAATTTCCATTTTCTGAAGATGTACTAGAACCTATTTTTTTGGAACTACGGAAATCTTTTTTGAAAAATGGAATCAATTGTGTGCATTATATATTCTCTTTCCCTTCTTTTTGAAGAAATTCCAAATTTTTATCTCAGATATAAACCATCCAGATTTTTCACGGAAGGCTAAATAATCGAAAAATGACAATTTTCTTGATATTCATGCTACATGCAATTATGCGAAAATTTCATTAACCAAACACTTTTCTTTTCCTATTAGTGTGAATATACATAAAAGAATACTTTACTGTATTATAATTGAAGGATTTTTAGGAATATCGACGTTTCTCAAAAAGTGTCTTTCTTCCTTTTATTGCATTCCTTTAATTGTTTGTTGAAATTTATAAACTTGATTTTATATGTCAATAAATAATCAACTTTATATTGGACAAAAGAATGACAAATTAAATGGTGAAAGGATTTTAGTAATTTAATTATTTGTTTATTGCATGTTGAAAATTTTAAATTTGTAAATTGTAAAATTGCAAATTGTAAATTTGAATATTTAATACGACAAGGACGTTTCTTAAGGAATCATTATATTTAAATCATTGCAAATCATTGGAATATCGATCACAAAAACAAGAGAAAAAGAAATAATTTAATTCAAAATTCAATTATATAAAATATTATTTGTTTACATCATAGGAATACAATAAGTTTTATAAATTGTTTGTTTTTTACGATAGACAACAAATTTTATTTGCAAGATTTCCACTAAAATATATTCCTATTGTTCCTCTTAAAAGATAAAACATATTAAAAGTGTTTTAAAATATATGAATTAAAAAAATACCGGAAAATAATTGGAAATCATTGGACATGTTAAAACGTTGCGCTCAAAAAATAAAAATTTAACTATTAAAAAATTTATTTATAAATTTAAATTGAAACTTCAGTATTTAATTAATATCTATTTTTCTAAAAATAAAGTTGAAAAAATTCCTTATAATTCTTCCTAACAAGTGTAAATTTTTATACGTGTTTCAAAAAAAACATTATATACATATATCTTCTTTCAATATTTTCTGTCAAAAGGAAACCCAATAAACGGAATCAATTTTTTTATTATTACGCCACTTTTTGTCCAAATTAAAATTAATAATTTGTTATCATTTCATTCTTTACTAGCAATAAATATTATTTAACATCTTTTGAAAAATATTTTATCGATATTACGGTTTTATCAATGAAATAAAATTTTGAAGCTGAATATTTCAATTATATATACAGTTGCTAATGAGTTTGATACTCATCATGGAAAACTTTGGTTAGTAAAATTTAAGTAGAAAACTAAACATTGAAAATTTTGGATGCGAAATTATATAGAATACAGAGACAAGATTATCGACTTCATTACAATTAAGAAAGAAAACTTCTAAATAAAATTCCACAAAATGAATAGCATAGATTAATCACTAAGGTTGCAGATATTCGTGAAAAATTTGAATATTTTGATATGTAATTATTATTTTGTATATTACATATTGCATGTAAAAATATTTTACATATTTTACGTAAGATAAATGTGCATTTGTACAATATACGTTCCGTTCTTTTTTCAGCACTTTAACATTAATAAGTTAATCTTGATTAACAAATGTCAATAACTGAGTTACAAATATGAGAAAAAACTATAATATATTATTAATAATATATATATATATATATATATATATATATATATATATTATAATATCAATTATCCACAAATTGTTGAATTTCTTTTGTACCGTTCAGATATTTCTGAAATACATATTACTCATAAATTCTATATATTTTCGTGGATATTTGTACAGAATAGTCTAGAATATCTAAATGATTCCATTGTTTTTAGATATGAATAAATTTGTTAATAAAAGTTATTTAGTACTAATATTGCAGTGATGATTTTTTTGTAGAAGAAGGATTGAAAAATTTCAACTCTTTCAAAATTTCACTTCTACTTTTTTAAATGTAATGATATATCTTTTTATCCACTAATTACTATAGTTGGACATTCTTTATAAAAAAAGTTTTAACTTATGTTGAGAGCTATTATGTAGTTATATTTTAATCTTAACTTTAAAATCTGTCGTATGAAAAACAAGGAAAATTCTTATGTCCATACTATCCTTTGTGTAAAATTAAAGTTAAAATATTTCCTAAACAAAAAACGACGATGTTATTTAGGTGATTTCATTTAAGTGGCTTAATATATTTTATGAATATCCTTTTCGCATATTTTACATACATAAACACCCACAATCTAGTCATTGATTACCAGGAATGTGACTTAAAGCGTGAATTAAAAAAAAGAAAGTTACAAATTATTTATTAACGTGTATTCATTGTCGGTGAAGAAACTTGATATGTAACATGGACCACAATTTTAAAAGCATAACTAGCGTTGAATATTATTCTATTAAATATTGTGATTATACTAATCTCATTTGTCCCTTGTGTCAATTTAACAGACTTTTCTTTTTCTAAAATGAGTATAAAATGTGTATAAAATATGAAATATCACGACACAAAATTGAATATTTATACTTGAAATTATACGCGGTTGAATTTTAATTGATTTACCAATAGAAGAATTTGCAAATTTATTTATTTTTATCTTTTCAATACAGGTAATAATTTTTTTTTTTTTATTATCAGTATAACGAATATTTGACTATATTCAAATATTTCAAAAGATTTCAAATGTTAAGCTTGCAACAAATATTTTATAACTTTTATATAAAATACCACACTCATTTCAATCAATATAATTACGATATTTTTACAGTCTAATTGAAATTTTGCAATTTTACAAAATTTTTTATGACTCGTGCTAACGTTTTTATATAAAACGGTCCCATAACCTTTCCTATACTTTCTACTATTCCTCCTATACTTTTTACTGACAACGAGTTATTGTAAATATGAATACATCTAATTTCCACAACAAGCGGACTAATCTTGTAAGAATAATAGAAATGACTGACACGTGACCATAAACTTGGATCAGAGATTACTCGCGCATGTACATATTTTTCGTACATATTTATTTAAAGACGAGCAAGTAAAATATCAAACGAACAGGTTTGGGCATTAATGTATAAATATTTTTAGTTTCACTGGCTGATTAACGTTCACGATTAATAAAAAAAACGACGATTGATTTGATCGATAAATAAAATTAATCGTCAATCGTTAGTTAAAGGAAATTAATCACCGAAAAAATCGACGATTGATTTAATTGATTAATGGTGTTAATCGTCAATTATCATTGAATTTGATTACGATTTTATTCAAATTGGAGGTGAGCTTTAAAACTGTAATAAAATGTTAACTTCAGGATTAAGGTATTGAAATACATTTCTGATTTATATTGTCGAGAGGTATAAAGCGATCCACATATCCAGTTGCAAGCTTAATTAATTTATTTTGAACTCTTTCAACATTTCTTAAATAAACGAGCAATAACAAAAAATTTTATTTCGTTGCATGAAGTATTAATATTATTTCATTGTTCGTGAATTTGCAGAGGCTTCATCATCTATCCATAGCTACATTATTGCAAGATACATATATCGAATTCCACCCGTGAACAAGAAAATACGCTAATTTTACTATAAAAAGAATTTCAACAATTAATTGTTAATGAGGTGTCCAACTAACAATTAAAATTAAACGGAAATTAACGTTAGATTAACGACTGAGATAAATCACAATTGACAATTAAAAGATATTTAATCGTTCGTCGCAATTAACGATTAAAATATACAAATGGTTATTCATAATTAACAACAAAAGTTGAAATGCGATCAGTGGACCGTGGGTTTTAGTTTCCATTTATAGGATAAAAAATTTAAAGATACAAAAACACGTACACTCCACATAATATATGAGAATACACATATAAAATATCTGACTTTTATAGACTCTTTGTCAGAATACTTATATATATGATTAAACACACTTCCAGTCCAGATTCTATTTTTTAAGTTATTTCCATGAGAATATGAATTTGCATAATTAAAACATTCGCAGTCTCGTAATCATTAATTGCGATCCTAAATTATTGAAAAAAAATTTAACCGTTGATCGTAAATAAATTTTCTGTCCAACTCTGCGTACGGGGCGACCGTTGTTTGAATTGTGCTGCGTGAACGTATTTATAGTAAATTGTGATGGGCTCGTGCGATACGATTACTCCGGTTTCTCGAAGTGAAACGTAGGCGATCTCCTTTCCATCGCTTTCGCAATTACGCATTCCGAGTAGCTTACGTTCCGATAAATTGTCCATCGATTGTTGGCTTAGGCGCGCGGGACGATCCCGCGTACGAGACGAAGGATGCTTTTTCCGTTCGGCGACCGGAAACCGGATGTGACGTTGCCGGTCGTTCACGGTGATGCTGAGAAAGCCATTCCGTTACTTTCAAACGGAAATCCATTTTAATTTTAACGCGTTTCCAGAAAAAGGCGCATCATTTCCTTATACAATAGAAGACGGGAATTCAGTTTTTTTTCTTTTTTTTTTTTTTAATGAAGCTCGTTTCGTAATAATTTCTCAAATGGTCTTGAAATTTAGATATATTTCAATTTTACCAAACTTTGACGAGGTTCGGAAACGACTCAAGTATTTCAGAAATTTAGAAAATTCGAAATGTGAAATTGCAAAATTTCTAGACTTGGAAATTAATTAACGTGTCTTGAAATGAGTGGTTCCAGTATGACGAAGCTTCATCGCATTATGCGTTAGTAACGAGAAACCAGTTGAAACAGAATGTTCCAAAACTGATGGATTGAACGTGGTGAAACAATAAACTGACCTTGGTCTATTTTTTGTACGGATATGTGAAAAATATAACTTCAAAATATAAAGAGGCAAACTATTGATGCAAACGTACAAATAATTTTTCGTACAGTGAAAAGATTATTTCCAAATAGAATACAATGTTTAACAGTTGAAGGAATTCGTTTTGTATATACTTTGTGAATAAAACAAGAAAAATTTTTTATCTGTTTTTAACAGTATTTTCTCTATTGCAATCTTGAATTGATTGTCTTTTTTGTACTTTTTTTTTTGCTTCTTCCTAAACTGGAAACAGAAATATGGCATTCAATTTGACGGATGCAATGTGACCTTTAAATAATTCTAAAAATTTAGGAAGAGAAATTGTTTATTTGCTTATCATCGTAATCTACCATTTCATCGTAAAAAACCATTTTAAAAAACTTTTAAAATTTTAAACCTTTTTATATCATTTACGGTTTGGCAGTTATTTCCAATGGTGGAGAAATTTGCATACAAATTTAAGGAAAAACTTCACTAGTTTTATAAAAGAATATATAAAAATACATTTGTAAAATAAATATAATATAAAAATTAATTAATATAAATTAATATAAACATAAAAATAAATATAAATGCATCTAAAAATTAAAGAAAGGGATAAATTTAAAAAAAATGATATATATGTATAATCTGCTGGAAATTGTAGATGAATTGGCATTAATTATGAAAGTTTGACGTAAGCTGGATTTGAAAAATGTACGAGACGAGTATGTACTTTCTGAATAGCTTGGTGTAAATTAATCAAGTACTACCTGATGTATGGTAGTGCGATAGAAGGAAATTGCGATGTTTCTATGTGCTCGTTACGTAAAGACTATTTTCAAGGAACGGGCGTTATTAGCGAATGTATCAACGGTTCTATTCTTCATTTATCCGTTCGGCTTCGCGCCTCCGCTTTCGATGCTTACAATTGCTGTTCATTGAATCATTCTTAAGCAAAAAAATTAAGAAACGTGTGCGTATCGGTATTGATTTCTTTTGAAAGTTCTTGGTAAAATTTTTAAAAAATTCCATAAACAATATGCTATTAAATAATATGTTACAACTGAGTAAAAATATGTTGCGCTTAAATAATATTCATCATTGTTGATCTCTTTGATTCTTCGATGGGATAACTTCGTAACTTTTCTTTCTTCATGAAATTTGTTTGTCACTGAATTCTTTTCAAACTATTTTTGTTATCGATGAATAATTATTTTCTAAACAACAGGATAAAATTTCTATTGGAGTAAAGTAAAAAGAAATAGAAAATTTTATAGTATAACGGAGTACACAGCTTTCATTTTACGAAAAAACTTTTAAATAAAATTTTTAAATAATTTTAAATAATTTTCAACAATAATACATTGTTTTACGTGTTAGTGTATTACGTATAGAATATCTAACAGAAATTATAAATTAATCATTTTGACCATTTTGGTAGTTTTAGTGTCAAGATATAGCATATATGTAAGTTAAAATTGTTAATAGTTAAAATTATTCGTGAAATAAATATAATTTGTTAGACTACACAGGTTCATTTTATTAAATATTTATATATATATATGTATTTATTTATTTATTTATTCATATTTTGCGGTAAAAAGGGAAAAAATTATCAGACTTTCTCTTAAAAAGATATTTGATAAAATAAGAACTTGTATAAATTTTCTACAATCAAAATAAAAGATAGAAAGTTAAACGAAACGGAACTTCTTCAATTACATCTTCATTTTCTTTCTTTCTAATCAGTTAAACTTTGCTATTGATTTCATTTCATCATTTTAAAAATGGTCAGAAAGAAATTTCGTTTGTATCATTTAACTTTTTGTTCTCTATTTTGGCTGCAGAAAATTGATCTAAATTTCTATTTCAAAAATATTTTAAATAATGTTTCTTCTCCTTTTTCACCACAGAATAAGAATCTGTAAGGAAAGGTACAACTTCCTATTTCTATTTGAAAAAAAGAAGACTTTCAAATAATTTTGAAAATGTCCAATGAATGAAAAGCGAATACAGCATCTGCCTCTCGAAACTGTAAAGCATTTTTGTATTGAACACGCTTCCCGAAAAAAGCGTTGTCGAAATATGTGGACTGAAAATTTTCAAATGAGCATACTGTGCCACTCTGGTAATTCGTGGAACGTTACATGAGAATGTTGCATATATATGCTGTAGAATAAAAATGCATTTACGAGTGAACTGTTGAAACATCGAAATTCTCTGTGAAGGCTGTTTTTCGCGCGTAAAGCGATACCAGACGAACGAATACAAACGTCGGGCTGAAACTCGAGCGGACACAGCTCAAACACAGTGACTTATTGACGAGACTTGCTGGCAGTTAATTCGTTAACCATTCATCGAACGTCCAGAAATTGTTTCTGGAGGAACGCGTTCACGCAGAGTTGTGAAACTCGCTTGAAAAATTTCTGATTCGATTAGCCTTGACCTTCGTTCCGTTGGAACGGGTCTTTCGTGGAACGGTGAAGGTCGTGTCAGTTACCGACACACAGCCGGAAGCGGATGTGACGCGATCGTGGATCGTGCAAAAAGAAAACATTGGGATTTCGTTGGTGAATCGAGCATAATGGAGCATTTATCACCACCTACGGTGCGTGGAGCGTGAAAATAGAAACATACTGGCCTCCAAACGGTTTCACTCGCCGGCCGTTTCTCGTTTGCGCCACGATATTTCGTTCAAAGCGAATTTTTTCTTCTTCCGAGAGAGAAACGGATTGTTCTTTTTGTATATTTTATACACATATTTATTAGATCACGAAAGTATTCGTGTATTATTACTATGGATGGGACAGTGTTGAGCAGTAAATGGATGCGAGCAGTGTGATTGAATTGATAAATTTGAAAATTGAAAATCTGCATAGAAATTACAGGACATCAAAATTTATACAAAATTTTTAGAAATATATTATGTGCGTTTCGTGGAATAGTTTGAAAGTTTGAAATATATTGTATGTGAATATTGTGATTTTATATTGTATCTATTAAAGAATAATCTCATCGAATACTGGAGGTCATTATTAATTGTAATGAATAATGGAGTTAAAAATTAGAAAACTGAGGAATGCCGAGTTTTTCTGACTTTCCATTTCGTAACACATCTTATTTGTGACAAATTACGAAATCAGAATGATTATAATATTCAGAATTTCCCTGTAATTTACTTATTATTATATTAAATAATATTTGTCGTTTGTTTATTCAATATTAAAAATTTGATGTGTTATCAAATAAGGAATGTCCATTTTATATTGTTACTATAAGTATTATAGTATTATATTATTATTATATCAATGTAATTATTATATTATTAATTATATTACATTATAATATATTAATATTATGTGGTATATAGTTTATAAATATATAAGTATACTGTAAAAAAGTACCTGCTGTATATACTACAGGTATTATAGTACTTATAAATACAACAAGATTGTTACTTGATAAACAGATTGTGGGTTTTTTGCAAATTAATATTTTTGAGAAAGTAGTTGAAACAATAGGACTTGGATAAAATTATTATTTTACAAATTAAATGTTGTAAAAAGCATCAATTTAAATATTTTTTCATATTATCTGCACTTTGCAATTTTGCACTTTAAAATTTTCTATAAATACATAAAAATTTACAGCCTACTGGTAAGTATCATAGTTTGCCCAACAAGTTATTCTTTCTTGAAATCTCTAATTAAAATACAATCTTCGTTTTATGAATGAAGGTTGTAAAGGACGAGAAACAATATAAAAATTTAATTTTCTTGAGAAAGCTATTTTGTGACGCTACACGTTTCTTCTCTTTGCTCCTCAATTAACTATTTACATACTTCCATGATCTCTGCGAAATAGATCAACAATACAAACGAATGACGAAGTTATAAGTATTATTTGTCTAATTTATGAATATTAATTGTAAACTCATCCAATTAGGAAATTAAGAAATTAAGAAAATCTTCGTATAATATGTATACAATAGAACGTTCGATATTCGAATTAATTCTTTTACTACTATGAACGATTCTTTTACTACATATCTCGTCGCAACTATTGTGTCGATTGTGCAATACTACTAAATATCTCCCTTCGTAACACCGAACGACGAGTTATCTCGCATAATTTCGCGCTTGCGAAGATGTCGGGTCGGGTTAGGTCGAGAATTTATTTCTGAATCGGGTCGGATTCTCGAAAATATCTCACAATACGAGATTGTCAGGATTTCTGAGAATTTCGGGATTGCTGTTGGAAGAGAATGTTGGAAAACTAGCCTTTCTACACAGGGATTTAAAATAAATTACATTTATCATATGTATCATATTTATCATATAATCATTATTTCTGCTCTATATTCTATCTTTTATAATTTTATAATATTCGAAAATTCCAAAAATTTCAAGAATCTCGAGAATATTGAGATTTTTGAGAATTTTCCAGAGTCCTGAAATTCTCGAATTCTGATCTTTAACCCTGCCCGATGTCTTGTCCGACATTTTCAAGTCCTTAGATATCTCTAGCTCCTGCGAGTTATCTCGTGTGTGTGTCTTTTACTAAGATAAATTGAGAACATTGAAGAAAAGACACAAAATATTGTTATGCGTGGTATTGGTATTACAAAGTATTTCCTTGATATCAAGATATCTCGTCAGTGACATCGCAAGAGCAAAATTGTCGAGGTAAAACATCAGTGGAATTGTAAAAGCGATATAGCTTGTTCGTGCTATTGCACAGCCGACATAGTTGTAGTGAGATGTCTTGTCGTGTTGCTAATAAGAAGACGATTATGATAGAAATTTCGGATAAAAAAACTACCATTTTAATATTAAATTCATTGTATTCAAGCAAAAATTAATAAAATTGTCAATTTATTTTAGAATGCTACAGATTTTTTGAATTACCTAACTTTCTTGCGTTTATGTGTTCTGTTATACTCTTTTTGTGTTTCGAATCATTAAAGTCTTTTTTTCAACGTAAAAAAACAATGACGTACGTATTCGTTGTTACTAAGGATAGAAGTTATCTTTTGTTTCAAAGAAATTCTATTCAAATTTATATGTTCCATTTAAAAAAATATCTGTGAAAAGAAATGTTATCTTTAGGGTCTTCTTTATAAGTATCTCATGGGACAGATATTTTAGAATCTGTGTAACAAAAGTTTCATGGGAACAAATTACTTTGACTAAACAATTAACTTCATTTAATAATATAATATCTAATAATATCAAATTACACTGTAGTTTTATATATATATATATATATATATATATATATATATATATATATATAATGTAACGTAATAATAGACGAATAGTGATTAAACAGATACTGCATTATTTGATAAATATCATTTTTGTATTAATTTCTCCTTGGATTCGTAATTATTCATTTCAAAGAGAAACACAAACAAGCTTTGAACTGACGAATTTTCTAGGAATTTATTACAAATAAATAACATATTCAAAATATGAATTTAACTGCAATAACTACTTAATATTATTCATTGAAGAGTATTCAGTATTCATTATGATGATTGAAAAGTTTTTCAATATTAACAAAAAAATTTTATTTCTATAGTACACAAGATTTATTCAAGGTGAAACCTTTATTTTCAAGAATATCTCTTTCATCCGTTGTCATTGAAACTTATAGTAATATGAAAATGTTTTTTTAAAAAGTTCCACGGTCCATGTTTTCAATAGAATTTATTAAAAAGTTCCATAATTTTTTCGATCCTTGGGTGTTTCAATATATGAAAAAATTATATTTAAGATACCTTCGTCAAACGAAATGTTGATTTATCATAATTTCTTATGTTATATTTTATCAATTTCGTGTTTTTAATAAAATTCTCTATCTCATATTTCAGTTAGATTTCAGTTCTTTTGCAGATGTGTATGTATGTATAAAATAGTTTAACACGAGAAAAGACATAAATATTAGTTCTAAAGTATAAATATATGAATAAATAATATAATATAAGTATTATAATAAATTTAGTAAATTTTAAAAATATAATATACAATAAAATATAAAATGTATAATTGTATAATAAAACATCTAATAAAATCTATTTATGTTCAGATGATAGGACATTTGAATAATAGAAGTTTTTGAATACTTCAGATATTAGAGTATTCGGATATGAAAGGCTGTATATATGTAACACGTAACTTTTCGGTATATTTTAACGATTTTTTTCTGCAAATTTTACCAATACAATCATGACAGTCATGTTATCGTTAATAAAATTTGAAAATGTTTTACACGACTCACACGATATATTCATAAGAGATTTCTGTATACATGCTGAAATACTTTGATAAATCTCTGTATATATAGAAGCATCGAAACTAGCGACCGGGAACAGGAAATGACGTGATGAAATCGACTAACGGCTGAATAAAAACCACGGTATCGCGGCCGAACCGGAACTGTCTGGATCCCGGATGATTTTTTTTAACTATCGAACTGCGAAATAACCGACAGATGAATGGCAACCTCCACTTATTCGATAGAACAAGTAGAGGCTCTGTTTACCAGTGCGCGCGAGTTGCCGTGACGCTGTTACGCGATAACACTTTTATGTTACTTCTAATTTTAGTATGAAATTTAATCCGCATAAAAGTTTCGGAGAATTGGATTTAATTATCGAAGCAAAATTTGTTTATATTGTTAATTAAAGGATACCAATCATTCGATCACTCGGATTGACAATTTTATTGAATATAATAATTTATTTTGGAATATTTTTATACATATAATTAACTCTAATTCATACTGATAATTTAATGAATCTATTTAATACTTAATTGTTAACGAAGGTCATTAGTTTCGTGTACAAGTTAATTCAAACCCACAATGACATTTTGTGATCAATTAATTAGTCAATTAATTTGATATTAAATCATTTCAATATATATAAATTTCGTTTAAATGAAATATACTTGCACGCAGGAATTTTTATTTACACATCTTAATTAAATAATATTTTTATTAAATTTCAGGATATTAAATGATCTTTGATATATTTTAAACATAGGGAAAAGGAAAATAAATTTTTTAATTATTTCATGTATAATACACCCTTTCTTAATTGAATCCCTATTTTTCGAATATCTTAATGTTCAAATATTAAATTTATACCAGAATAGAATGTCTGCTAGTTGCAGATGAGTTTTCAGTTATTAACAGATAAAGATAAGTTCTGATAATATAATATACGAATATTAAGATATTCAAAAAATAGAAATTCACATAAGGGAGACTCTGTATTACTTCTGTATTACGTCTAAGTGATAAATTGAAAAAAAAATAAAACATAGTACACAGAATAAGAATGTTTAAATTCACTCTTACGTTCTCTTCTAGCGATTCACGAATGTTCAATTTACTGTCTATTTGAGTATCAGTGAAACTGTTGTAATATAAATGTTCGTATAAAACAGTTTACTGTTTTGCACGACAAAACAAAATTTTTAAATACCGCTAAAATATGAAGAGTCAAAAAAGACAGCTTATTGCATTTGTCATGTATGATACATGTTCAGTGATTTTTAAATATTAAAGAGGTGTTATCTAATTCTATCTCGATTCATCAAAAGAATGATGTGCAGAAAAACATGGGGAAATGTCTGTCATTGATACTATCCGGTATCCATTTTCCCTAACAGAATTTATTCTTTTCGCACACTCTGTATCAGAACAATCGTAGTTTCGCTGCAACCTCTCGTTTTTAACTGTCCAGTTAATTCGTCTGTTTGTGTTAAAACACTTTGTCAATCACCTGTCCATTACAAACGCGAGTATTATGTCATTCGTACTATGTTATAAAAGTTTAGGTTATTTAATTTTATTTCTATTTTTGTATTTTATAGTTGATGACATTGGTAATAAAATTAAATGAAACGAAGCAATTCCAAAATTAAGCAATGCGAAGCAGAAATTTTTGTGTCTTCGAACACAATGATGAATAGTTGAGAATTAAACTAACTGATCCATAGATTGGAAAAAAAAACATTCGAATCGAACTAATGAATTTTATATAATGATAAATGAGCAAATTTCATTCGAATTCGCGAACGAAAGTAAAACAAACGAATTAAATTAAATTAATACGTTTATTATATCGTATAAAATGTACAGAAAATTAAAATGGTATAAAAAGTAGCAGTATAATTGCAAGAATAAGAAGAGAATACAAAGGTAAAAAATAAAAGCAAATTATAGAGATAAGTAACGCCAGACTCAGTTTAATTGCTATTTCTAAGCTAACTTCTTATATTCTCGATATAAATTAAATGTTAAGTAACGAACAAAGCACACGCGATGTGTATTTTAGAGCAAAAAATCCGATATTCAGTTTTTTATTTCCATAACATAAAAATTATTATTAATATTTATAATATTAATAATTATTAACATTATCAATATTATTATTATTATTATTATTATTGCTACTATTACTATTATTATTATTATTATTAATACAGAGTTTCAATGACGGAGTTGGTCAAAAGGCGTTTTATGTAAAATAAACATATTGCAACGTACAAACATAAAATATAGATATTACATGAAATTTAAACAAATGTCAAATAACTAACATAGAAATTCTCAAATTCTATTTAACGTGTTCTCAAATTGATTAATTTAAAAGATACGATTTAAAAGGAATTATTGTTAAAATATTATCGTTAAATAACAATTATTATTGTTATTTAATAGAAATGTGGTCTATTAATGTATCAAAATAACGTGTGAGAAATACGCAAACGTATCATAATTGTACAATGACGAATTTGAAATTTTGAAAATTCGAGTATTTAGAAATCTATATATCTGAGAATTTAAAAATTTGAAAATTTGAAGATGAACTTTCGCGTCAACGCAATGTTAGTCGTTAATGGTTTAATAATATTCTTTCTCGATCTTAATTTTTCCCAATGTTAATTAGCAGTTAGATATCATCGCCGATTGTTTTTCGCTTCAATATCAATTCGATAATCCGCGAAAAAAAGGAAAGTGAGAGATAATTCGATTCGGAGAACCTTTTTTCCTGCGGAATAGTAGATCGAACCTAATGATATCGGAAAATTTTTTTGTTTAGCACAAGCTTTCGATCTAATAGAAGCTTTTCTACTCGCCTACTATGGGAAAATAAAATTAAACTTGCTTTCCTACGTGTTGTAAGTTGTAGGTATTTGTATGTTGCGTTGTAAGTGTGCGTATATTACACATCGGGAAACTGGTACGACCAAGTATATATAAAGAAGGTTAATAGAACCGTATACGTTTCGTTGTTGGAAATAAGCCTGACCTGATACATAAGCAATTGAGAAACAAGCAAGTCATTAAGTATTTCAACTCTCGTCTATCTCTCATTTCTTTTAATTTGATTTGTCCTTCAAATTGATACAATGGCAAAAAATTTATTAATGAAGAAATAAATACAGTGGAACTCCATTTATGTGAATTTCATTTATGTGGATAAAACTTTGCTCGATGCTCGATTAAATGAACTTTTGCTGGTTGAATCCATTTATTTAAACTTAATTTAAACCAATAAAAATTAGCATTTGAATAATAATAAATAGTTGTTTTTGGAGATACGAAGAAACTTTGTTAACAAAAGTTGTTCGATAGAGAGAGAGAGAGAGAGAGAGAGAGAGAGAGAGAGAGAGAGCAATAATATGCCAGTAACCATTTTTGTTGTAATTGCAAAAGTTTCTGAGATATCAAGAATTTAATGGAATGAGATTTAAATGAAACTATACATTTTTTGACCCATTAATCAATGAAGATCAATGTTCTCTAGAAAAAGGTATTAACCTATGCATGTTGAAAAATTATTCATTTACTAGATACTTTTAATTTGATTTTGTAAAACATATTGTATGAAAGATAAGAACAATATGAACACCATATCTGTACTTTATAAAATTTTATATCTAAAATCTATATTTTATATCATATAAACTTTACAAAATTAAAGTTAAAATATTTTCTAAGCTGATAGTTTTTCAATACATGAGATCGTTCTTTTTTATAGAGAGTATCTAGCTATATCGACTAGTCAAATGGGCAAAAAGATGTGAGATCATTTTAAAAAAAGAAATGATCTTGAAATTTGAGGAACTTCTCTAGCTGTAAAAAAAATTGTTGCTAACACACTACAGTCCCCTCTCTACTGAACAACTTTCATTCACAAAGTTTTTTCATATTTCCAATAACAACAGAGACATTCAAATGCTAATTCTTATTGGACCACCCTATATAAACTGTTTGTTTCCCGACAAATTTTTATATAAATGGATTTCTACTATAGTTAGATCTGCAAATTGTTTTATTAACAATAAATAAATAAATTTCTATTCAAATGTGTATTAGTTTTGCACAAAAAATATTGCATATAGACATTTAATTTCACATCATCATCTTATTTTCTATATTTTTTTGTCTAATGTTATAATCATTAATTTTTCACTTATTACAATTACAAAAACTATAAATCTTCGCATTTTCGAAAGTGAATTGAATGCATAATTATTATACTATTATAGTACAATATAATAATTATAATATTAATTATTAATTATTACAATAAATATTACAGTAATTAAAAAGCAATTTATTTTTTGTCAAGGGACTTGGAAACGAATATTATTGTATTTGCAACTTTGGCAGCACATTTTGCTATGAAAAACCTTTGCTATCAAAAATGGTTTATATTAGAAAAAATAATGTAATATTTTACCAAAAAAATGTTGTATTTTTCACCAAAAAATAATGAAATAAATTCTAAAGTTTTTTCCAAAATGTTCCATTTATTCTTTACAATTTCTCTGACTATAAAAAAGATATCAAAATCATACTGTATTATCCACTGAAAAGGATAAATAATAATGACAATAAATACTATAAATACTATATAAATGTAAATGTTAGAAATACTATTTTTAATTTAGTAAAATAATTCAATTAAAATAAATAGTAAATTACTGATAAAATGACTTTGATATTCTTCATACCAATTTCTCTATTCTTATTGATTAAATTTCAATATTACAGATACCTTGTACAACTTGTAGAACTATTTTCTCATCTATATTAGAATACAAATATTGATTAAATTATAAATTGAAAACGAAATCATTTCATGATCGTTTTATCTATACGTGAAAATGAAATCGATTTTTAAGAACAGGTTCTAAAAAATTTTACTAACGCAAAAACTTTATAATATAATTGCTTTAATTCAGATGAAGATTGTGCTTGAAAAATATTGATTTTATTGATTTTTCAAGTTGATCATAAAAAAATTTACAAAAAAATTTTGATATTCTTTATAAATAGATTTGTAAAAATCGAATAATATTTCATGAAGAAACTAATGACATACTTAATATATATAATAAAATGTGATAAGTATGATGACACTCTTGCAATTTGCGTTAACATTTTTGAAGCAAATATTTTTCAGGATAATTCCGTAACCAAGTTTAATAAAAAAAATAATTGGAAACAAAATACAATATTTTTACGATTTCTCTCACATGGAAAATCAGAATGTTTTCTCAAAGGGAAAGCTTAAGTAGTTCAGATAACTTGAGTGTATGAACAAGATTTCCGCATTTCTGTACATCGCCGAAATCGATATATAACAAACAAACAAAGAGAAACGAAATAAACGATTACAGCCTAAATACATATTGTGGCCTGTTTTCCTCGAGGAATGGATTAGAAATGCAACGCACGACCGAGTTCATTGCGCGGGATCGATAAAAGCCTAGCCAATTCGATTTAAGATCGTAACGAAATCAAAGGTCGCGGGATAGGGGATGGAGAAGTGGTTTGCTGCGTGTATATCGATTGGGGACGCGGTTCGCCCACGAGACTAGCCTACATTCTAGCCCCTTGCTTCGCCCTTCTCTCGGCTAGCTTGTTTTCCCCTGTCTGACCTCTCTGCAACCAGCCCTCCCTCTTCCCCCTTTTCCCACTGAATCAGCTAGCTCTCGCTTCAGCCTCGAATCCTCATTCAACATTCCCTCCTCTCGGCATTCTGCTTCCCCAACATTCCCTTTCTTGCTACCTTTCAATTGCTACTCGGGCACAGATGAACGAAAAGAGGGGTAACGCAGACATCCTGGAAGGGACTGAGAGGGGAAATGGGAGTCGAAATCAAAGAATCGCACGAGCCCTGGAATGCAAATAGAATAAACGAAAGAAATATAAACTTCTTTCATGGTCTAGATGAATGAAAAGGGTTGTAAAATGAATTGGTACAGAGTAGATCGATAATACAGAATTATCACCGGCAATAAATTATTTGGGTCGAAATAAAGAAGCATTGAAGAACGAATTGGGAGAAGGTGGACCGATAATATAAAGTGGGTCATGATCGATTTTGTGATATAAGATGTATATAAGTCACTAAGTTCGAAGTTTCGACTTTCAATTTTTCTTCGTTTTTACGCTTGTTAACTATCTTTCTTTCTTATCTTTTGCTCTTCCCTTCGCATTAGTATAATGCACCGCTAAAAAAGGACTCGTCCCCGTTCGAGGTAAAGATAGGAAGACGAAGTCGAGAGTCGAAAGGGACGATTCGTGTTTCCCCGCGTGCAAAAGTGCATGTTGGGATTGAAGCGAACTATATTGAAAGAACTATGCGAGGCGTCTTTTAGAAATAAATTGTGACAGTGTAATATTGAGCAGGCACAAAAGAATGGTTTTTTCCGGTTACTAGTCTCATAAATTTTCGTCACCGGTAAACAATTAAATTAATAATTAATACCAAAATTAATAATTAATATCTATTAAAATATTCTACATACAGTTTAAATGATAATAATTATAGTAAACAGATTGTCTAACAATCATGTCTAAACAGAAGTCAATGTCAATTTTGACAAAAAATATCAGCATCGTTTCAGCAATTGAAAAAGAAAGAATAAAAAATCCGTCGTATTGACGAGTTTGGTGGTAATTTCACTAAATACACTAAACTATAATATTATTTGTTTCTTATGAAACATTGTCTATCCATTTATTATTTATTTTTAAAAAGTTTGCATCTTTAGATCTTTGAAGTTGTTCACATTGAGAAACATCTCTTACCTATCACGTAACATCAACAGATATCACAAATATCGGATTTTTTTTATACAATTTTCATACGTGTCGTTATGGCAAGATTAATTGTACTAAATAAAACGTTTTTAATTACTAAATCAACGAAAATGGATTTATTATGTTCTCCTCTCGTGTGATCTTCCTCTGCATTCCGGCCGTAAACTAGCATCGACCAGAAGTGTGATTCTCCACTATAAAGCCAAGTGTTTAACAAGGATTTATTTTAAATATTCGATCGATCCACCTTTGCCTTTCTATCCATTGATTCGTCGAACGCTTTCGAAAACCGAATTACCCTAACGACCGTAAAATAGGTTGAGCAAATGCAGGCCGGACCGATGAATTTCCACGCGAGATTAACCGTCCCTGAATTATCCGAAAATAATATAGCATGAAACTGCTTACCATCGAAGCTGAAAGAAAAGACACACTAACGACACACGACAGAGCAGTGCATACAAGCGAACACTGTTCTATCCTTTCTGATAAAGACGAACGATGCGTGGCAACCCCCTCGAGAAGGGGGTGGGTGAATAGGGGAAGTGAAAAAGTATGCAGGTAGTAACCAGGAGGGGTAGAACACGAGAAAGGAAGAAGAAAGAGCGACACCATCGGTAGCCGCAGCTACCGTCGACCGTGGTAGCTGGCTTGTTCAGAGGATGAAGCGGGGCTAGCTGAGGGGAAGGCAGGTCGCCTCGTATCCGTGTCACGAATGCGCGCGTCTGTACTCCACCTCACCACCCTCCACAGCCACCGAAAGAGGTGAATGCAGTTGGCCGTCATTTCGCAACTCGTTCAGACGCCATTCAGATGCGTCCGATGGAAGTTGCCGGCGTCGTGCTACTTTCACTTCGTCACTGAACTTCTCGATTCGAACATAGAAGACCGACGTTGGACATAAACGTCTACGCGTTTAATAGAGAATGGATCGTGGCTAACGTCTATATCTCTGAACTTCGTTCAGAAAGGTGTAGAGATCAATTAGAGACAAGAGAAGGCAAGAGAGGAAAGGTGCGACGGTACTATTCTATCTATAGTATAAGAAAATCGTAATCGAATCGCAATCAAACAGTCATCTCGCGCGGAGTATACGCGTACAGCTGATGGTCAACTGTTTCTCGTAATAGCTGCAACGCTGTGGGGTGAATCGACGCCGAGATCTCTGCTGGTGATCTTTGAATGGACCGCCGCGCTGTGGTGGTGTTTGCCGGTCGTTCCTCTTGAAACGCGACAGACGTGGGACGATGAATTTTTCAAGGATCACACTGACGGGAGATGCCCAATGAGTAACGCGATGTTGACCGAGAAACTAACTAACGAGTAGGTGAGCGGGCGTTATTCACTGATCTTCTTCGATTCGATTCGATTCGAGGTAGTGAATAAGTTGATTTCGAGTAAATCGAACTTACAGTCGTGATCGTATCTAAGAATCAAACATCTACGTAAACGGCAGCGGCTTTATTCGAGTCAAAACTGATTAACTCTACGTTTACATAACAGGATACATAGATACATCTAAATGCATCTACATTCAGCTAAGAAAACTAACCTAGAAGAATAAAGAATTTATCTTTGAAGAATTTTCTTATCGTAAGATTCACAATAAATTATGGAAAATAGTGTCTGCAATTGTTATTTTATCTTGCATTTTAACTTACGGAGTTAATCAGCGTGACTCTTGACTGATCTATTTGTTTCTTGAGGATAGCGATAGGATCATCCAAGAAAACATAAAGATTTAATTGTATTTTTTTCTTTTTTTTTTTTGTATTTGCACAAAATCGTAATTTGATTAAGGACGATTAAGCATGAAATTATTAGAATTTACATTTGCGTGCGATACTAGATAACATTTTAATTAGGAATATCAGGAATATGGTCACGTAGATTTCCTATGAGTCACTCTATCATGAGACAACCTACCGTCGGAAAATCGATTCGGCATAGTCTAATCTACTTTAACCAAGGCAGCTCGTATCATTTTTCATTAAAAATACAGTCATGCAATCACTATTAAATATTAACATTTCAAGAGAGATTCTCTACAAGTTCTTCTAATAGACGTCATACTTGAGAAAAATATTGACAAACTGCACAAATTGAAAAATAAACAAAACTGACGTTACCCAAACACTCCTTTAAATTTACTTCTTATAGTTTGCCATTATTTATTTATTTTTCATCTGTATCGACAGATGACAAATTTGTAGAATTGAGTCACTTATTTTTTGAAAATTGAATACTAATTATGTAACTAATTAAGAAATTAATAAAAGCTGAAAACGATTAGTTTCCCTCTAAGAAATCCTTTTAGGGTTATTAGGGATATGTTCGATGAAAAATTGTCGATATTCTAAACTATTATAGTTTTGTGAAAAAGGATCGTACAATAATTCAGTTGGCCACATTTTAAAATCTGAAACCCTTACTTTGATAGTCTTGAATTCGTTTTTTGTTTTTTTTTTTTTTCAAAAAAACGTTAAAGTAGTTGAGACATTATGCAGTAGTTACTTTTGTTTTCGAAAATTGTAAAAATTCAAACATCTGCGAAATCAATGGAAAAATATTATTTCTTGACTAAATCCATCATGGTCTTGAAGGTTGAAATGTTCTTTTTGCAGCGAGTCTGCAACATTTGCTATCGGCGCTTTTTCCGTCATTTATTAAATTTTATTAAATTTTGAATATTAAAGTTAAACGATGAAATGTCAGAATTTCTTGAATTTTTGTTGTCTAACCGCGCAATAAAGTGCAATGAAGAAAAAGAATCGCACAGCAAATTTCACAGGTGCATTGCAAAGAGAAAATTTCTAGCTTCAAGATCATGATAGATCTAGATGAAAAACATTCTTTCAATAATTTTAGAGTTATTTGAATTTTTACAATTTTCGAGAATAAAAGTATCCTTGCTTTCCCTCCCGCTGCATAATATAAAAATACTTTTGAGAAAAAAACGAACTCAAGATCGTCAAAGTAGGAGCTTCACGTTTCAAAATGCGACTAACAATAAGTGAATTATGATGTTCTTCACGAGATCACAATCACAATTTAAAAATATCGACGATTTTTCATCGGCTATATATGAAATTTTGCGATTGTATCTCTGTTGAATGTTCGTTCGTTTGAATTAATTTTAAATACTCGATTATTCGAATCTTTTCAAATATTCAGTTTAACGTTCACATCAAATATTTAACATCCATGATTTTTGTAAGGTTCTAGGTGCAAAGGGGGAAAAGAAGATAGTCAAAGATAAAGAGCGGAAGTACGTGAAGTGTGTTGCACATGTTCGGCGAATAAGCATCGAGAAAATTGCTTCTTTTCTTTTGCTTTTTGACACGCCGTGACAGCCACTTTTGTGGACGAAGGAAGTCTTGGCTGACCGGGCAGAACATCCTAAAAGGAAACATCAAGGTACTGCTCAGAGTAGTTATGTTTATTGCCCTTAGAAACCGCAGCGTCGTCACGATTTTTTTCCTACCCGAAGGCGTCCTCGAAAATAAAACGTTTTCCAAAACTTTCGAAGTTCTTGCACATTTTCTTTTCATGCTTATTAAGCCTCTACTCATTTTTTTTTCTTCGATTTCGATAAAATTTAAACTAAAACTTAAACGCGATTAATTAAATATTTTTTATTAATAAAAAAATACAAGTAAGAAAAAGTAAGGCTTACAAAATTAGAGGTTTGGAAACTGAACCATCAAATTTAATGATTGAAATAAAAAATTCATATAAAAGTCCGTAGTATTTTTTAAACGATCGAAAGGAATAGACATTTTTCTTTATGTGCTTTATCGGCAGGATGTTGCGAGGACTGCGGCCAGTGACTTACAATTCACAACAAAGATTTCATAGAAAAATGAGTTTTCATTGAACTTAGGGATGTGTGTATTTAGTCGTGTAAATGGTAAAATTCTTTAATAATTTATCGTATCTTATCGCGCTATAGTAATTAATAGGGTGATTTGAGTTTTTTTTTAAGAAAGGAAAATGTCATTGCATTTTAATCATCGTTTATATACACGTCATTTTGTATAGAATATTTTTTCATATTTTTTTAAGTTAATTTTAAAATTTAATAACTCTTTATATTTAGTATTTTATATTATAAATAATTTTTTATTTGTATATAACTGAAATTCGTTCTTTACAAAAAAGTATATTATGTAATCGAAATTTCGAAATTTTTATCCCGACACAATATTTAAAATACCAATTTTTTTATAATCTTTCATGTCAAATATTTTTAATTAAACTTTTTAAAAATTAATTTGAAAATCAACGATAAATTCATATATGCGATTAAATTTGTACACGCTACGTATCACAAATAATCTTTTGTATGAACATAGTTATAATTCATTTTTTCATTAATTGAAGTTGCAAGCGTGTACGTTTTCACACTTGTTAAACTTAAAATTGCACATTTTTATAATAAATTTGTAAAATTTATAGATCAACTTATCTAGTAAAATTCTATGCATGTTTCTAAAGTTTGTTTTTAAAACACTAATTTTTGACTGTAGATTATCTGTACAATAAAAATAAATGTAGATTACTTTTTTAAAATAATCTCAATTACTTTTTGATAAATAGCTCGTGTATGTGTATATATATATATATATATATATATATATATATATATATATCTTTTATTATTTATTTTTATTATACAGTTACTTAATAACAAAGAATTATAAAATATTCATCTTTAGACTCGAAAGTTACATTTCGTATAATGATTGAATAAGGAAATACGTTTACTGCATAAATACGTATAAATCCTTTATCACTATCCTAGAATCAATCTTTTTATAAAGTAAAATTGCAAAAATTTATAAAGTGATAAAAAGTTATAAATAGTCTATGAAACATATGGACAACGGTGAATCCCTAAATTTTTCTTCCACATATTCTCGCAATGCTCTCCGTAGGATACTCGACAGAAAAAACCCTTGAAAGTCGTCTCGATACAACCCACGCGTTTCTTTTCCGAATCGACGATACGCAATTTTACGCAAGTGCGTGTCTGGCTGCGTGCGCCCTACGAAAGCTCGTAAGCTCCCTCCGAAGGGTGAATAAAGCTTCCAATTTAGTTCGTGCCATGACTACGATTCGTACAGGTCCACGCTTCTTTACACTCGTAAAACTTCGTTTTTGTTAATAGCTCCCCCTTCCAGTGCTATAACCTGTGTTTGATCAGTTTTCTTTTCTCCGCCGCGAATTCACATCAATTTCTTCTTATATAATAATCATGATTTTATCACGATTTTCCAACTTGATTGAAACAAATATTGAAATTGATCAGTGATTCATAAGCAAACACCGAACATTTTCTAATAGTTCGTTCGTTTATCTTTCTTATCGTTGAATTAATTACGAAGATATTACGAAATATCGAACGTTACGAGGAAAAATGTGCCATTGAATGTCAAATCGTTAAAGTATACAATGTTATCGAGTAAATGTATTCACAAGACATGTACACAAAGTATATTTTTTGAGAGTTGAGAGTTAACGGAAAACACGAATTTTTTTCTATGAAGAATTATGTTTATACAATCAATCATGCCGGTATTTGCCAATACCAGGAGAATTGGCTTCGCTCGTCTGTGACAGCAGGCTCGGATTAATTAATTTACGGATACGTCGGATAAATACGGAAAAGTTTTGAAGATTCGGTTCTGCTAGGTCGGTTATTGATCTTTCAGCCAGTACCGATGTTACAACAATAAGTCGGTCAGCATTATTGAGTGACAACATCGGTAGGCAGCTTCAGGGAAACTACAGTTCGTTGAACGTCGGAATATAGTATTACGTTACATGAATAATTAGTGCAATATATTGTTAGTTAAAAAAAGAAGATAATCGAAAAATCTGGATATTGCAACGTTGCAAGAAGAAATACATACTACAGTGACAAAAAATCGGAAGAAATTACGAAGATGAAAATTTCAAAAAATACAGTTAAAAAAAATATGACAATTTTAAACAATGAAAATTGCACATTCATATCATCGTAGTGGAATTTTATTTACGAAAATTCGGAAGGTTGAATGGTAAATAGAAACGAGAGATTTGAACAGAGCGAATACTGGATGTCGGTCGTATGGCAGGGATGAATAGGCAACATCCGGTTTTCTGATTCATCGAGATATTCTTGAGAAATGCGTAAGGCGCACGCTTAGACGTTCACGTCGATTCAATATTGTCTTAACCGATGAACAATTGATAAAGTCGGGCTGATATTAAAAGGCTATTGTTTTTTTAACTCGGGGCAAGATCAACGCTGTTTTGTATCATGTATCTGTCACGAGATAAACGAAGATTGCTTCTACGCTGGTTGTACGCCAATCGATGGATGTTGCTTGTGTAAAAGAAAAAATAAGAAAGGGAAAGAAGCAAAATCATGGTCGTTTAACGATTTCAAACAGATGGAAAAGTACAGTACAAATGCAAACATGAGGCAGTGTTATAACCGAGATCTCGTACACGGTAATTTGAAATTTTCGTTCATTTTTTTTTTTTTTTTTTAGTTTTTTATTTCTTTATGGCGAACTTTAATTTTATAACTTATGCACATGCAGAATGATTCATCGCCAAGATATGAGTCAGAAAAATATTTCTTTTAATGTTAACCACCGTGACGCATATATGTTCTTGCGCAGATTTATTCATAAATTGAATTCCGTTAATGATAAAGCTGACATATATGTAAATAAGTACAACTCGCGTTTTTTATTATTATTTTTTTTTAATATATGCGACAAATTTCATCTATACTAATAACACTAAGAAATATCGAGACATTTATATTAACTTACGAAGTTAAGTGAAAGAACTTGCAATGATTTTATTTTTAATATATAGTATAGCTATAGGATGAAATAAAACTATTATTAGAAATTATTAGAAACTTGACATTGAATGATAAAATTCGTAATTACCAAATTTCGTAGAACTATTTTGTTTAATCAAAAAGCTATTTATTTTTAGACTGTTTAATTTTTGAGCTATCAAATAAAAAAGGGTTTCCCAAATCGATCAATAGATAAATTCTTATGAGTAGCCATTTCAATCTCAATTTCAATTTACCTCGAATCCGATTTAATACTTGGTTTCGAAAATATTGATAAATTTTTTTGAGAAAATGATAAATCTTTAATCTTTAAAAAGTTTAATTGTAGTATATAATGTAATGTAATGTAACGTACATAATATAAGAAACTAAGAAACTTCAGAAGTTTGAAAGCTACCAATCGAAATTTTAAAAACTTGTAATTATTGAATGAGTTAAATTTTCCATCATGTTCATATATTCTTAAATAACCGAAACTGTTTCGTAGCATATTGTTACTCATGAACATGAATGTATTCGTCTAATCGTCGAAAGAAGTTTGAAACGAATCGAAACATGTATTCATGCGATGGCCGGAACAGGATGCAAAACGCTTTGTCCCGACTCAATAGGCAAACGTAAAACTTGATTCCGAATGCACTTTACTATCATTAGTTGCACGTGCTTCGCTTTCATTCATCCTTAGTCCCTCCCGCCAAATTTATGGTATTAGTAGTAAATCAAGCGCGCGATTGGCTGCCGTTTGTGTATGGCTTGTCGCTGATTGGCTTGTATTTACCCCCATATGTAACCGAGTGTAAAGCCGAAGAGAACCGAAGCCCAGATCACAGTACAGAAGCGAACTGTCTTCGGCAGTTTGAACGAGAAACTTGCGCAGTCGAGACTGACTACTAGCCTCTGTTAGCAGTATCAACATGGCTGTTTACTCGTTCACGCAACCGCTACTTTCAAATCGTGATTTGTACGTTAATCTCGATCGTACGACTTTTATATTCATCATGTGCTTGTTTCTGACCAAAGGTATTGATCGAATTTTCATTATTTTGAATATTCTTTTTTTCCTCATTTATACGATCATCGTCAATACATATACACACGGTCTTTGTGCACACAATCATGAAAACAGGATGTAATCTATTCGTGTTTTTGTATTTATGTATAAGTGGGAAGTACATGTGTACATATAGTGTATAGTTGTGTGAGTGACTGGAACGACATCTATTCATCCACTTGTCACATGCAGTTCTCTCATTGGTGTATACTCCATCTGCTCACGTTGCCCAGTCACCCTTCCCTACTTCAGAATTTCCTTGGTGCTTCGTTCATAAAATTAACAAGATGTTTACTTCCTGCGTGACCGCACGGAAGTCGGAAAGAACTACATCCAAGGATTTTTCCATGAGACTCAAAGAAATTCAGATTATCGTCAAGTGGAACATGCCGTTGCTAATTCACAGATCATACCCATTCACAAATCATGGACAAGTGTTTGATATTGTTGATAAAAGGGGAAACTTAAAACATTGTTTTCCTTTTGGTCAAAAGTTTTCGTTTAACGTGTGTGGGCTTCTACGTGTAACGTTGCACAAATTCTTTGTACATTACAACATCCTAAAGATATCGGTTATTATTCTCGACATAAACGAATGTAAATTTCTATAAGTGTGTTAAGGGATAGCGTTGTATTATAATATTTAAAAGATATCTGACATCTGATAATGTTCTGTTGATCAAGAAAGCAATAACATTTTTTATATTAACTAGTTAAACTATTTTTATTGCATTAATCTAGACTATTTTTTATATATCAATAATATACCAATGCAATATAATATAATGTATTATGATTATTTGAGAACAATTTAATTTGTTGCAGGAGCTACAAGTACTCCTTTGATTAATCACTATGTAAATGATGCAAATTATTATGACATCTCAAGTTATGATGACAGATCGGATCCCTTAGAGAAATTTTACTTAATTACTGAACGAAAGTGGCACACAGATACTGTGTTGCCTATACCTTTATTACCATCTACAAAGGGAATGTCAACTACATCTCATCACAGGTACACATTCGGAGAACTTTGTATCTGATATCTAATTGTTGGAAATATCATTAATTTATTTGATATTAGTTTAAGATATGAACTTTTTACACACAGGACGTCACAGTCCATAACAGGACTGGATGATGCTGGAATGGATTTGCAAGCAGCTCAACTCAGTACCCGCACAGGACAGGAGGTACGCTCTACTGCAAATTTATCATGGCTAGAGTGGCAATTGCCAGTGTACATAGGACTTTGCGCCATTGGTAGCGCCATTCTCTTTACATTCCTGGTAAGATTTTTTTCTCAAATTCTAATCGTTTGTTGCATATGTTCAAATAAGACGTTCTATAACAAATTTTATGTTCATTTTAGGTTTTGTTATGGCTGCGGAAACAAATGTCGCGTGAAAAAGATACAGAAGATGGTGATAGGAAAGGTTTGGTAGAGGAAGGTGCTGCAGGTCATTCAAAAAAGCCTGTCAAGCCTGCAATAGGATCAGTTGAATGGATTCATCAACCTGCAACAAAACCATCTATTCATTCAGTCCAACCTACTCCGTCTGTCACACAAGCTACTGGTTTACCAGAGGTATGGTTCTCTGTCATTCAGATGGATGATGATAATTACGAAAAAAGAATGTGAAATTAACGAATTTCTCTATTTTTAGATAATGTCGGTGGTGACACCAGAACGCAGACCAGAACCAATACGTATAAAAGCTAAAGGATTATTAGAACGACGTGGATCAAGTGCAAGTTTGACTATAGAATTAGCGCCTCCTCCGGAAAGCCCACCACATATTGTTACACCTACTCGTGAATGTACTGCGGAGGAATTTTTGTTGAGCGCTGGAAATGTTCTATCAAGAGCTCAGCTTAAAAAAGCAATCAGTGACCCAACATGGTTACATAAAGAATTTTGGGAAGTTCCTCTTAACTTGCCTGAGAAATTGGATATTTGTGGATCTGGAGTAAAGAATAGATATTGTTCCGTATTACCAAACCCACAGTCGAGGGTGATTTTGCCAGCTTCTTCTGACGATCCTCTTTCTAGTTATATCAATGCCAATTACATTCGAGTATGTTTAAAACAAAGTAAATACAAACAAAATACACAAAATTGTCTTATTTATTGAGTTTAATCTAATAGGGATACGATGGAGAAGAGTCTCGCTATATTGCAACGCAGGGACCACTGGCTCACACTGTTGATGACTTCTGGAGGATGATCTGGGCAGAAAATGTGCTCGCTGTAGTCATGATGACGAAGCTACGCGAAGCCACAAAAACAAAATGTGAAGCATATTTTCCACTGGATAAAAACTGTCGCATGCAAGCTGGATCGTTTACTATCATTGTTAACTCTATAGATGCAAAAGAAGGCTATACGATTAGAGATTTGGAACTTCGATACGAAGGAAATAAAAGACATGTACAACATTATTGGTAATTACATTAAGTCTGATATGTTTTAGTTATTTCCAGTCATGCTATTAAATCATTTGATGTTAATAAACAATTGTAGGTATGATTCCTGGCCGGATCATGCTGTACCTCAAACTGCGGATACACTCGTTAGTTTAGCTGCAGAAATAAATTCTCTACCAGGTCCAGTTGTTGTTCATTGTAGTGCAGGAATTGGACGAACTGGTTGTTTCATAGCTTTAGCGACAGGAATGACACAGCTGTTAAGAGATGGAAATGTAGATGTGTTGGGTATTTTATGCCAAATGAGGTACAAAATATTTTTTTTTAATTAAAATTCAACTATTTAATATTTTAATTTTAAATTACTTAAAATCGAATATTCAAAAATTATATTTTTTGTTTAGATATGACAGGGGTGGTATGGTTCAGACAGCAGAACAATACGAATTCGTTCATCGTGCACTTTGTCTGTATGAACAGACGCTCGATGGTGGAAAATCGTCAAGTTCAGGAGATTGAAACTCTAAACAAGACAATTATGGGAATTGATAATTCATTAAAAGAAACAAATTTGTCAGAATTATTGTGAAAAGATTTACAAAACTACTGTAGGATATTATCTGCAACATGTTACTTCGTCCAGGAGTGAATATCTATGGAGGAACTCTGCGAAAAGAATCTCGATTCTAGACCAATATTTTTTCTGACCCTCAATTATTTAAGATTAGTTTCATCTCACTAAACAAGCTGCCATTTCTATACTGCCATGACCAATCGTTGACAATTAATATCAGTCACAAAGCTCAAGTTAAAGGTAAACGGTTTATTGACTTATGTTTTAAAGAATATACTGTTCTTAAATGGAATTAAAACTATTTGACAAATGAAAAAAAAAAAATATTTCGATGTGACTCTTGAGATATCAAGATTTATCAGAATAGTGATTCAAATTTTTATTGAAAAATTCATTCTGTGTATGTTACAAATTAGACTTGTCAGTTATAAATACTTGCGTCTATAATATTCTCAAAAGTCTATACTTTCTACGATATAAGCCATAAGCAATTCTTTCCTAGCTTTCTAGTGCAATAAGCTATTAAGAAATTAATGTTACTGTTGAATATCACAGTTATAGAAACGAACGTTAAACGGTTAGTGGTTATTTCAAAATGAAACCATGAATAAAAAAAAAGATAAATGATTATAAAATTGGGACCCACGTCGATTAAAATACTTTTATCTATTTGTAGTTCCTAGTTAATTTAATAGTAAAACATACACACTGATTTCCATGACTTTTAATTAATTTAAAAGACTGAATGCAGGTAGTACAATATGTTTATTACATAAGTTATAAATCTAACTAGAGATACAGTAGAACTCCATTTATTTGAACAAAATTTTAGTCAATATTCAATTAAATGAACTCTTGTTAGTTGAATTCACTTATTGCTGGTTGAATCTGAACTCCTGTTGTATAAGTAAAAAGTCACCAACAAAAAGGAGAATCACTGGATTTCTATTATATGAATTCCTATTATAAAAAAATAAATGGAGTTCTATTGTAATATGCTTCTCTGACCCATGATGTTATAAGGTTGTAAGAAATGTAGTTTTACTTAAAAAAAAAAAAAGCAAATTATAGGATTTATTGATTTGAAACTTGAAAGGCAAACTATCTATCTTCGTGTAGTAAAACAAAATTGAAATTGTATATCATTCTAAATATTATGTACAAAACTATAATTATTTATTCTATTTATTTTTTCGAGTAAAAATCAACATTTAATGAAATTTCAATGCAATTTCATAAATTAAAGCAACCACTATTTTTTTTGGTTTTTTGATCGGTTGAATTTATTAGTAAGTAGGTTTATGGATTTCTAAAGAAAAATTTAAAATAAATTTATCAACAAAAATGGCAATATGGTTTGAACAGCAATGTCTCTATATCTATTATAACTCGATTAATGTCAATGTCTATTATAACTCAATTTTGCCGTTGTAACGATATTAAAGTTATTAGTATTCACTGCTATCACATACCGTTATCAGATATATCCCAGACCTATGATTAATGATCGTTGTATATGATATTTCTGATTCGTTTTTTATATAATTTATTTTCATCGAAAAAAATTTCAATTTTCAATTACTATGTTCTATTAACTTGCGCGTTTCAATTTCAAATTGTTATGTATGCAATTTTGATGATTATATGTAACGACTGTTTCTCGAACATGTAAAATCGACTATTATTGATATAATGTCTTCGAATTATTCTCTCTTATAAGCGAACGAGTGTAAATGTGAAATTTTTGAGTGAAATATTGTGATACATAATGTATACATATATACCAATATATATATATATATTTATATATATATACTTGTACATATGTTGTACAGAAAGAAAATTATCTTTAAGACACCATGTATTAGTGTAAGCGAATTGAGAGTATATTATTTATGAGTGTATAAATCTTTGAACAAACTTTAATGTAAACGTATTAATAACAATAACAATAATAATAATTTAAAAACCCTTTGGTGTTCAATTGTACTTATGTGACGTAATAAATGTTCATAGTACCCATGCAGTGTTTACGTGTATTTTTTTAGCAAAATGGAGTACTATCGCGATTACGTACATTTATTTGCAAAGAATTATTATTTGTAATTTAAATGATTTTTATAATATAGCTTTATTAGATTACTTTCTATGTTTGTTTACATTTCTGTACTTTATAAATAAATTATTTGTATATTTCCAGAAATAAAATCCAGTAAATTCAGATCGTAGATACAACTTGTACTTTGTTATTTTGTTTAACACAGATTTAAATATCAATTTCAGTAGAACATGTTATCAAACGTTTGCATTATATATGAAAAATGAAAATAATTGAATTTATGATATACATATTACATTGCATTACTCTACACACACACACACACACACACACATATAAAATGGTATCAATGTTCCCTATCTAATGTTTTCTAGATTATAAGATATGAAATGTATGTAGCATATACAATTATGTTACAATTGTTATATTTGTACACTTTGAAAAACGGCATTGATTATTATTTATTAAAAATAAAATTCTATTTTTATGATTAACAAGAATTTATTCTTTGTTCCATTAATCCTTATATGTAATACACATATACATATAAATCTATCACTAACGAGTGAAAAAATAAATGATCGCGAGAAATGCAATTGTACATCTTTCAAATTTACGTCTGAGAAAAAAATTAACAACTCACATTTCTTGGAACGTATACAACCGATGACAAATTCTTTCATTCTGTAAGAAACAGCTATATAATTTCCGAAACAAGTACTTCGACACTGAACCCACTGATTTCGTTTTACCGCGCGAGTTGCAGTTCGGTGCCGCCATCTTAAGCTATAAGGTTATTTGCTAGTGTTCAAAGCTTCATTTACATCTTAAAATCGCTACATTAATTGTTACAATGTTTCAACAAATACACTATATAAAGACATCTGAACAATATTAACCATCCTATGAAGAAAGCTTGAATCCGAAAAGATTTATTGACGAAATTGAAGGATGTATTTACGATTGAGTGACAACGCGCGGTTCTTTCAAACCTTTGCAGCTCAGACTGACGCGTGTCACGTGACCAGTTCGTTCTCGGCGCGACACGGGGCGCGTTTGCATGTATTATGTATCGTGCGCGTGTGGTGTCGGGTACGGAACTCAAGTTTAGTCCGCGCCTCGGGATTCGACACGGCTCCTGGGTATACGAGCCAGCAGTAGAATAATGTATAGAGAAATCGTTTCGTCAACGTTAGTTAAAAGTTAGAAAAAAAAGAGAAAGAAAGAAGCAAGAGGACGTTACACGAAACTCGATTCAAGTAGTGATTTCTTTCGGATACTGTATAGGAATAATCCTTTTTTTTCTCTCGCGAAGCTTTCATTGTCGTCGTTCACCATACCGATTTTCAACGTCGATCGCTCGTAGATCGTATCGTTGCATTCGAAGGTGCAAGGGAAACGGAGTAACTACACGGAAGGAGTGAATTTATTCGGTGGAATTTCGAGGGGGAAACAATTAAAAAGAGACAGACAGTGCAACCGTGAGACTGAAAGTAACAATTAGACAGAAAGAAGAGAAAGAGAGAGGCAGAAAGAGAGAAGGAGAGAAGAGAGAGAGAGAGAGAGAGAGAGAGAGAAACGGAAGAGAGTTACATTAAACGTCGCGTACTATGTGGGACGTCGTGTCGAGTGACATTCTAGCCTGGAGACAAAATGGGGCCCGTTGATCGGGCCCGGAAGATCTCAGGGGTCCGATTATCAACGGAGATATGGATGTCATCGGGGACGGGGACGAGCAAACCCTCCAGGCGATTCTCGGTGAGTAGTACTACCAGCGTTTCGTTTCGTCACACTCGTGTTTCGAATGCACGATACATGTACGTAATTGTGTAAACGTTCATTACACAGCTTGGTGGAACGGTTCGCGACGATTGACAGGCGTGACAGCCGCAGGAATATCGCGAATTCGTAACATTTATTGTACATCTTGCACTTGTAGTGCGCGCCATACGAATGCGTTCTTGGTTGCTCCGAGTTCCCGTGCATTGACCTTAAACGCACCGGACATGGTTGATCGTGTGTTTTCGTCTTTCGGCTTCTTTGCTCTCTAACAGATGACCAGATTAAACAGCGTTATCCTGCTCCAGTTTGACCTTACCCATCCTGCGTTCCTTCTCTTCTTCTTCCGTTCGAATATTCTAGAATCTAGTGGCCAATGTCATGATGAAATAGAATATGAAAATGATTAGAGAAATTCCTCTTTTCCTAGAACTTTTATTTATCAAGTTGCATTTTTACGCGCATACTTTTGATTAAAACGTGAGAAATTAGCAAATACGTGAATATAGAGGAATTTATTTTTAACGAAAGTGCTTTAAACAGTTGGAGTTATAATTTTGAATGAATATATATGAAATATGTAAAATATATTTATATAAAATTTCTTAATAAACTTAAACTTTGCAAAAATATTAATTATTTTATAATAATTACTAACTACTGCAAAGTACTAAACATATATAAATGTATTAAAACATATATAAAAATATATATGTAAACCAAAGTATTTTTATACAGTTTAATTGACTAATGCTATATAAAAATATAAGCATTTTCAAAGGTAGTATCGATATAAATAAATAAATTAGATCTATGTTAGCGTAGTAATCGTGTTGAATGCAATAAAGCTGCTGAATAATTCAGTCAATAATTATTGTTGCGTAATACCATTCATAGATTCTTCCTGAATCGCTTGAATTCGAAGAATTCTCTTTGCAAAATACTTAGTTCGCTCTGATTGATCTCTCAAAAGAGAGTCGTGTGCCTACGTGGATACATTTACCCTACTTTTGCCTTGACTGTGCAACTCCCCTCCATGCTCGTTGAAAAACCGCCTTTGCATACCTGTTACACGTTTAGTTCAATGCATCGTGCTGCATCATTTCTTGCCATTATTCCAATGTAAATATGCAACAACCGCCATTATGCTCTTCTGTTCGGAACCAAAACTCGTATGAGTCACCGTTTCTCTTAATTTCGTAAGAAGTCAAATTAAGTCATCCGTGCTGAGCGTAGATCGAAATTGAGGGTCAAATATAATATTTCATTTGCAATTTTTCTTTTTTAATCAGTTTAAGTTATTGTATTCTGATATTGTTTTGTGCCGTTTGTTTCTTGATATTCTTTTTTTTATTACTTTTTTAATGAAATTTTTTATTACCATTTATTCTTGCTATTAAATCTTAGATGTTTATACAGATTCAAATTTTTATGAACATAATTGAAGAAATGAAAGCTAGATAGAAATTTATTTTAATGGATAATTATGCAATTGAGTATATTATATATTTTTACATGTTACATTTTTATTTACAATAATTGCAATAACTTTATTTATTAATATTTAATCTCAAAAGGTAACTTATTTATTCCATTTCAAAAGCATTATATTAATTTCACTGTATTAAATTTTTAATCACAAAATATAAATATGGAAGTCAAATGTAGAATCTGATAAAAACAAATGAGTATATGTGCTTATTGTAGTTTTTATCAAAACATGCATATTTTTATATTCTGTAAACAATTTTTATGACATTCTTCAGAATATTTCAACACACTACATAAAATATATAAATATGTTCAATACTCCAATTGGTATATGTAATTTTATCAAAATTTAAAGAAACCAAAGAATTTCTAAATACATGATAAATAACATTTTTGATATTATTGATTCTTTTTCTGTAAAGTATCTGTTACTACAACATGCCACAGGAAGTGATTTTGTTTAAAAAAAAATTTCATGAATATACATAAAATCTGAACAAACATTGAAGTCGATGAAACAGTTTCAGTAATAACAGTAGTTATCTGCTACTGGTAAAATCACTGGTACAATATCTGTGTTAAAATTTTTTTGATTTACCTCACTTATTGTTTTTCTGCGTGTTCATGGATATTTTATAAATAATCACGCAGGAGTGATTTGAACTCCTGGGTGCATTCACCTGCAACGAGTGCACCGTTGCATTCTTTATTTGGATCGGAGGTTGCAATATAATGCCAGCTTCACTCCGTTTAACTTGATCTTTCCTCGAGTAGGACTCTCGCGAGGATTATACAAATGAAGAACTCATTCATCCGATTACATTGAATGTAATCCACGTTCGTGGACAAATATGATTAAACGCGTTGAGTGCAGTTAATGGATGCAATCGGCAGGTTTCACTCTATTTCGAGTTAAATTACATAGAGCAATTACACTATTTCTGTCTGAACTTTAAGCCGAATATTAAATTGGGATGTTTGTAACATTTAATTTTTTTATATTTTTTTTTTAATTCTTGTATACAATTTGAGAGCACCAAATAAAAGTTTGAAAGCACTACGCATTCCATCGAGTTCAAAAATTTAAAAAGATTTCAAAACAACTGTTTAAGATATTCTTTTCATGAGAACAATTCTTTAAAAATTTATTAAAGTAAAGACTATTGATATTTATAATATTAATTTTAAATACCATATGTAATTGTAACTTATATATATATAATTACTTAGAGAACTCGATCGATCTTGATTAATTGTTAGACTAACTTGAATATATAGTGACTATTAAATTTTAATTCATGTTTCTCTAACTTATTAAGGATCAAACGGAGAAGCGTTTATAATAAGTAAACAATAAATTAAGTTATGAAAGTGAAATAATTTATATAAATCTGTCTATAGTTACTACAAACAAGAAATTATAAAGAATCATGGAAATGAAATACGATTTCTATGAAATCAAATAATTACTGTTGACTCGGAATTCTTCTCGAGATTTTCCGACTAAATCGTTTTGTATTCTAACGATTTCACGTTCAATTATTCTATCTAATAACACCCTGTACAGTGACTACAAAAAATACTAGCGCATTCATTTTCGAATAAAGTATTCTAACAGATTTTATATTTCATTTTTGTGGTATCGTATAAAACTACTAGTAAATAATGCGAATGAAATATTCGTAAATAGATATTGAAATTTCATTAATGCCATTATAAAGCTGTCACGATTATATGAGTACATATTTCACAGAGATTACAAAATATTCAAACAGTCAATTATCCATTATATCCACAAACCTCAATATTTAATGGAACTATAATATCTTATACTGGACTATAGGTTATAGATGTTTAGAATGATCATTATAGATATAAAATATATTACTAAAATCACAATAATATATATATTACTAAATTTTTACTAAATATACGTTTGCAATAAATATCATTTTTAGATTGATTGATTTCAAATTTAACCAATCAGTATGACTCGTCGTGTCCACGTTGAAGTACTAACTAAATTTTAAAATATTTTATACAGAGTATTCCAAACTTGAATGGCTAAATTGCAAGGACTTGCTTAATTTACAAAAAGGAGGAAAGAATGTTTTGTTGTAGTTATAAATATATATTTTATGCATGAAATACATAGCATGAAGTTGTAATAATATAACAAGTATTTTTAGTTCCTCAAGTGTTGTTTTTATGTTCGAATATAAACTTGACATTGGCGAATAATAAAACTAATAATATCACGAAGTTCCTGAGAATTTTAATCAATTCTAATAAAATTGCGTTTCTAATTCTTCACGTGAAGTCATTTCATGTGTTTTAAGCTAAAAATCAAATAGTCGATTGGTAAAAGAAAATACGTTCTATTTGCATGCAATATTTATTTATAATTCTGTAATAAAACGTTTGCTGACGAATTTTACTTAACGTTTTTTGTTTTTTAGTCCGTAGATTAAAACTTTCGAAGTTTAAGATATTTCATATAACGCGTATAATACAATGATAAGCATTCAATTTTTATGAGCCAATGCAATTGAAATAATTGGTATCTAAATGCTAAAATAAATACAATGGTATTTATTTTGGTATTCATTGTACAATTTACCAATGGACTTTATATATTTGGAAAGAAAATGAAGGACAAGGGAAAGAGAAAGAGAAGCACATCGATCGCGCGATCGTAAGATCCGCTAGATAGATCGAGCTCTCTCGAATATTACCGCAATTCGTCGGTCTTTGCCAACAATTCCAGTATTCTCTGTGCTCGCCGTGGCTGGCAGACAGTGAAAGTTGCTCGATGAACGTGCTTTTCCGTTTATTTGAAATTAGCAGCTCGATACTTGGCTGTAATCCTCGCCAATAACCAACGTTCTGTGCACACAATCGACAACCTTTCGTTTTTGGTTATCACTCGTTATTCACACTTGCACGATTGTTGTCCGAGTAGTTACACGGAGGGTCGTTGGTTGGATCTTTCTCGATTACTTTTGATATATCGTCATTTTTGAAATTCTTGTTTTAAATATTTATTTCACGTACACACCTTTCAAAGAACGTTTATTTTAATATTATTATGATTGCTTTTATAATTTTGAATTATGTTTAATTATTGTTAAAACATTTATATACATGCACATATGCACTTTCCTTTTCTGTAAATTTCATTCCTTGTTTTGCATTCGTTGATTCGTTGCACGTGTAACGCGCAAATATTACAAATCTAATAATTATTAAGCTCACGTAGGACTCACACTTTGAAAACTTCAGTAGAATATGATCAGTCATGAAGTTTATAAAGAATATTAGAAATCTTAATTTTGTGAAGCACAAAAGGAAAAGAAGGAAAATAAATGGAAGGAGTTGATCTTTAGATCCAAAACGATCATTTCGAAAGGGTTATTGAAACTTTGCGTTTGAAAATAACAATCTTCAGTTCCATTTTACTATGAAAATAATCTCATATTGAAGTAATGATTTTCCTTGTGGCGCGCAACGACGATAACCGCGAAAGCCGTCAAAGATCGGCGAGAAAGACCTAGGTACAGAACTAACTTCTAACGAAATTAGTGTAACTGTGTTAAATATAGCGATGTGAACTTTCCTCGTTGTTAATTAGTTCTTTCCGCGGTATATTATGCAAGCTTGATTCTTGCATTCAATGGTGAATTCAAGTACAGTGCAACTCCATTTATCTAAATCCGTCGGGTAATGAACAACTCGTATATACTTGTATGTAAGTTTTTATGAGAGTTCACTGATTCTTCCTACTACCTATGATTTCTCTTTTAATTCTCACCCGTCTCTCATTTTTTCAATTTAATTTGTTATACCATAACATAATAATGAAAAATTAATATTTACAATGAAAAAACAAATTGTCAAGTTTGCAAATTATTTTATTGACGGCATAAATATAGACTAAATTTTTATATTCAGCTGCGTGAAATTTTACACAGATCTTACTTTCACGTGTAAGTCACGATCTCAATTTCTCTAGTTTTGTGTAACGTTGAAATAATCTTTAAAAATTATTTAATCTTTAAAAAAATCGAACTCATAGCGAACTTAAAGTAAAAGGTTTGCTTTGCAATGAAACCAAATAAAATTTACTTGTAGACTTATAATATTATGACAGTTTAAGATATCAATAATTTTTCATCGTTATGAGTTCTATTATGCTTCTCACAATATAACATAATAGCATGTCAAGATGTGTTCGAGAGATTATTAAGACAAAAGTATCATTGTATCATTAATTAAATTTACAAAAAGGTAACATATATCGTTCATTTAAAATTAGTTGTGCTGCGAAACTGATTCTATAAAAACTATTTATACTGCCAAAAGAGTAACACAGTCGTAAAATTTTTTTCAGAAAATTAAAATTTTACAAAACACTATCGTTTACTTTTTTCTGTATTCTATAATATTCAATAAATATTCAATAAAATATTATGTTAAAATTCTATGTGTGTTCAGTTTTGTTTCTTAATATTATATGTTACAAATAATATATAAGTAATATGACATTTTATAAGAGAAATGTAACAAAGTGGCAGATAAAAGTTACATATGT
The DNA here is from genome assembly GCA_036937485.2 of Tetragonisca angustula. Taxonomy (NCBI): domain Eukaryota; kingdom Metazoa; phylum Arthropoda; class Insecta; order Hymenoptera; family Apidae; genus Tetragonisca; species Tetragonisca angustula. The sequence goes on along the minus strand of JAWNGG020000094.1, from coordinate 733,365 downwards.
ACATATAACATCCCACATCCGAATTAATAGAGAAATAAAAGTGCTTGATTAATGGAATTTTCGGATAACAACTACTTTCCTCGCATCGAATGAAATATTTGATCTCGCCACTAACAAGTAGAATAACTATTCAACTGGAGATTAAGAAAATTGTTAAATTCTTTCAGAATTTTTGGACTGTTGAATTATCTAATTTTTTTTAACATAAGTTATTTTTCAAAATTACATTTCTATCTGTGTTAAAATGTCTAGACGTAAATAGGCACATTTTTATTATCTTCGTTTGGTGTTTTTATCGATTTATCATGAAATTGAATATAATAAGCATAATTTCTTACTGTTTCTTTGGTAAAATCTTGTTTCTCATATTTTAATAAAATTTTTGTAATTATGAAAAACATGCCAAATATGAAATAATACATATAAAATATTTTAAATAGAAAAATGTTCATTAGTGGTAAATATTAATAAATATTCTGTTTAGATAAGATAATATTGGAATAGTAGAGGATAGCTCTACTGTAATATTCACTTTCAGATAAGTGAATTTTATCTACTGCAAATACAAATTTATTTGACCAAATATCCACTTAAAATTTCGTTCAAATAAATAGACTTCTAACGAAAGATGTTTTATTAAAAACAATAATATCAACAAAATTATCAGCGACAGAAGTAAGAAATTTGTATTAGAAAAATAAAAATACAGAAAGTAAAAAAAAGTTTATAGCATAACAAAGAACCCAAATTTCTATATATATATATATATATATATATATATATATATATATATATATATTTAGATTCACTATGTTATTTTTTTTAAAAACTCACTGACATATAAAAATTTATGTATTGATCATTTTGACCATTTCTCAAGAGTCTTCTGTATTTTATTATGAATAAGATGCCACGCAGAGAAATGAAAAGAAAACACATCGAACATCTATTTATAAAAAAACACGCTTTTCTAAATGTCGAAATAAATTTTTGTATTTTTCATCGAAAAAAGATAGATATTATGATCTGTCCTTCCACTTCTCTTCCTGCTAGGAGTATCTACTGTAAGATTATAATCTTTTCTGCAACGCGTGTATTGAAAATTAAACGTTCGACACGATACATCACGTCACGAGATATTCGTTCGCAAATACGTTTCACTGTCTAATTGGAGATTAAATGATAAAGTGTTGAAAATTTCTCTTCAGAACGCAAGCTCGTCCGTATCGGTACGGTAATATCAAAAGCGGTTTTCTTAATTTGTATACTGCTTATTGCTAGTCCGTGAAGTACGGCGCAACGACGCAAAATGATCGTTAATGGCAACGTGTTTGTGCACGTGTGCACGGCTGTCTACACTTTGTAAGTGCATACGTGAATGGTTGCTCTCCATTGCAGCAGCTAAAGTGCACGGTTCCATGTTGTATATACATATATGTATGTATATCAAGCATCGTTGAATAGAAAGACACGGCTGGTGCGACGCGATCCTGTTTCCGCTGCAACGTTTCAAAACAGACAGAATTTTTCAACTTCTACGTAGAATCTAAAATTATGAAATGTTGTTTCTCTCTTTTTTCTCTCTTTCTTTTTGCCGTTCTGAACCGTTCCTCTTCAGATGTAAGCGAATAATTTAGATACTTTATCAGATAGCGAAGTCTGGTTCACACATTAATCAAGTTACATAATTTGTCTTTGAGCTTCGTTTCCTGTTATACTTACAATTATATTTATCAGCTGCATGAATTAACTGTTTTGCTACTGAATTCATTGCTAAAGTTAGGAGTTAAAAATTTTTTACTTTTGTTAGTAATTACTAAGGATACTTAATTTAAATTCTTTTGTATAGTCTTGGAGTTTTTTTACAAGAGTATAGAATCTTTTTATTTCAGCAATCATTTTTTATGGAATAACAATGATTCACTAGTAGTAGAAACACTCTAGTGGATTATTAAACTCTTTCGTTGAATGAATTCATTGCTGCATCAGGAATAAAAATTTTTTACTTTTATTATTGAGAGTGTTTAATTTAAACCAGCCTTTTGTAATCTTAGAATTCTTTATATATATAAGAATATGGAATCTTTTTATTTCTGCAATTATTTTTTATGAAACAGCGATTCATTAGTATTAATAATAATATTTTAATCGGTTATTAGACTATATTAATCTTTTATTCAATGTTAGTTGAAATTTCAAGCCATTAGAAATGGAAAAGAAACACAAATTTTAGGAATGAAATTTTAGATTAGAGGATTATGAATTAACTGATATTTACACGTTATACTTTAATTTCCAAAACAACGATAACCATAACACTGTACCAAATGATTAAAAGTAGAAAAAAAAGCTACAAATATTTGTTTTAATCTACCTTGAATAATAATAACAGTAATTTACTAGGTAGCTTGTAATTTCTAAAATTGACTTTTAACTTGAGACTGTTAAACTTGTTACTGTCATGTAAATTATGTTGTTAATCACGTACTAAATTGATAAAGTAACAAGTGAAAATAAGACTGAAGATTTCTATATTATTAGAATATCAATCTGGATTGCAGTAACTATGAAATTGCAATAACTAACTTCTTTTTTATGCAATCCTAATTGCTAATAAATTGTTGAGTCGTCAATATATAAATTCATACTATAATGGATATTAATAAATTCATATATAAGTAACTCATAAAATAGATTAAGAAGACAACTACTACTTTCCTAGTGCATAAAATGATTGATTAATCACGATCTGATAAAAAATTTAACTACAATTATAATAAATATTATAATAAATAACAAATTCATATACTATAAATAAATCACAAACCTGATTAAGAAAGATTTTCTGTAAGTGCGTAAAATTGCTGATTAATTAAGGTCGATCTTATAAAAAGTCTGACTACTTTTCGAATTTTTATTTTTCTTCTTCTCTTCTTGTCGTGAGAAAAATAAGAGAAACAATGTTATCTAGACATCGAAGCGTATGAAGAACGTCTTACCAAGAGCCATAACCAACTGTAAACCGGTTGTTAAACGCGAGAATAAATATCAGTCTCTTTCGATTTTGTATAAGGTATCAAACTTTGTGCGTCATTCTAAACGAAAATCCTTGAAAAAAAGATAGAAAATATTTTTCTCAGGTACACATAAAAGTTTTTGAACGTTTTAAATAAGTCATACAATTCTATATATAATATAACTATACTTTGAAAATGTTTACTTTGTATAGTCTTTATTTGTTGTTCGTGAAGCAAATATCGAAACGCGACGAAACTATTCACGTAATATCTCAATTATGTTCCGAACAGGATGTTTTGAAGAATTGTCTAGAAATATATTTCATTCTGAGAAGATACGAATGAATATAGCGAGCGTAGAAGATATGTGAAAAACAATCGTACAACAAATTTTAAGGAATCGTCGTAAATGGAAAATTATAATTCTTAAGATTATAGTTATGAATAATATGAATACGATATGTTATGAATACTATTCATATGAATATGTACACATGAATAATTTCCTCAAAACATATAGTTTGAAATTTAATTACGAAGAAAATTTTTTATTTTTCCATACAGATATTTAAATTTGTAAAATTTTCAAGAGAGAAAATATCTTTATTTATTCTCTTTATAAATGATGTAAAAATATTTTTAAAAAATGTATTATAGAAAGTAATTACAAAAATCTTTAATTGTAAAAAATATAAAAATTGAAAGCTTTATACTTTAAAATAGATTATTGTTCGACTTCTTTTTATGAAGTCATAGCAATTTAAAATTTCAACGAGTTTTGATCAAATGTGAAAATACAATGCCAAACAAAAATACTGCCGATGTTTTAAACTGTTATAACTTTGTGAATAAAGAATCGCAGAACAATTTTCTTGGGCTCATTTTAACGTATAAAGTCTCTATTTCTTTTCACAGTACTGAATCCACTTTTTCAATGTTTTTTTTCCAATGACATTGGGCATTATTCTAAACGGAGGTAAGCAAAAGTACCTTTTCTCTCGCAAATTTTGCAAATTCAGATCTTTGTAACAACGAAAAAGTTAAAAATATATCGACAATTTTTCGTCGAGAACACGAATATTTATTACCCACTGTACACAAATTTTATTCATTTCCAATTTGTATTCTGATTTATTTTCAATATTGCAACTGTTCTTTAAAAAAGAATAGACAGGCCAAACCGAGCAGACAAATTTTACGTTGTGTTAAAGTGATATAAAAATCGAAAAATCAACAGAAGCAAACATATTGTATCTTGTCTTTCTAGTCTTCACATTCTTTTACAACGTAGAAACGTGAAATGCTCGAATAGCGGAAACTGAAGCTACTTATCGATTAGAGGAATATCCTCCTCCATTCTCGTTCTTCCGCAGATGATCGCATCTGTCGCTCTAGTTTCACCTTCGACGAATTTGTCTATAAATAGGGACGAATGGTAGGTAAGCTGTACCGGTAGCACTAGTTTATTATACTCATATAGTAATGGCGGCCATAAATTGTAACAAACGGTGTCGTCACGAGAGGCAATTTACTACTTGCTACTCGCGCCCTTGCGTCTCTGCGAACGCGTCAACTTTTCTCCATGCTCTTCCTAAAATCAATATCGAATCAGTGGAAAAGGGTTCGTTAACAAAACTTCACTCGAAAGATGGCTGTAATTAAGGAAATTTTTACGAACAGCTCGTTTTTCTGAATCTCTGTTATATAATAAGTTCCGATCTTATTGTGTACAATTCTAATATACGAAGAATAATAATACAAAGAACGAACTTTTATTATTATTATGAATGAAAGGTATCTTATGATATTTAGTATCGAATTAGATATTTTTGCCGCTATTTAACAAATTATATTTTAATTTAAATCTCAAGTTATAATAATTATCTCTAAATTATAATAATTTAAATCTCAGTTGCTTAAAATTTAAAATATTGTTTTAGTGATGAATATATATATATATATATATATCTTTTTTCTTCAGTTGAACAACAACTAAAAATTACATTAACATTTTGAAACTTTCATACACAAAATATCATTTAGATATTACCATTAAACAACAGTGAATTAATCATTCCAAAATTCTCATCTACACATTTTAGCTGTTAATTTAATATACATTAACATATTAATCTATAGTAAAATTTAAATAAATTTAAAACTTATATAAATTCCATTTAATTTCAGACAATATCAATCATAGGAACTCTTATCGATTGAATTGATTTATTAGAACGTGAACTCCTATTATGTGAATGAAAAATTATACAGTGAATTTTTTAGCGAAAAAATTTTTCATAGAAAGAAGAAATGCTTCATAATAGTTCACTATATACATATAAAGGTAATGTGTACAGTAGCAATTTCCAATAATGAATTACACATTATAATAATATATAAAATATACAAAAATTTGAGAGTCAAGAAAGTATCGATGTATTTGCATTTAATGGCAAAATGTTATTAGAAAAAGTATAAAATATCCTTTTGTAAGAATTGGAATGTTATTGAATAATATCGTGCTAAGATTAGGAGAGGACACTTGCTTTAAACCATTAAAAATATTTTATACTTTATTTAAATACATGATAATTTAAATACATGAAATGATTAAATACAATATTATAGAGCTGCAAAAACAAGCTCTCATATTTTTTTGATTCCTGAATTTTTTATATTGTATTATTATTGTATGACTCATTATTAGAAATTGCTACAATGCACGTTACATTCGCACGTAATAAACTATTTATAGAAACAGAACTTGTTAACATATCATTTGTTTACAGAAAATTACTGCGTCAATATTAACAAAGGACATCTCTTTAAACCATTAAGATATTTTAACAAAATATTTTATATTCCGTTCACATACATGGTAGAACTGCAAAAATAACTCCTCACGCGTCAATATTTTTTTGATTTTTAAATTTTTACATTACTTGTATTGTTATTGTATGACTCATTATTGGAAATTGCCACTATGCACGTTATTTTTGTATGTAACGAATTATTTATAAAAATAGATTTTGTTAATATATCGTTTGTTTTCACAAAAATGCAATTGCAAGAAAACTAGGCGTACGAATACTTTTTTGACCTGTTGCAGATAATGAAGAGAATGAGTAAACTATTATATGAACTCCAGCTACATGAACTAGTAACTGAATGGAGTTTTACCGTTATACGTATCGCTAAACGAGACATTCCATTTATTACCAAATTAATAATCTTTTCCTAACTCATTAACAACCACGTTAATCATTACTCGAAATTTCCATTTCTTTCAAGTAAAAAACCAGTTCTTCAAGACAACATTATTATTTCTTTTTTATCTCCGACATGTTGTTCCCTCCTACTATTCCCTCGTCGTATCTACATCGTTTTACCATACATTTAGCGGTTCAGCTCACGATTTCATGTTGATCAACCGTTATACCATTCATTTTATTTTGCTTCCCTCCTTCTCTCTCTCTCTCTCTCTCTCTCCCCAGTCATGTTGAAAAGGTATCGATCCACTGGGCGAACGTTTATTTTCGACAACGGACACACGCCAGCGACAATAAAACTGTTCAATCACGGCCGCTTATCGGCGATCGGCGGACTTGAAGGATGAGTTATGAGACCGGCTCGCGTGACATGGCCGTTCGGGAAAGCAGCGCGCAAGCTGGAGGTCGTCCTGAACCACCCACAACAGCACATTGGTCGACGAAAAGCTTTCTGGTTCCGCCTTTCGTTGAAAAGCTTGGGCATGCGCCGGGTTTCCGTGCCCTTTGCTACGTCAGGCCACGCAAACTCTATCATCATCTCTTTATTCTTATTATCATCGTCGTTGTCCCTTCTCTTCTCTCTTTTTCGATTCGTTTCAAACTACTTCGCCTACTGCCACGCGACCAGCCATGTATAACCGCGAACTATACAAATAACGATAAGACACGAATGAGAATTTTGTTAGGAGAACGTTTCATATTCGTACTACGAGGACTATTTCCGTTGATATTCTCGTTCTGCTAGGCCTGAAAAAAAAAATTAGCAATTTTAATCCTTGCCTCTCGAGGTACGAACAATCAAATCAGTATTGAATGATGAACAAGCCGCAGATTTTTGCGCAAGACTTATAGTAAAATTTGGAGATGAAAAATTGCACGGAGTGCACGAAATATGAAAAACATACAGTGGCGTAAAAGAGTTTAACAATTATGTAAAACGCACTTGGTTTTAATAAGAATTTTTTGAACAATTAAAATATTCACAAAACTCTTCAATTTTTTTCCAATTCTGTAGATGAGTATCCACGGAATTGTTTCATTCTTTTAATAAAAACTTTTCATCACTTGGTGTTGGGTTGTCCCAAAATCTCCCTTCATCACCTCAGTAGCTGCAAGATGTCAAAACTTTTATGGTTTGCGTTGCACGCAGACTATGAAGAAGGAAACTTCTGAAACAACCTAATATTTTCTTGGAACGACCAGAACGCGATTTATCTTGAATCATTTTTGAAATTCCTTCTATATATGTTATGAATTGTAGACTTTTTAAATGGTAACACACCTGCAGTAGATTGTAGTATTTTGTCTTTCTTAATTATTATTTCAAGTATACTTTGTATTTTTTTTTAATAATAACAATAAGAATAACTTGTGTTTTAATTGTGTCATATAGTAGAGAATTAGGTTCGGATTATAGATCAAATAGAGTTACTCGCGAATGTGGTACCATTTTGTGGCATGTCAATGATGATGTCAAATCATTTTTGAAAATTTTCTCACGCTTTATCAACTATGCTTTATTTGACATTCCTTTTGAAACTTTCGAAAAGTAGAACAACTTTTATGGTGAAGTATATTTAATATTTAATAATTAACAAAAAATTTACATGAGGAAATATCATGATTTACATATCTAAATATTTTTTCATTTCATTTATTTATTTGCTACAATATAAAGAAAAATTCTGAAAACTTTTTCACACCGCTGTATATAAAATATTCAAAGTATTTCTATTTGATACAAAATAAAATATTACAAAAATATTTGATACAAAAAATAATTTTTTACCGAAATTCTCTTCTTTTTAATTATATTTCAAAATTTGAAATTATATTTCAATTTGCGTGAAAATCTGCAGTCTAGTAATGAGTATAGAATTAATTAAAAAATATTAATTAAATAACGAATAATTCTGTGAACAAGCATATTATCACATTATCCATAAGAAAATTGAGTCGTTCATGTTTACGTCTAATACCTTTACTATTCTAGGCTTTCCAAAAATGTAAAAAAATTTTGAATTATTTAATAAAGTACTTTACTATATTATGTAATCAGTTTTCAAGTCGAATTTTTTCATTTTAAAGGTTTCGAGAGAGATAAAAATTTATTTCGAAAAACTCTCAAATGAAATTTCTTTTAGAACACAAGGAAAACATTGAACATTTTTAAACATTTTTAGTTTGATTGAATTCAGAGGCAATTAGTAAGAAGCGTAAGAAATATGAAAAGCTGGCAGAAAGTACAAAAAATTTGTAAAAAATATAAATAACATGTAAATATTATATTTATTAGTTATTTTAATCGCTCCAAATTAATCTTAATAAAAAGGAATTAAAATTTGTGCAAAAATTGATTCTAGAAATGAATGAACCCTGATGTAAACATAACGTTTTTATCCAACGTGTGCATGAATAAATGCAAAGCTTTCGTATTAAAAATACCAAAAATATGTGATACTTTTGTAAAAGAGAAAATTGTTACAAGGAATATGAATGAATGTTCAATTACCTGCACTAGGGTTAATCTACAAAGAGTCCCCATTGCTTGACAGTGAGCTTTAGTAACTACGAGAAGGAAGATGTTTGAGAACAAATATGAGAACTATCTCGATCTTCCTTTTAGATTATACAGTTTTTCTTTGTTCTGTGGGTTTTATTTTGTAGAGCGTTCTGTAGAGCGTAATAATTGTTTTATTATTGACCATTGTGTCGAGTTTAAACTTTCCTAATGGAACGGTTGATTTATGACCGGAAGATATGACTTGTATTAATCCTTATTAGTCCCTTGTGTCAATTTCACATGTTTATAAAATGTTTACAAAATATTATATTGCTTTAATGTAAAATCCATTTTTTTTAAATAAATAGAAAACAAATGAATCAAAATTCACAGTGTAAAATCTTTTTGATTCAAAATGACTTACCAAACATACTGGTAAAATTATTCGGTTTCTTTTTGGAAAGACATAAAGAGGACAATATGTTACACAACCTATTTTTTAAATTAAGCTAAATGCATCAAGTTTCTCGTCGCTAGTTGTGTGATCATTCCTGACATACATATGTATGTATTTTGTTAGAAAAATGCTGCTCTATCTGAACAATGACGAACACCACCAATTCTTTATCGACATTATAGATCTTTTGCAATTATCCTATCAAGAGATACTATCCTAATATACTTTTTAAATAAACTATAATATAATTGACTTATATTTTTTCTTAAAATATAAAATTCTTTTGTAAAATGTTACTTAACGAATCTTTGAACCAAACGAAATATTGAGCCAAACTATCACAAAGTCATATAAGACATGTAGTAAATAAGTCATAACAAATCACAAAGTAATATAAGACATATAATAAGTAAGTTTTACTATATTTTTTTAATAAATGACATTTTAGTAAATAAATAATTGTTTTTTTTGCAAAACAATTCTTTATTTAAGACTTGCAGCCTTATTTATTTTCACTTTTCAATGTATTAATACTTTTTCAAACTATAAATTTTTCAAACATATGCACGTTTAAAAATATGTAGTTGTAACATGCGAAAATTCAAAGGAAATAATCACAACGTTAAACAAAATTAGGGAAAATAAAATAAAATTGGACATCTATACGTGAGAGTAGGATTTATGCGAATCTTATATGCAATTGAATAGAAATTTAATCTAATTATTATTAATAAAAGAATTTGCAAATTTAATCATTTATCTTTTCATTATATTAGTTTTTCACCATAAATGTGTCAATTTGACATCAAGAAACAAATTAAATTGGAAGAATGGATAAGAATTAAGATAATACTAAATTATACATAATATTGAATGAGATGTTTATTTATTTTCTCTCTCTAAAAAGAAGTGAACGAAAAGTAAACAATTGATAATGAAACCCATTTCTCACTCCTCAGTCGGGAATTAGTATAGAACACCAATGTTGATGACACTCTCTCGTTTTTTTCCTTTCTTTTTTTTTGCAACTCATGCATTTTAATTGTACATGTATGCAAATAGAAAAATGAATAGCCTGATACATAGATACACATATTATACTTCGATGACAGACATGCAATTACAGAGATTTTGACACCTGATCTTTGTTTACACACCAAGGGTCGTTGATCACGTAAACTGCACGTAGGTAAAAGTAAAAAAAAAAAAAAAACAGATTCGTTGTAACGAAATAACAAAAGCATATAATATGTAATGTCATTGTTAATCAGAATATTTATAAGGCAGTAATTACACTGTGAAGGTTTATGCATTTATAGAAAATTTAAAACTATAAAAAACATGTACAAATGCAAATAATAGATAAGAAAATGCAAGAAATAGTTATGAAATAAATTTATATAGAGTATACAAATTCATACAAAATATAATATTTAAGGTACTGTAGTATTTTTACAACAAACGAATAATATTTTTGTTCTGATTCTGCTTCTTTAACCTATTTATATTTCAATTTCACGACGTGCTTGCATTATCATATTACCTAATTTATCAGATCATTGACAATTTGTTCTGATTGAAAAATTTAATATTTTTTATTGATATTAATTGATTATAATTAGACAGCGGATTTTTATACGTTTATGAGAGATTTTAAAGTGTAAAATTGCATGAAATGCGTGTACAAAGACATATATAAAAAATGTAGCATCAATTAACTTTACAGTATCAATATCCAAATTTAGTATCAATTGTTCGATTACTTTGTCTAGAATATTAAAACAAAACTTATTTTTCTCAATTTTTAGTTCATTATTACAAAACTCATTCAACAGAAATAAATTTATGATTTATATACTTTCATCTAATATTTTTAAAAAAAGCAAATATTTATTCTATCTAGAATTTCAATATATCCAACATATAATTTATCCAATAAAATGTATCCAACGTAAAATCTATTTATTTTTAATTTGTAGCCAATAATTTTGAATTTTACAATTGAAAAGAAATAAATCTAGAAAAATATTTAAAAATGTCAAATAAATCAGTTATTTTATCTGAAAATTCAATATAAAATTCAACGTATCAGTTATTTTATCTGAAAATTCAATATAAAATTCAACGTTATAAATATTGTGTAGTTCAATTCTATTATAATTAATTTTGTAGTTCTGCAAAAATGAACTCAACTTATCAACTCTGAGCAAATATCCCAAAGGAAAACAATAAACATATTACTTGCTCTAAAACTTTAATATGTTATAACTTCTTACTATAAATTATAAATAAAATCACACAAATTGTACGAATGTATACTATTTGTTATTGAATTTCTGTCATAAATTATTATAAATCACACAATTATTAAAAATCACACAAACTGTTTGAATGTACACTATTTAGTACTAAAGTAAGCATAACTTACATGTCAGAGAAAGCTGTTCCCTTTGAATACACAATGGCCAATTCTCACCACTTAGATACGTTCCTGTGTACGCACCTGTGGGTAAACCTGTTCTCAGCTCCACAAAGCAAACTTGTTTACACCTATAAAGTTCCCTAATTGTAAGCTGCTCCCTTAGAATATCTGTGTATATATACATGTATATTGAAGTGTACGTACTTTCATGAAGAAGTGTCAGTGAGACTCCTTCTCTGAACGAAAGAAAGGGGACGAACTAAAGGGGTGGTTTGTTTAATCGATGCCACAACTCTTTGATCCCGTTGTGTCCACAATTCTACGTTCCGTAGGCTCTCACAATCATGCTGATCGGCCACAACCCGGCCTTTGTTTCCTTTGCATGCGTTCTTTCCGTTCGTGAAAGTAAACAACGTTCTATTCTTGCATTGGGTCATCGAGAAATTCACTTTCATGGTTATTTAAGCCGCTATTTTCGATCGCAAGAGTTTAAATTAAATTATGTAATTTTCATTTTTTCTCTATATTTGACGCGATGAAATGCGCAATCTATTGCATTAATCTTGTAATGTCAAAAATCTTAAAATATTAAAAACTAGCAGATATTAATACGATAATGAGGTAATTAAATATTGTAGCAGATATTAATTGAAACAGAATATCGTAATATTCAATAATTTAATTTATTAGTTAATTATTTATTAATAATTTAATTTAATGTATTAAATTTTATCTAATTAATTTTATTTAATTTAATTTATTAAATGTTTAATTCTTATTAAAAATTTATTAAACGTTTAAATTTATAAATGTCGATAAATACACTTACATACTACAACAATGATAATAAAAAACAATATTTGTTAATAAAAAAGTGAAATTTTTTAAATTATTTAATAAATATTAATTACTTTACTTATTTAATAAAAGCACAACTTTTAATATATTAAAAGTTAATTAAAAAGTTCTATCATTTTTGAACATCCAATGATTTTAATTTAAATTTACATAATTACTCTTCAATATAACATTAATTTTGGAATATTTTTAATTTTTCAAAATTATTTTAGGAAAAGATTATTATTGAAATATTTCGCCATAATAATCGACAATATTTTTCGAAGATAATAGATAGGTATATTGATTGTATTTTAACCAACGAATGATCATATTGAAATATATCGATTTATTATATATCTTGTATTTTTGAAATATTTTTGTATTTATGGTTAGGAATGTATTTCATTCTTATAATTCATCCATTCCTTTTTTAATTTCTTTCATTTGATCAACTACTATAAATTTAATCTTTTGCCTATTTAACAAATTCTACGAAATTTGAATTTTTTCTTCTATTTCCTTTTTTTCCTTTTTTCGTACTTACAATTAATCAATTACTGCAGTTTTTTTGTCTTATAATATTGAGTCTTACTCATAATATGAATTACAAGTTTCACTTGAAAAAAATCAAATTTTTACGAAATTTGAATTCTAGTTTTATATGCTCAAATTAAAGATTAACAAGTACAAACAATGGAGAATTTAGGAGAATTTAGAAATTTTCAAACTCGATTTTCTCGAAAATGAAGATTTTAATTTAAAGAGTAAAAAGTTTTATTCTTTCTTCTCGACTTATTAGAATCACCTCTCAGTCGGTTAATAATGAGGCGCGGGATCAGGCGCTTAAATAACTGTTCGTTGTTTTTAAAAACATGGATAAAATAAAAGTTATTGAGTATTAAGGGAGTTATAATATGGCAGCACTGATTTTTTTGCAGATAGAAAGATCCAAAGTCATTTCAAAGTTATCTCAACTTTTTTGAATGGAATAATATATATGTTTTTTTATCTACTAATTGATGTAGCAGATATGAAAAAATATTAACTTATGTATGTAGAAAAGTTATTAGTTTAGGAGATATTTTAATCTTAATTTTGTAAAATCTGTCGTACGGAAGACAAGGAAAGACAGGGACACTGTTTTTGCGTTCACATTGTCCTTGTTTTCTATGCATAGATTTCACGGAATTAAAGTTAAAATATGTTCTAAACTAGCAGTTTTTCAACATACATAGCTCAATATTTTTTTTTATATGTCGAAATTCATCAATTAATGGATAAAAAAATATATCATTACGTTTAAAATAATAAAGGTGATTTTCGAAATCTCTTTATCTACAAACAAATCATTATTACCATACTATACTATATATTACTATACTATATATACTATAACCCCCTTGGTATTGAATAATTTATTAAGAAAGGTATTCAAATCTTTTGAAACAACGGAATTATTTTTAAATGATCCGTGTATCGTTTCAACATTTTTTCTGAATAAATTACAGCTAATGATGTCTACCTAAGAAGATTGAAAAGAAAATCGTAAGATAAGGGATTGAAGGCTTCATACAGATATTTATAAAAATACTTTTTCCTTTTTCCTTCATCTTTTTCTATTTACCTTTCATGGTTCTCAACGAATTCCATAAAGAGAATCTCGTTCTTATCTCAAGATCATCGTCTGCTTACCTCTATGTACAACGTCACATGCATGAATTAGAAAGACCGTCTTGATTGCAGATTGACAGAGATCCTGAAATGGAGAGCCGAGAGATCTCAAGGATTCGCTCTCGCCAGCTTTCAAATCTCGTTTCAACCTCGATGGTCTCTCAAATAGTTCAATATGATTGCACGCTTGACTGGCTGATACGTCAGTTGTTTGAATACGCGTGCCTTGTGAGGTCCTGATGTAATATGAGATTTTTCAATTTTCAATAATTGCATAGCTAATTTCTTTTCATTTTTTTATTTTATTATTTCACACGGATATTTTGTTTATTTAAAATTTTATATATAGCGTGTCCACGTTTTAGTATCCGTTTTGCTAGTATGTTCTGTAGGTAAAAAGAAGACTAAAATATAAGTCGAAAGTGGCATAAATTACTAGAAAAATTGACACTAACTTTCGAGAAGATTTACTTGTATTCTTTTATCTCGGATATTTATATTTTTCTCAGTATAAATAATTTCGCGCAAACGTGTAGAAATGAGTTCATAAATGTTTCATTAAAAGATTGTAACAAGAATATGGAACGTAAATCATACTTATTTATATATTACTTGTGTCTTACGAAATCTTTGTTGAAGTATTTATTGTATAATGAATTTCATATCGACTTTCTCGAATCTGTTCACGCGCAGTTTTCATTCTCATAATCAATTCATTTTTATATTGTAAATTTTTGCTTCCTAAGATAGTGAATCTTTTCCATAAGTAAAAACCTAAAAAAGTCTGATGAGTCCAGGAGATCAGAAGATTGATCTTTCTCGACTAATCTTAAAATTAATCGTATTGATCGTATTTGTTACATTTCATATTTTTGTTACAACTTTTTAATGAAGCATTTCTGATTCATAACTTTTAAGGAAGCATTTCTTGCTACATTTTAGTCTTTATTTTCACTTATAAAACACATTGGCAAAGTTTGAGAATTAAAATATATTTGTAATATTCCAATATAATATATTACATAATAAAATAATATAATATAAAATATATAATATCCTTGAACAAAATCACCTACATATTCGGATCGGAGTAATTCGGATCAATCTGTGGTAAAAATATATGAACTTTGATTTTTAATTAGGAATAGAAATCACTAGTGTACAGATCCAAACTATTTATTAAAAAATATAGTGGTAACATATTTTACTTGGAAGTAATTAAATTTTTATTTGGATTTTATTTGGCAAATGACGCTTGATGTTCAATTGAATCACGAATTTTTGTGTATTTATGGAAAATTCAAAGAAATGCATAAAATAGCGCTACCACAGATTTCATTTAAAAAAAATATATTCGTGTGAGTTCATACAATGTAAATTTGCATTAATATCTGCAAATATTTCGACATCAAATACCTTGGAAAATGGAGAGGATCACTATGTAAATAATTTTATCTAAAAATTATTGTTGTTCGTGCAAATGTTCCGCAAAAGAAATCTGTTGCACTTGTATCAAACAAAATTGTCATTGCACAACTTTGAGACAGTAGAAGCGAGCGTAACGAGACACGAAAGTCACTAACCATTACGACGGATAATATTCCCATTGCTTCATACGTCAATTGATGTAATAGCACTAGAAATGTCATTTGACGAATCGATTTACGAAAGATTTTCGCGTTTCGACGTTGAAAATCTGGAGCATACATATGTAACCAGCTCCGTTGATTGTTTCGTCGAAATTAGGATGTCTTCGCGGAATTAATTTATGGGAATTGCATATTACGATTTGATTACACGGAGAAACGACTTTGTTACATTGCTGTAGCAGTTTCGTAAAGCTAATGCAACGTGATTATTATATTTACATCATAAAGTCGAAAGGAATATTTGATATTACAAAATGTAAGAAATATACTGAAATTTGATTTCGATCGTCTCGTGCCACAAGTTATTAAATATATATGACTAATTTATTCTTAGTTGACTACTTTCAGTGACTTTTCATCAGAAACTTAACCTAACATAATAATAATAAATTAATACAATAATATAAGAAAATATATAATATATAATAATATAACAGTATATAACATTAATATTAATGTCGTAATATAATTTTATATATAATATTATGTGATTTTACATTTTTTATACTTATATTTTATAATATATACATATTTATTTATTTATAGTTTCATAATGTAGTTATTAGATTAATATTAATAATAATATATAATAATTTTATATGCATATGTAATAATAATATTTTACAATAATATCACAAAAATTTCTTACAAACTTTGATATATCCTATCCTACGGTAGGGAACAAAATTATAAGGTATTGCATATTTGTTAATTTCGTATATTTATTTGTATTTTTTTTATGAAAAAGGAAATGCAGATATGTTGCATACTATTTCAGTTTATATGATATACAACAGAAAAATTAGAGAAAGAAATTTGAGTAGGTATGAACTGAAAGTAATTGGATAAAATAATTACCTATGACACTTGGCCTATTTTTAATTTTTTTAATTTGTATAATTTTGATCAATAATTATCCAAATAGACATAGAAGTGAGAATTTATACTTGTAACATTAATTACATTTATTTGATACATTAGTTTACTTAAAAGGGGAAAAAAAATTATGTTTCGAGGAAAAGTGTTAGATAAAAGTGAAGTCGATCAAATTATTTTATTGAAGAAAAGTATTATATAATATTAATAAAATTAGTATTATAAGTATTATATAATATTAATAACATTGTGAAATTATTAAATATAAACCGTTCTGACGTATACAATATGTAGGACAATACAAAAGCTTATCAAAAACAGAGAAAAAAGAGAGAACTGGTGTGTGAGACCATCATTAGCTATCAATAGTTAGTAGTTAATTTTAATTAGATAGACAAGTCTTTATTGTTTTCTCTTAGGATTACAATTTCCGCTCCTTCTCCACCTCCATACAGTCCTCTTAGAAAATAAATAATCACATTCACTAACATAGCATCGTATAACATCTTCTCACGTAACATTCTCTAATATAGAATATAATAATATGATAATCTAATAACAACTACCTAAATAAACCATAAGCACTAATAGTCTACTATATATTACATTAGGCCCGCTCTTATATCTAATTATAACTCTTCCCCCCTCCCCCCCTCCCCACCTTATCTGGTCTCATTCTTTGTACCATTAACACTTTGCCCTTTTCTTGCACTATTCGCCTATTGCCATTTTCTCCCTACCCTACTTTATTTTTCTCCTCCGCTCTACCCTCACACCCTGTGATTCATGCTTTCCATCCTCTTCTCTCTCCTCCTAATCATCCCTCTACCTCCCGTTCCTCTGTTCCTGAAGTTCTTTCTTCCTGCCCCCTATTTCTTTTTCTATCCAGCCTTTTTAACCGTCCTTCCTCCCCCAGAATTCTTCCAACATTTACCTGCCATCTTCCCTCCTCCTCCCCACTCTTCCCACACACCTCCCACACATACTCCCACGTCACTTCCTCCTCCTGGCACAATCTACATTTCCTTTCCTCTTCTATTGCCCAGTATCTTCCTTCCTTGATTTCATTTCCTAGTTTATATCTGGCGAGTGTACTCACCCTATTTGCGTTCCATCTCCCTTTCATGTATCTTGGCATTCCCTCTTCCTTTATACCATTTGTTATACTTCGAGTTTACGACATTCTGCCACCTTTCACTTTTCTGTATCTCTTTATCCTTTCTCTCAATTTCCTCATATTCTAATTCTTTTCCTCCATTCATTTCTTCTTCTCCTTCTGCTCCCAATCCCCTCAGCCTGTAGAAATGCTGTTTCTCTTCCCCCCATTCTTTGCCCTTGTTCCTTCTCCCCCCCTCTCTCTCACTGTCCTTCCAACACCCTCTAGCCAGCTCCCCTCCCTTCCTTTCTCTTCAGCTTCTTCTCATAACTCCAGGCTAGTTTCCCTGCTCTTGTTCTTAATAGATCTCTTTGCCTTTCTTCCTTCATCATGTATCTTGGCGTTCTCCATTCCATTCCCAGCGCCCATCTCAAGTACCTCTCTTGGATCTTCTTCACCAAACCCCTCTCCTTCCATTCCCATATCTCCGCTCCATAGCTCAACACTGTCCACACCAATCTGTCGAATAGCCAAATCCTCCTTTCACAGTCTTTCCCAAAGAGTTTCATTCCGATTCTCCATACCGCTCTCATCACCATTGCCACCTTTTTCACCCTTTCTCTTATCTGTGTCTTCTTGACTCCCATTCCTCATCAGTCTATATCTCAGATACTTGAAATCCTTCACTTTTTCCACCTCCTTTCCTCTCTATTTCCACTCTACTCTGCTCATTTTTCCCCCTCCCATCTTGAACTTCATTATTTTTGTTTTTTCCACATTTAAACCTAGCCTCTTTTGATTCAGGTACTTTTCTAATCTCTTGATCAGTTCCCTTATCTCTTCCTCTTTCTCCGTTAACACCACAATATTCGCGTACGAAAGACAGTAAATCCTCTTTTTGCCAATCGTCATCCCCCCTCACCATCCCTTTCCCAATTCTTCCTCTAAATCCGACAGAAATATATTAAATAGATGCGAACTTAGTGGGCACCACTGTTTTACTCCCCTCGATGTCCAGAAACATCCTCCTATCTTACCGCCTACTCTTACTCTGCTTCTCGCTTCCCTATATATCCTTTTTACTCTCTTAATCATACCTTCGCTTATACCTCTCTTCCCCATTGGTTCCTATAACTTCACCCGGTCTACCAAGTCGAAAGTGCCTTTTATCGACGAATAGTGCAATTAGTTTCTTTTCCTTTACCTTCGTATATTTATATATTATATAGTTCAGCGTGTAGATATTATCAATCGTCTCTAGTTTTTTCCTAAAGCCTGTCTGTCCCTTACTTACTATCTTCTTTCTTTCCATCTCTATCACAAATCTTTCCGCTACTACGCTTGCATATATTTTATATAACGTATATCCGTTATTGTAACTGCTCTATACTCTTCCACTACTTTCTCATTCCCTTTCTTCTTAACTGACACAATCAAACCTTCCTCCCAACTTCTCGGCCACAATTTACTTCTTCATACTCCATTACATATTTTCCATACCCAATTCTCCACCTCTTCTCCTCCGTATTTCCATACCTCACTTGGTATTTTATCTGTTCCCACCGCTTTTCCATCTTTTAGTCTTCTTAGCACTTTCGCTATCTCCTCTTTTCTAATCCTATCTCCATCTTCCTCCCCTATCTCATCGTTCTCACTGTCTCCCATCGTTACCCTCTATTCCACCCCACCCATTAATTCCGTAAAATATCTTCCCCACTCCTCCATGTTATATTTTCTCCTATCCTCTCTCTTCTTCTTCTTCCTCTGTTCACCACTTTCCATACATCCCTTTCTAATCTAGCCTCCTCTACCTCCTTCTTCAAATCCTCTCTTTCTATTTCCTTCTATTCCTCATGTAGCTCCTTGTATTCTTTTTTTGTTCTTGTGTATTCCTCTGTACTTTCTTTCCCCCTTCTCCAGTTTCTCAGTTTCCTTCTCACCTGTGTCTTCTTTTCCTTACATTCTACCATCCAGTCCTCTTCCTTCCTTCCTCTTGCTCCCGCCTTTCTTATTTTCTCTATATCCTGTTCCATCATTTCCTCTGCGCTTCTTCCATTTCTCACCATCCCTCCTAATCTTTCTCTAAATTTCTCCACACCCTCCGTTGTCCAATTTCCTCTCCATCTTTACTTTTCTTTCCTTTTACTTTTTCCTTCTAGTTCCCCCTTTCCTCTAATGCTCACAATCAGTGGAAAGTGATCTGAGTCTACTCTCTCTCGCACTTCCATCCTTTCTGTTCCCTCCTTTCCCCCTTCATCTGTTAATACATAGTCAATAACTGACTCTCCTCTCGCCCCCGCATAGGCATTCTCCGTGCATTCTCCTTCCTCCTCACCCTCTATGTTTCCGTTTAAAATAAACCACCCTGTCTCCTCTGTCACCTTTAACAGCTTCTTGCCCTCCGCGTTCACTTTCTTATCCTTTGACCTCCTTTTTTCTACCGGTTCTACCTCATCCTCTCCCCATGTCCTTGTTCCTAATTCCCCCATTCTTGCATTTAGATCTCCTTTAATTATTACTTTTTTTTCCTTTTCTCCCATCTCTATCCAATCCTTTATTCGTTCTACTTTTTCTTCAACATCCCCTAGCGCGTAAACTCCTGTCAATCTTCACACCTCGTTTACCATTCTCACTTTCAGTTTTATCACTCCTTCCGCTACCGATATCAGCTCTTCCACCACCAAATTCTTCTTCACCCCCCTCTAATATGCTTCCTATTGCTCTTCTCTTCTTTTTTTCCTACCTGCATCCTTTCCATCCTGCGTCTATGCCACTCGTATCCCTTCTGTAGCTTGTTCTTGATCCTTCCCCATCCTTTCTTCTCCAACCGTAATTTCCAACAGAAATATAACCTCCCACTCTCCTAATTTTCCCCAAAATTCGTTGTCCTAATCTTGTCACATTCTAGAACACCACTTTTCAATTACTCTCACCCTTTTTTCCTTTTTCCTCCATTCTCTTTATTTCCTCCTACTCCTTTCTCTCTCTTTTTTTCTGCCTTCCCTACCTTCAGCTACTTCTCTTCACTCGTCTCCTCCTCCCTTCTAATTCCTCTTCAAGTCTTTAACACATTTTCCTCCTCATCCCATCCCTCCACCATACATCATCTATCTGGATCTGCCCATATCTTATCCAAGTCCTCCTTCCTCTTTTACGTTCCTTTTCCGCAATTCTCCTCAATTCTCTTTGCATTCCTCATTCCCTCTCCGTGAGATTGTCCTCTAGCCTTTCCTTTTCTCCCTTAAGCTTATATTTATCGGCCATTATGCCCCTCTTCTGTTCTAAGCTTCCTATTTTCACCTCTACCATATCATTCCTTCCTGCTACCCTGTTTATACTTTCTACTTCCACCTTCCATAATCCTTTCCACTACCATTTCCTTTTCTTTTTCTTTTAGATCCACTCCTTTTATTACAATATTCCTTCTCCTTTCTTCCCTCTCCTTTCTTTTTTATCGCCCTAATCCTATTCCTTCTCCCCTGTCCCTTTTCCACCTCTCTCTTCTCTCCTATTTCTTCCCCTTTTTTCTCCTCTATCTCTCTCATCCTTTCTTCCAGCTTACTTATTCTTTTTTCTAATTTTATTCTTTCTTCTACCATCCTCTCCTCTATCTTTCTAATTTCCTACTTTATTTCATTCTTGAGTCTCACCATCGCCACCCCAATTTTCTTTTCCACACAATCGCCTAATCCCTGGATCATCTCCTTCTGTTGCAGTCCCATTTCCTGTATGACCTTCTTAAGCTCCTCCACATCCTTCCTTTTTTCTTGTCCCTTCTTATCCTTATCTTCTTTGGTGGTTCCACCTTCTTATTCTCTCCTTCTGCTTCTGCCCTTCTTCTGCACCATTTATCTAATCTTCCTTCATTGTTCTCCGCTTTTATCTTCTTTTTTTTCACAGATTTCTCCCCTCTAATTCCTCCTTTCATATTCCTAAGCTCTCTACCCTCTCCAATCATTTTCTTTATCTTCTGTGCTCCTCTCTTGTTTACCGATGCTCCGCACGATGTCACCGCTTCCGATCCTTCAACCCGCTGTTTTTTCTAACCTCTCTTTCTCTCCTTTTCACCGTTTCCTCACCTCTACTTTTCCCTTTATCGCCCGTCGCCCACTTCTTTTTCTCCTCCAACTTATCCTCCTTTCTGCTTCTACCTCCCCAAAATAACTTCATTTTCTTATTTGCCGTCACCCCATTAGCACATCCCCAAGCGCCCCTCTAATCTAGTTAATTTTAACTATGTATTACTAAATGAATAATTCAACTATTAGTTAGTAATTATTAACTATTTAATTATCTATTATTAAAGAAAAGAAGTACTGAAAGCCAATGATAACTAAAGTAAAATACAAGAATAAATATAATGAATATACAACAATAGAATATACAACAGAATATAAAAAATAAAATGAAAGAATATGCAACAGAAATGAGGCATATCTTTTTACATATTTTTTACTGTATATCCTACTTTATTAAAAAAATTACGATCTTTCACTTGGTATGGAAAGAAGTTAGCTTCACGTAATAAGTAATGGTGGCTTTGCAACAGATCATTATAAATTTATAGCATGTTTTAAACAGTATATGATTTTAATAGAAAATAAAATAGAACGTATAACATTTTGTATACATTTTTATTGATTTACTAAAATTATTCAAAAGTGGATCTGCTTCCTTATTGTAGCAGCTTCTTCAATTTGATCTTTTTCTATAACTGTGAATTATTTATTAACTATATTTATCACTACAATTTATCACATTCTCGTTACTTATTTTGATGGTAATTTCTATTTTGACAAATAAATATTATTAACAAACTTATCTGTACTTATTCATGCGAAATGAAATCGAAGAAATTAATCTGAAAGAGCGAAGCAGATCATCTACAAGACAAGTAGATACAGATCATCGCGTTGTATATATTCTTCAGACCGGCGGTGTTGTTTTGTTATGTCAGAATAATGACTATTTAATCACTTTAGCCCTCGATCCTGGCAACGAATGTGAGAAATGAAAAAAATTTCTTCGAAAGTCTGTTGATATCAGTTAACGTTAGTTTTGTCGATCGTGAAATTAAACGGGGAGATGATTTAATAAATTCCGCGAACAAAACGACCAACATTTATATACAAGAAATCTTAGAACAAATACTATATTTGTATCATAAAAATAGCACAATAAATATAAATTATAAATTATATGCAATATAAATTATATAATATGAAGTTACGTTATACAATAAATAGTATAAATTATATGTATATGTAAATTATTATTTACAATAAACATAACACATACAATATAATTAAACATAAAACATACTTTAATAAAGACTCTATTAATATATATTAAGTAATATATTGTATTATTACATTATTGTATGTATATTGTATCATATTATATTATAAAATATGTGTGCAGTATAATCCACGATAAGTATTAAATATTAAAAATAAAAGTGTATGATAGTTTCATCAATGAAACTTTTCAAATTGATCAGTTACTCGCGACGAAATTTTCCAGTTTGTCCATTTATTTATAGAGAGTAGTGGGATCTTTTTTTATTATAATATCACTTCTTACTACTTCGAAATGTTTCGTAGTTATTTTCATCGCGTTTTCTGAGACTTGCTACTCGGCATTCGATTACGTCTACGCATGAACATCTAATTTGGTATTACGTCAAGCAGGGCGGTACGCGCCATTTCCGGATTAGAAGTCAAAGTCATCCGTCGCGAGGCAAAGACTGCTGTCGTAAATTTGCAGTTTTTAGACATTTTTGTTAATTATCTAGCATAAATTTTTAAGGAACATCGAAATAATTCCATTCAGTTTCGACTTAGTTTTAATTTAGAATAATTTTAGCAATATTTAATGATTTCTTTGAATCTCTCGATTCGATTTTTCACGAATGTTTACATAATTCTGTCAAGCTTTATTATATAATTAATTTCAAATAGTTTCTATTTCTTTCTTGAATTTTTTTAATTTTTCGATTTTTAATATGTTTCCACGAAATTTAGTAAATTGATTTCTTTAATGACTTTTGAATTTTTTTATTTCTTTTAATGCATTCTTTACAAATTTTAACACAAATTTTTTAATTTTTAAGATCTATATAAAAATCTATAGAAATAAGTATTAATATGCAAAACTATATAAAATGTTTAAAGTAAAATATTTGTCATAATTATATTAATTCCAATTACATTCGGAAAACATGAATTTTACAGATAGGTTTCTATAAATTCTTATTACAGTAACCAAAATGTTAAAATACAGTAGAGTCTTCGAAAAAGAGATAAAAGTGTTCGGTTAGTGAAATTTTCGACTAGTGGAAAAATTACTTTTCTGATATTATATCGCATATATCCAAAATCACTTTATTTCAACATTTAATATTACATTTTTTTTCTTCTGTATTTCGAACCATCTTTCTTAAATGTCTTAAATATCTCACGTCATTTGTGGAAAAATTATATCTACGACTATATAAAGTTATATAAAATTATCTATCTTACGATATGTACCTGATATCTTCGTCACTCATGAACAAAACGTTGATTTATTAATAAATTCTTCAATGTTTCATATTTGTTTATTTGTTTTAATAAAATCTTGGCTCATCTCATATTTTAGTAAATTTCTTTGATAATTATAAGTATAAAACATGCAATAATACATATTGTAGAATAATTTAAATACAAACGAAGACATTTGTTAAATTAATAAAATGTTCGGACAATAGATTGTTCGGATATTAAAGTATTCGAATAATGGAAGTTCGGATGAGCGGATAAAATTACGTTTTATTGCAACAGTATAATCTCAATTCTCAGTAACGAGAACACCAATTGTAACAATTTGGATAAACATAGTCAACTCGTTAACAACGTGTAAGATAAACACATGAACTATTATTTCGCACAATTCTACAAGTTAGAATATCAAACGAAGGAATAATAAATTTTGAGAAAATTTAGGAAAATTTACTGAATATTGTAATCTGCCGTTGGCTTAATAACGATTTGTATCGCTCATGATAATTATTTGTATTTGTCTGTTCTTATTTCTGTCTATCTACTTGTAAGGCACTGAAATTTTTATCTGCAACATGTTTTTTTTCTATTCTTTTTTTTATGTTTCTGTTTTCCTCTTTGCTTTTCTGCAGTTCTTTAAATATACAAACTTTCATGAAAATACATATGCGATTTTCTTAATTCATAATGAAACATTTTTCATTCCTTTTATCTCCGAAAAAAATCATATTGTCAGAGAAGAATTTTAATTTTTTGAGCAGATATTTTAATTTAAATATTTAAATTATGAACCATTTAAATATTTAATTTTTTAATTTTTGACTAAATGCTTTAATTAAATATTTGAATAAATATCTTAATTACATCGTATTTATTTATGAAAGAATTAATTATTATATTTACTCAATATTCAATATTTTTCTTATTTATTAGATTTAAATCTCAATATATTTGTGACTAACAGATATTCCTTTGGTAAAGTCTGGCACTGTAATTATCGCTAATTTTTACCAACTTTTTAGACTTCGTTACTAATATATATCAGTCATTATAAAAACTCCATTATAGAATGTAAGAAAACTTCAAACAATTATAATAAACTTACAAAGTTTCACATTTTTACTATTTTAAACAGAATCTTCTAATTGAAATTACAGCGTCTAAATTCTGACAGATTTTATGATTTCTCCACTTTCAAATACAGTGAAGAGCAGAGAAGAAAATAGAAAATTTAAATAACTTTATTACTCCGAACAGAACGTTCATATCATTCTGATCTTAGAGTTGAAGGCTGTTTCTATCGACAACTTGTACTCTCGATCGCAAAAGCAAAAAGATAATTTAATAGACGAAAGATATAAAAGAAATGCCGCGACTCGGCAGCGAGCAAACCTGCCGCGGCGAGTTTATTACGGCCGGTCGTTCTAGATTTTCATGGGAGATTGTTTATAATGCAAGAGAGAGGATGTGTGGACTACTTTGAGTCGTGCGCGATCGCGGAACGCTTCGACGTTCCACATGCAGAGGAGAGAACGGGAAGCTCGTAAAAATCGAGGTAACGTGCAATGTTCACAATTGTTTCAGCCATTTTCATCGATATTCATGTAATGCACGAATGGTAACAAAAATGCATGAACTGATAAAAAATTTGTATATGAAAACGAGACTTTTTGTTACTTTTTTATAATAAAATTTGTTAAAAACAATAAGACACAATACATTTAACAGTAATATATGATATAATATAGTATAATGTACTTATTGTTGGTAATAAAAGCAATAGCAATTAAAATGGCGTCAGTTGAAAATTAATTATTCCAAAGAAAGTTTGTATATGTTTACGGGAATCTAGATTTCTACGATTAAATTTTGTTTTATTTTTTATTTTGAAAGATTTAGCAATACTCAAATAAATAGAAGCGATTCGTTAATGTCCTCGTTTGTCTTAAATATATATTGTTGCTCGACTGAATCGTGATAGTGTCACTGAAAGAGAAATTTTTTTATTTGACTCGTAAA
Organism: Tetragonisca angustula; assembly: GCA_036937485.2. Classification (NCBI taxonomy): domain Eukaryota; kingdom Metazoa; phylum Arthropoda; class Insecta; order Hymenoptera; family Apidae; genus Tetragonisca; species Tetragonisca angustula. Next base: position 707,007 of record JAWNGG020000094.1, on the reverse strand, counting down.
TCGGAGATAACACAACGTCAAATAATGAAATCGTTTCATAAGGTTTGACAACTGACTACCAATGTCAAATCTGTCAGTTTTTAAAAATCAATTTTATTGCATTATGGTTGATGACTTTAAACGATCGTAAACGATCGACCTTGAGTAACCTTGAGACATCATGGGTCGATGAATCTCTTTTCAAACGGGCTACATGTTTAACCAAATAATACACGCAAATTTATGTATAATTTAATCGAAGAAAAGGAAATTCACTTTCACGCAAGAAACGTGTGCCTCTCGTATTATTCAAAATTATTATAGATTGTTCAATTTATCATTTTACAGCTAAATTGCATCATGTGTAAAATAACCATGTACTTGGATATTTACTTGGTGTACAAACCAATCCTACTTACGTTGGTTGCACAAACGTCATAAACGCGAAACGATTTGCCTTGGATAAATTATTTAGGCAAATTAAGTAGGTCAAAACGACTGTAAAAGATTCGAGTCCAGCACAACGACTTTGTTATTCGTGAGTTCCATGCAGTATCGTAGTCCTGAATTCTATAATGTAATCTTCAGAATAATGGGAGAACTAATTGTTTCAAAGTATTATTACAGAACGAGAATATTTGTGTACTTAAAGTTGCAAATGTGAAAGTACGGTACTCGTTATAATTTTTAATCATTAGAAGAGATCTTTGCTTAAATTCTATTTCTATATTTATAAGAATATAAACTCGCGGTTTATATTATAAATTTGCAGTTTAGCTGCTACGTTTTAAAATAATTAACGAATTAATATATATGATATTTAAATTCTGAAGATGATTTAAAATTTGAAATATCGTATGTACTTTTGTTTTATATATTTCTTCCAATTGCAGAATGCAATACAAATTTCAAATGAAATATTTCAATATTATAGTAACATCGACATGGAAAAAAATATTAATAGCGTAATTACTTAGATATCGTGGCTGGAGTCGGAAATGCAGTGGCTTGGGAACTTAAGTTTCCGTCGGTTCTCGTAGAATTCATATATAAGTGTATCCCTACCAGTTTTCTTGTGTATCAGAAAAAGATATTTTCTACGAAATAAACTTCTTACAACTATTTTGTTTTTCCCAATCTTTTACATTATTTCCATTATCTTTTTATTGAAGATAAATTTAAAAAAAAAAATTAAAATAGTTTGGGATGAAAATTAATTTCGAATAAAACTTTATTTCAGAGGAATTCAAAACAGATTCAATATTAAAAGATTCAGAATCGTCATTTCTATAAAAGTATAGAGTTATGAAAACATTCACAATTTTTACTAATTTAAATAATGTGCTCAAACATATTGGGAAAAAACAAATAACGCTAAAAAATAGAATTATTTAACAATTATAATTTATTGTAATCTAAATCTTTAAATCTCAATGGTTGTAGTTGTTATGTTGTAATTGTGTTGTCGAGACAATGCAGATTTTTGTGCATTTTTTAAATTTTCACGAACACAATTAAAAAAATGAAATCTGAAAATAATTTTCTTTGGATATTTTATATATATATATATATATATATATATGCATGTGCAGTGTACGCATTTTTTAATCTTTCAATTTTATAATAAATGTATAAAAACACAGCTTAGTTATAAACAATATTTAATTTGTTAATTGATGACTTGATAAATAATGAAATATATTATGTACGTTTAGTACAACTTTCTGCAAGAATATAATTTCTACAAGAATATAAGTTTATCAAAAAGAGAAAATTTATTCAATGTTAATACATCAAGTTGTAATTATCACAATCGAATAACATTTTCGTATTACCTTATTACTGGAAATTATTATATTTTATATAAATATCACAGATAACTTTAAATCTCTAAATCAGTTTTTCGATTTTTATATTTTCTCTTTCCATGCAAGATTCAAGATTGGATTTTAAGTAGTAATAATCCTATCCTACAATATATTTTTATTTTCTGGTCATTTCGTGAACGGTTCAATTCGAAACAAGGAAAAATACTGAACAATGATAGGATGATACCAACAATAATGTTGCATGTCCATGAAAATCCACGAGCAGCGTGAATCATTCTCAATCTACCTGCAGTTTGTTATTAGGCAACACCTTCATTGATTGCTATCGTCTTCGACGAGGATGCACTATAGCACCTTTGCGTTATAGCACTCTTTCTTTCATTATCTTGACGATTAAATTCTTCAACGTTGTATATTCTGTAACGAAACGAATATGTTTGTCTAGAATCGAATAATTATTACATGATCCAGTTGTCGAGCAGAAGCGAATCTTCCACTGTGGATCAATAAAGAAACCATACCGCGATGAATCGGTGATTATCATCTCGAATAATTGATACTCGTTAGCTGTGTTTATTATAAAGGTAGTTAATTAAATTGAGGTAGTTAAATTAAGGTAGGTAAATACATATGAGTTTTAAAGGCCTTGTTATAAACATCATGATAGTCGTTATGAATGTTACTTTCATAGGAATTTAATCATAGAACTATGAGCAAGTTTCTCTCAATTTGAAGTTTGATGTGCGAACAAATAATCCTTACGCGTTTACAGGCAGAATAATTGCAAAAATTGTTTCGTTGCTGTTGGAAAATCCTGAAATTCAAGATGCATATAAAAAATATTTTTCGTAACCGCATTTCAACAAATATAGGAAAAATCAAGATGTAATAAACACTGTACATGTACACCCCCGCTCAAAAAATTCAGCATTGTATTTGTTTCGAAACTGGAAAAATTAAATAACACTTTACAACGAAGAATCTATAAAGTATCAATATATTAAGAATTGTATCACAAAATTTTCGTGAAATTGAAAAAATTTTATTATCTGCGGTAAATATTGAATATAAGAAATAGAATGTGCCCCAAGACACATTCTGAGTAGGATGAATATGTACAGTGTATCATAAAAAAATATAAATATACCATAAATATACATATCTATACATGTCTTAGCAGATGCTTATAAAAAAATCATAAAATTTTTTTAACAATTTCTCCGAAAAAATATTTTTAAATGTTACATTTTCAGTTCTATCAATAATGTCAAGCTTCGCGTACGCGTAGTTACGATCTGATTTCTCGCAATCAAACGGTATTTCTCGACGATCGATTCCACGGATCGATTTTACAATTGTTAGTTTGTCGCGTTAGCTCACGTGTCGCGTTGGTATTTTACGTGGGCGCAACGTTCTCCTGTTATGACGACGCGACGCGTTCTCCTCGAAGTCGTTTCATTGCGTTAACCCAGACTTATGTACTTACTATCAATTCTCTTATTCGCACAACACACTATTGCACAACACAATAGGCAAGTATTAGTGTAAGGATATTTTGAAAAGAATGTAAACAAAAATTGCACGCAACCGTTTGGCAGGTCGTTTAAATTATGTTAACGATTTATCCGACATGAAATTTGTATTTGTAACGAATATAATTTTAATTGAAATTCTACAAACCAAGAAGTTAAAATCCATTTAAATAGCTTCTCAAATATAAAGCAGGAATTGAAAAATAAATCAAAGTTTGATCACAATTTTTAATCTAAATTTCTTTCGAGATCGATGTCATTGCTAAATTATAGATTTTTATGTATTTATGTATTTATTAAAAACCTTTTTCCGTAATATTTAATATTTAATATTATATTATTAGCAAATCTTTATTCAGAATTTACTTTTTTAATCCTATTTTTTTTTTTTTTTTTGGAAATATAAATTTTCATACAAATTTACAATTTAATTATTATTATTATTGGTAATATTATTGATAATAAATCAACATGCTATATTTAGTTTATTGAAATGTAATAACGCAAATAGCCTAATCTCTTCACTTACTATAGAATATTATACTAAATTCTCAAATTCTCATTTACTATAAAGTATTATATTATAAATTTATACTCGATCCGTAAAGTAATACAGCCATGAATATTATAAATTATAGATGTTTTAAGATAACTAGTATTATTACTAGTATCAAAATAAGAATAGTATGATTCTTTGAAATTGCTTTCCTTTTTTTATTGAAAGTGATTTATTTTAATTTTCGAAGTACTGCTTTTTTTATTTTCTCAGTTGCATTCATATGTATTAAATTTTTTGTTAACTTTATTATTAAATGAAAGATAATTTTACAAGTATTGAATTCAACTTTGACAGATATATGATTATAAAATTTTCTAAGACAATTGGACTTTAACTTAATAGTTTCCTTTGGGATTTTTAAATCACAATGATTTCAATTTTTCTTTTACTATAAATAGCTGTCAATATCTTGAGAAATTCTAAACAGAATTACTCTAGTAATGACTGTCCTAATGTAGTATCGACTGCTTCCTTTAACTTTCTAAATGAATGTTAAGAATGCAACAATCGTGTTGATAGCATTATTCACATAATAATTATATATCTATGTATTAAATTTTGTCACTAGTTTCAGATTAATGCTACCGATTAATATTGGATTTAAGAATTTCAACTTGACTATTTTTTACATTTTTGATATTTGTAATGATTACAATCTTTTAGCCAATGGTATACCTAAATTATCTATTCAAATTTTTACTCAAAAATATGCTTATCTAAAAATTCTAAAAAGAAACTATTTCAAAAACTTTGTTATCCAATGAGAGTATGAATCACATACTGCTTGTACATTAACATTGATACAAAAAACAGTGCTTTGAAAGAGGTGTTTGTTATTAATTCAAACTAAATACTACAGATAATGAATTCAAGAATTCCAACAGAGTAATAAAATTCTAATTCAATTATTTTTACTTAATTAACTTTTGGTTTGAAACATGTAATGATTCCATTCTTTTAACCAACAGTATACTGTTTTAACCAATGAGGTTAAATTCTAAGGATTCTATTTCAGAAAATTCCTGTACCCATTGAAAGTATGAATCAGACTCTATATGTGTACTATATGATACAAAGAAACGGCGCTTTAAGAGAATATGCAGTATTTGTTCATAATTTGAACGTAACATTACAGACATTGGATTTAAAAATAGAGTAGCTGTTTTTCAAATTTTTAAGATATTTGAAGCGTAGCGATCCTATTCTTCTCGCCAATAGTATACCTGATCAGTAATTCCAAAAACTCGAAGAAAAATTATTACAGAAGGTCTCTATATCCAATGAAAATATGACTCAGGCTTTATATTTGCACTGTGGCACAGAGCCTTGAAAGAGCACACGGGCAACGAGAAAAAGAGATTTGCATGCACGCTGAGGCGTGGGTATCTCGGCTACAGTTCTCTATAGCCGCGAGCCTCCTTCTAAGTGGATAAATTCGATGCAGTTTTCTTGCGACGTGCCGGTATTGGCATTAGCGTCCAACCAGAGAGTACACCAGAGGCTGGATTTGTATCATCGTAAAAGTGACGCAACCGGTGAAAGCCGGGACATCAGGATTCCACGAGGTAAAGTTCAGCTCGAGCGTATCAGTGTGGGAATCAGGCGACTTTTCTACGCTTCAACTATGAGAGGAACGCATCGATCATTCGCTTCTCCGCGTTGTTGCAAGGTGACTGTGATCGTCGATAGTCTTATAGTCTATAGTTCTAGTCGACTGAATGATGTTGACGTTATTCGAAGGTGTTCGAATAGACAAATACATACAAATACGAGAATTGAATTACCCTGTCGAGCAGTCACGAGATTTCTGATTATTTCCTTTCTTTCTGTATTTTTCTTTTTTCATTTTTTTTTTTTGAGGAATATTCTTTATGATGATTAGAAAGTTAATTCTGCAATTAGAATTCCCAGTCCTAGAAATTTTAATGAACGGGGGACGCTAAGGTTGGCTTATGGAAAGACATATTTAAAACAATTATATTTGGTGGAAGAAATGCCTTCGACATGACCCTTAAGAATTTCAATGAAATTGATAATGGGCATTTTGAAATTTTTATGAACATAACGAAAGAAATAGAACCTAAGAATAAATTTGTTTTATTTAATATACATCGTGGTATATTTTACTTTGAATATCTTATATGCATAAGTATTTTGTACTATACAATACATTGTGTATACATTTTTGCAACTTCCAATTTTTCATATGTAAATGCATAAAATCGCTATTAATGATATTTTTATATGTAAAGTAAATATATGTTTGTAAGTTTAGTTGTATAAATATATATTTGAGAAAAATGTATTTAAATTTTAAAAAGATTCTATATCACTAGATATTCAAATATCAGAGCAAATGAATTGGTGGATGACATGGTGGATCAACAGCAAGCAAAATGATAAATTTTCGAATAGTCATTCTTGCACTGGTATTTAGTTGGGAGAAATTTTTTTCCTAAAACTTCAATTAAACGTAACGATTATGTTACGTTGTAAAATTATTTTACCAAATTATTATTTATTATATTTATTATATTTATATATGCACTTCATTTATATGTAATATGAATATATTTCTAAATAATTAGAACTAAATAGTTTAATAAAATTAATTGAATTTTACCGTAAATTACCTACATATATGTAGGTACTAGTTTTTATAAAACTCCTTTATCAACAATAATTAGAGAATAATTTATAACAAAATGAAATAAAATTCAGATTTCTGTAATATAACTTTTAACTTAATTACTCTGAAAAAAAATTTTTCCAGTTGCGGAAACAAGCCTTCATTAAATGAATAATTTCAATACAACAAATATTTGGCATCTTATACGATTTTTTAAGTGTATTTTTTTATTTGTATTTTTATAATTGATTGGATATCTATGGATAAAATTATGGATATATTTATTTAGTAATGGAATTATAGAATTATCACATTTCACTGAACTTTTAATTATACTAATGAGTAAACTCACTGAAGGTTTAATTATACTAATTTGAGATAATTGATGAGAGAATTACGTGTATGTTGGCTGTCGTTTGTGAGTTAATTATTTGATGTTTTATTTTTATTTATTTAACAGAAAATATCTATCAGCAATATGAATATATCTAAATAAATAATTTATAGATGATTGAAACTAAAATAACGTTGAAAAATATGTTGAAATTAATTACATACATGCATATAATTATGTATTTTTGTACAATCATCTTTTTCAATGGTTAATTTTAACTTTATCAAAACATATTAGTATTTAATTGAAGGTTATAAATTCTTAGATTAGTTCTTAAAATCACATGTACATCTTATCATTATATTATAAAGTTATAATATTATTCTATATAATTGTAAACGTTGTTATTAGGAACAATATTCAATTTATAAATTTTTAAATTAATTAATATTCATTACATTATATTTATGATATTTATTAATATAAATACCAATTTCATTAAGAGTTTCAGAACAGAATTAAAAATTATCTAAGACGTAATTGAATTTCATTAACTTATTTGCTAGAAAAAAAAAGTTATTATATCGGATAGGAACAAAAAACTTGAAAAATATCAAATGTAAGGTACTATTATATTGCTCATATTTTATTAACTCTGTTGTACTTTTTATGTATAATATCTTGATAGTTCTAGTAGAACTATGTTTAAATACTTATTTATGCAATCGCTTGCGTGATAAAAATAATTGATTCGAATAAAAAAAAAAAAAAAAAAAATAGAAAGAAAAAAGACGCACATGACTATATCTCGTAAACATCTTACGGTTGTATCAATCGAGTTCATTGTAATTCGTTAATAAATATCGTGACGAACTGAAACTACGTTGCTGGCAAACACGTCCATCAAATTTTCTTCGTCGACAGCTACCCGACTCATAACTTCTATTTTTACCCACCACTAAATCATCCTATGCAACTATGAAGGAGAACGATCGTTGAATATCGTGATTGTCGAACGAAATACGATTTAGGAAAAACACCGGAGAAAGTTAGTGCTCAAGTACTGCGATTCTCCAAGGATTCAAATACAGCAAACGCGCACAGATTTGCACGCGATTGGCCATTTTTCGTTTCTGTAGAAAAAAATAATAGAAACGAAATTATGAAAATTAATGGGTAAGATAAAATTTCATTAAAAATAAGAGATTCGGGAAACAAGTACGGTTCAGGAAAAATTAATGTGCTAATACTGCCAATCCAAATGCAGTAAATATGCGTAGCATCGTGTGTGATTGGCCATTTCTGCTTTGATTAAAGAACGAAAATATGAAATTATGAAATTAATGAGAAAAGAAAAGGATTTTGATGATGAGTTCTATTGAAAGCAAAAGCCAGTGAATATAGACTCAAACTACAACGATTTGGAAAAAATATCAGAGAATACAACGCTTCTCCAAGGATTCAAATGTAGTAATCGCGTGTAGAATTCCATATGATAGGCAATTAACGCGCCGAGAGGAAAGAAAGCAAAGAAAATTTCTATGGCAAATTCAAAGATAGATTCAAGACATAAAATATTTAATATACTTAAAGAAATAAAGTGATAAAATATGTAAATAATACCTAGATTTTTTAAGAAATGTAAAAATCCAAATGCAATGTACACTATTGTCTATAAATAATTGTGCACGTTCAAATATATAAAATGAACTTCAAATTTTAGTATCTTAAATCGTATATATCTTGAATAGGAAATACATTGATTTAAATATTTCAATCACAGATTTCAAAAGAATGTTGATATAAAATATAAATTAAATATAATTATAATTATAGTATAATATATTAATATATCTTATGTCTATCTCTATAATAATATATATTATTAGTTATTAATAATAATTTTTGTTATTAATATTAATATATAAGTAAGTATAAATTAATTATGATTATAACAATATATTAAATAATACATAAATATAATACATAATATTGATATATATTATAAAATAATAGATAATATTGATTCGTGAAAATACAAAAAGAAAAATTGAATGTCAAAATAATAGACGTCAAAATTTTTATAAATTTTATGAAGCATCAAATGTTCATTAAAGATAAACATAGAATTGAAACATAGGTGTATTTTTCGTTTAAATTTGAATTTAACAGATCATTTGGTTCCAAGAGTTATTGCAAGAGACAAAAGATTAACATTCTTTGATGATTAGTTGTGTAATAAATTCGTTGGCCTCTTGGTGTTACATTTTTTGAGGGTAAATTGCTTATAATTGTAAATAAAAAGAAAACAAACAGTAGAAATATTTCATGAAATAAATTGAAATAAAAATGTAATATATGATGATATTATACATAATATTAAGACATTGATATTTTAATATTTAATATTTAAAAGAATCATTTGTCATTACAAAAAAATATTAGAATTATTGATGAACAACTTAAATTTATTAAAACATTTATTGCATTATCAATGTCGGGATATTAATCGTAAAGAAGAATGTTCTTTAAAAATAATAGTACATAAAAATACAACTTTTTTGGCAAAAAGACGAGACTTTCAATGTCACTTATTTGTAAAGAACAATAAACCGGATAATACACGTTAATTTCATGGTACGGACCTAATGTAAAAGTTGAAAATTTATTATACACATTAATATAAAAATTATAAATATGACAAAAATATGAATTTCTCAATCAAATTGCATTAACTGTCTAAATATTTAAGGATGGTAGAGCAGAATCCCATGTAATTCTTGCTCATCTTCTTCTTCCAAACGTCCAAAAATGAACGAATTGAGAGAAAGGAGAAGAGAGTCTTTGCATATAAATTCAGTGGGGAAATGATTTGAATAAGGATTTGCGAAGATGTTTCAGTTCAAAGATGCTTGAACTCGAAGATGGAACTTGGTTGAAACAAGTTGGATCGTGCCGCGAGGACGATTATTATTCGTGAATCGCAAGATAAATGATCCCGAACGATTGTTTGCGAGGCCACGATTTAACGCGTATTGAATGCCGAGGTAGAAAATCGTGGAACGTATCCATTACGGAAGAAACATGGCCTCGGTTGTTCCTCTTGATATCACGTTGCCGTGTCTTCTGTTTGGGTCACGCTAAATTGCCTATTTTTCCCTCTCTAATGCCGATTGGTTCCTCTTTATTTCGCTTCTTCCCCGTCACACATTGATTCGCATATATTTACATTTATGGATGTCCCGTTACGATATATTCATTGTAATGATCTAAATAATAGTAACAGTAAATAAAAAAGTAACCTTTTAGGTACGCTATCGTACATAAGTATTCGTATACCTACTTTTGATTTATTGCAATATAAAATGGAATTTAAATAAATCTCTTTAATAGAATTAGAATGATTGCGATTAAAGTACAATTGAAATGAATCTCTTTTAGTTAATTGATATGGATGTTGTCAATATATTATAATGGTAAAAAAACTAGCTATTATTATAATAATTAAATGACTGAAAACTTTGCAGAATGATTTCAAGTATGTTTCATTGTTCAAAATTTTAGAACAATTGAAATCTGATATATTTGTTAATATTTAATAATATAATTAATATGTTTAATGCTAATTTAATAATATGTAATGCAATATATTTATATGTTTCCAAAAATTTGATGAAGCATCAGCTATTTATTGAATATGAAAATAAATATGAAGTAAATATGAAAATGCAGAAAATTAGCAATAGAATTACAAAAATATCAACTTTTAACAATAAATGTACAATTATTTGTGCACGACATTGTATATGCATTATAAAAGAAAACAATTTTGATTGATATTAATAAACTTTCCTCGACTTTGTGATATTAAAATATTTATGTAGAAAAATAATTCATTATCACTGTCTAAATTCAAATCATTTAAATTATCAATCTTTCAAAATATTTCTGGTATTTAATGTCACTCTCTTACTTCAATAGCAATAAATTGTGATAACAAAATTTAATTGCAAGCAACGTAGCACTACTTTGAAATGTATAAAAGAAAGGAAAGATTTGAAATATCTGGAAGCGTACTTATAGAACTAAGGAAGTGAACGTGATTCTCTTAATTGAGAAGATGATGGGAGAACGTTACGTCCATTCGTAACGTTTGTTCTTCGAATAATTGAACTAGCCATAAACGTATTAATTGACAGATTTCACGGGTTTCTTCCCACAATACAAGATAAGAACAGGAACAATTATCACAATATACCTATTCATTTGGAGAATCCTTTCGCATAACAATTCTTTCCGTACGCCACGTGTACTTCAATTAAACATCTGAATTCGATTGTTTCGCACAATGTACAATTTGGATTTTCCTAGTGCAACGACGATGGTTGATTCTTTTTTTTTTTTTTTTTTTTTTGTTATTATCCATTTTATAATTGTATTTTTTTAACAAGTGATTCTTATCAACGATGACCAGCACTGAAATTAGGAAAGATCATCCACTATGGTTACGTTCGTTGTCGATGATTTTCGCGAATGTTCGTTACGTGATCAGGATTTTTACATAACACCGGATTCTTCAAAAGCCGAATAACTATGTCGTCGCGTTAGAAACGAGGCTGTACTCTGCTCATACATACGCGTATACATTCACAGGCAATGTACAAGTACTTACGAATACGTACGCGCATCGGCAAACGTATAGAAACACATTCAGAAATAAATTATACATAGACGTATGGAGGAGACCGCTTTTCCACGCGAGCATATATGTGTGTGTGTGTGTGTGTGTGTGTGTGTGTGTGTGTGTGTGTGTGTATTATATTACGTGCGCCCACGTTAAACGTATTACCATATTTATTGCTCTGCTAGTAACGTTTATGTCCGTAGACAGTGTACGTCATGGATGAATGATGCGTGCATCAGGTCAGGCGTTTAGGGTGAGCGTACTTACGAGCGCACGCGAGCATCCTCGAGAACGGGATCGAAGCGATTTCTTCGCCGTGCTGTAGGTGGTACTAAAGAAAAAATGCCGTTCCCTTCGCGTCGAATTGTGTTTCAGTATTTTACGGAGGTATTCGTAACACGAGCAACACTGCCCGCGAGTCGTGACTATCGTGAACCATTAAGAATGAGGTCGAACGAATTGTAATCGAGTATCGAAAGAATGTTGCTTCTGCGAACGATGTTCGAATATTAATTTCTTTTAAATTGATATTTATAATGATATGTGCATGATATTGTACAATATATAATATGTACATGATACTATAATATACAATATGTGTATAACATAATATACGATGTAATACAATATATACAATAATATTTAATATATATGTATAATATGAGAATATATAATTTGATATATTATATAATACACTAGCACTGTATAATACAATAATATACAGGATGGGACATTCAAAATAAATCACCTGAATATATACAATAATATTTAATATATATTTGTAATATAATAATATATAATTTGATATATTATATAATACAATAATATACAGGATGGGTCATTCAAAACAAATCACCTGAATATATACAATGATATTTAATATACATGTATAATATAATAATATATAATTTGATATATTATATAATACAATAGCACTGTATAATACAATAATCTACAGGATGGGACATTTAAAACAAATCACCTGAATGTATACAATAATATTTAATATACATTTGTAATATAATAATATATAATTTGATATATTATATAATACAATAGCACTGTATAACACAATAATATACAGGATGGGATATTTAAAATAAATGACTCTGAATAGCTTGTTTATTTTTTATGATAGAAAAAAATATATAAGATGGAAATTACTTAGTTTCGAGGGCAAATTGGAGAGATATCGGAGATTTCAAGGTCACCTCCACTTTTTTAAACAAAATGATATATTTTTTGATTCATTAATCAATGCAGCTCATTTTTTTATGTATGCTAGAAAGCTTCGGTTGCCAGTTTAGAAAATAATTTTAACTTTAATTTTATAAATCTATCGTGTGGAAGACAGGAATACATGGCAATATTCTTACGTTCATACTATTATATATATATATATATATTTATATAATATATTATACAACATAATATATTGTGTAATATGATAGTATCGTACATTATTGAATATATAATAATATAATGATATTTGAATAATATTATACAATATATAATAATACAGTGTAAAGAGTATAGAAGAAAAACATGATGAGACATATTTGCGATTTTATATCGAAATTTTTAAAAACAATTTCTAAGATTCAGTTGTTCAATTAATATTGCAAAAATTATTTGTATATTTATTGTAATTTTATTGAACTGAATGTGTTCCTCATTTGCTCCAAAATTTGAAAAACGTTGGAATATAGTAAAAACATTATAAATTACAGTCATAATTTTAATATAAACATCTTCTGTATCATTAATTAAAATATTTAATAATAAACTTATGTTAAAATTAGAAAACTGATAGAAATCCTTACTTGTCATATTTTTCTTCTATGAATTTCGTGAATATACTATTTCTTCGACATAGAAAGAAAATATTGACTTTTTTTATGTAGTATAATAATAAAATCTTTCATGTAGTTCAATAAATTTTCGAGTCACATTGATTACATCGTATTAATTTCAACGTTCGATGTAATTTTCTTGACTTTTGTGTATTCCAAGCTGTTTCTGAATACAAGTATTCCTAAAAAACTAATATTCGAAGAAATATAAATATTATATAAAAAGGAAATATGAAGTATAACACGGTCAACCTATTTCTTTAGCTCATCTTTGAAGTTGATTTTTCGCCCCTATTTGTATCTTTTCATCTTCACAAGATTTAATAAAATTTAACAAAATTCGTCAATATATTGGCAAGAAAGATGTTCAAGAAAAGAATCATGCTATATTTATTTGATTGAAGTGCTATTAACATTATTTGACAAAGTGAAAGTAGTTCGTCATCTTGGAAATTAGAATTGTAATGTCATGTTTCTACTTTAGCATTGGACAAATTTTATTCGAAATAAAGATGAGAAATGATAATTTTGAATAACGAATTACTTCCACTAGTTTACTATTCTTATTGGAAAAATAACTTTACTTTTGATCTAAATCAAATAGATTATTTGCAAATAATCTTTCGTTTGAGTTAATTCGTTGAAATTAAATAATGAATAATCCTAACGGAAGATAAAGTTTACAAAGTAGAGCCAGAGATCATTTGAGAAATATAAAATACAAAACGAAATAGAAAATTGTTTTTACTTAATAGCCAAATGATCAAATAATTCTGATAAAGATCGTTTGCTTGATTAAATAAATTAATATTATCGAGTCAAATATGATATATAAGATGAAATGCTATTCAAATTGATCTTTTTTTTTTTTTTTAATATTCTATTCAAATAACGTCCAAGTTCTACTTGAGTTTCGTTCGGTATGAATCACAAGTTGCTGTTCATTAGTCATTAGTCATCACTGTTTTGACTGAAGTGTGATAAAACGTGATTCAATTCTGCGTCAGCCTGTAAACCGGCAAGATTATAGCATATTTAGAAAATGGCGTCCCGTTTCCCGCGCTCGCTTCTTCGCGTATTCGCGTTGCATACGCGAGCGAAATACCGTTATTAGCTGACAATTGACTATGATGGTGAGTTCGATTGTGCATGGCGATTATACAAGGTGATTCAGAGAAAGTCGCTCTTCTTCTTGGGAATTTAGATTAAAAAAAAAATAAGCTCTTGTCAACAATGTTTTACGATTAACAACGTTCTAAATGATGATTCTATAGAACTTTAAATTTCCCAAGTGTGGTAATTTCAGAATTTAAATTGAACAGTTATGATTGCCAATCGCGTTACGATACGTTAATAATGATATTTTACCACGAGTAAAATAGATGATGTTATTTCCTAGATACTATATTATACATATATTAGAATAGATACCAATAATTAGATTGCGGATTTTTATGCATTTATAAGAAATTTAATGACAAAATTATACAGAATGCATATAATATAAAAAGGATATAAAATGTCCAAAGTATAGTGCCTTTTATGATATTTGACACGCAAAACAATTTTCTATTCAGGTCCTAGTTTTTTAATTATATTTCCAAACTTATGATTTTGCATAAAAATCCACATAATACACGTAATGATAATAATAATTTACTACGTAATATTGTTTATACCAGATGGTATAGAAGAATATATCCTGTTTCATAATTATAAAATCAGTGAAAAATTTTCATTTTTTGCATATTAACAGGAACAAAATACATATGCTCTATTTGAAATTTATTGTTCAGAGAAGAAAATTTATCCTTTCTTTCTGTAAAAGGGATAGATTATATTTGCAGAAAACAAGAAGAAATGGTACAATTAGTTTATTCTTGTTGTAAATGAATTATTGAAAATTGATTAAGGAATATAACTAATAACCGAACACAAATAATAGTGTAAAATTATCGAGATGAAAGATTATGTAACAATCCATTTAGTCTCACATTAAAGCGTGTCAGAAACTCTCTTCGGTTCCATAATTTCAATTTTCACCTTACAAGTATCACATTTTTCCTCATGAGAGAAACATTCTTCAACCACATTCATTCAAAGTACCACTTGCTACAAAAAGCGAAGTTCCTTGATTCCTACATCTATCTCTGCAGCGTTACAACTTCTTAAAGCCATAATAGTAATTGCATGGGCAATGCGAAAGAAGAAGAATGCCAAGCGAGCAGCTATTCGAAAATGAAATTATCGACCATACATACGTTCAGCAATCGCAATGACACTGGCAATAACGATAATGGCGATAATAATTCATCACGCCAAGTGTGTGTTCAGCATAATTTCGCCTTCTATAGACGATAAAATACCTTGAACGATGTTTTTCTTTTACTCTTTTCATGTTCCCGTTGTTTAATGATGTTTCTAAAAGAATGTTACGCAATTTACGTTCGAATCAATCGACGCTAAATCAATGCCACGCCATTTATGGTTGAAATTTAATGAATTTTGTTAAGAGAACAAAAGAAAATATTCGGATTTAAGGAGGTATTCTAGTGTGAGGTGCGTGTTTAGAAACTTTGTTAGGAAATTTTTTTTGCAAAGAAACTATTATACCTTTTACAGTCACATTGACAAGGTTTATTTGTACGTATATATAAAGACATTTTAAAATTTCTTGGAACAAAAGAAGTTAAAATTAGTGGCACTGCATACTCTCAAACATAGTCTCACGGTGTCCATGATTCCGGCCATTCTACTTGTCTGAAAAACGTGAAAGTCTTCTTTAAAGAAGAAGTCTTCTCTAAAGAAGTTCTTTAATTAGTATGAATTTGTCTATAGAAGCTACCAGAACAGAAGAAAAAAGTTCGTAATTAAAAAAGTGGCGATACTTTGAAGTTCGATTATCGAGTTTTGCATGTTTTTGTCAAATTTCAGAGGCCTAAAAAATATAAAAAAATAAAAATTTTTGGTAGATTCTGGTAGGGGCTGTAGTCACACATATACTAAATGCGTACTTAAAATTTTGAGTCAATTGGTCACGTAGATATTTTCTATCTTAGAAAACAGGTCTTCATCAACTCAGACGATCTGCCAAAAATTCCCCAATCCTTTTTAATAAATCACGATGATACACAGTACAGAATCTCGCGTCTACGGATAAACCCAACTGCTTTCTATGCAAACAAGAAGATTGCAATAATCCACCCCAACCCATAGCAACAAACCTGGTAAAAACAACGGAACCTAAAAACAAACAGATACAAGACAGAACGCACGAATACACAAATACAGCAAACAACACAAATATTCCTCCCAATATTTCAATTGAACAACTGAAATCGAAGCTACCAACAACCATCGGAAAACCCTATCTGAAACAAATGATTTAATCGACTACGAACTTCCCAACTATAAAAGATCACTATCTGTGTCTACAGATTCCTGCTCAAAAGACGGAAATAAATACTCTTTCTTACTCCCGACCAACCCCAAGGCAATATCAAGGAATCGACGTCTAACACCATCATAAAACGTCCTAAGCGTAGCCAGGCTCATCGAAAAACTTGATGAAGTGCTAAAACCGGTAAAGACAACCCTTGATGATACAAAAAATAACTTTATCCTCAATTACTACTAATTCAAGGGTCTTTTAGAAAGCTGCAGCACAGACAGTCCGATCGACATTATCAAAGACTACACTCAAGATACTAAGGCTCTACTCCCACATGATCGAAACAATCCACCTCTCACTCAAAGACAGAAGCCTAAAAAACAGAATACGACGACTAGCTAAAAAACTAACACAAGACCGACAAATCACTATATAGCTGCGAAAAACAACTCTTCAACTACCGTTCATTCCCCGAATTGGTTCTCGGACACCGAAAACGATTCTGCATAAAATCTCTCCAATTATCAATTAAAACTCAAAATATACCAATTAAAATTATTTAGTGGGATCTAAACGGATTCTATAACCGATTGGAATACTTACAGTCACTAGTAGATAAGGAGCAATCGGAAATCATTTGCTTCGAGAAAACGAACTTTAGAGGATTAAGCTCTGGTAAACTCAGAAACTACAAAGCTTTCACCAAAAATTGCTCCACTGACCACGCTAGTGGCGGAATAGCCATCTACATCAAGGACACCATTCACAGCCAGAGAGATTGCGATCACATCCAACCTTGAAGTTGTGGCTACAAGAGTTATGTTACCTACAAACCTACGTATATGTAATATTTACCTGCTTAACAGCCAGCGTCTTGATGAACTTACCCGAATTTTTAGCCAATTACCAAAAACCATTCATTATCACGGGAGACTTCAATAGCCATAATATGGGAATCCCACAAAACAGACACAAGAGGAGCTACCATAACGAAACAAACCGAAACTTCTAAACACCAACAAACCAACCCACTTCACAACCGCATCCGCCCACCTTAGTGCAATTGACCTAACTCTCTGCAACCCGAGAATCACTCAAAACATTTCTTGGAATGTGGAAAGTAGTCTATTCGATAGTGACCGCTTGGCGATCAAGATCATATACCATACTAGCTACTGCCATAACACCTATAAATCCTCTAAGTGGAAATTTGAATAAATCCGATTGGACAACTTACCGCGAGTCTGTAGCATTTTCCATCTCCCATCATACTGAACCAAACCCGATCCAACCGGCCTCAATAAACACCGCCCTCGTCAATTTTGTACACATCATTACAGAAGCTGCTGATTTAGCCATTCCCAAAACCAAAACTACCTCAAGCAACTCAAAGTCCAAACTCACTCCATGGTGGAATGAACAGTATTCTGAAGCGGTCAAAAATATAAGCACGCCTATAATTGATACAAAAAAACATAACTCTCAAGAAAACTTCATTGGTTAAAGTATGTTTCATCCCTTAACTCATCCACTCCAAGCGCAGAAGTATGAAAAAAGATCAGGTCTATCAAAGAAAACAAAACACACAAATCTCAAACCACACAATCCCTGCCCTAAAAGAAAAAGACAGTGCCCTCACCACAGATCCAGCGAAGATTTCAGAAATACTAGCATTTACATTCCAGCAAACCTCTAGCAACAATAACCATTCAAAAGAATTCCAGAAGTACAAACTAGAAACTGAGGCCAAACCACCATCATTGCCAAATACTGATAATGACCCACAGTCAATAACGTCTCTTAACGAATCTATCTCCGCCCAAGAACTAATGTACGCCTTAAGTAGGTAATGGGCCCGACAGCATTCCAAATTTTCTCCTTATCAAACTGCCACAAAACGCTATAAATTACCTACTCTCGATATTCAACTGCATATGGAATCACAATGTCTTTCCAGAAATATGGAACAAAGCAATAATAATTCCTATCCTAAAACCAGATAAAAATCTCACCGATCCCAATAGTACCAATCACCTACCAATTTGACGAACACAATGTGTAAGCTAATGGAAAAGAGTAAACCATCGCCTACGGTGATATCTCGAGAAACATTATTTGATCACAAAATTCCAAAGCGGCTTTCGGCAATTTCATTCCAGTTACGATCATTTAATCAACCTAGAAACCGAGATACAGGAAGCCTTTGCCAACCAACAACAACTAACCGCTGCATGCCTTGACATAGAAAAGGCATACAATATGGTATGGAGATACCGAATTCTAAAAATCCTACAGATGCACGGAATCAAAAACAACATCTTCAACTTCATCAAAAACTTTCTCCATACATGGACCATCCAAGTTAGAATCGCAAATCATCTCTCTTCATCAAGAATCATAGAAAACGGCGTACCACAAAGATCAGTCCTAAGCATTAGCCTATTGCTTTTAGCCATAAATGATGTGATGACAAACCTATCTAACCTGGTCAAAGGATTCTTATTCGCTGATGACTTCACTATAATATGCAAAGGAAGAAACCCACTCACCGCCCAAACTTTACTACAGAACAGTCTAAACAACCTCCAAAAGTGGTCACTAAATACTGGATTCAAGTTCTCGAGCTCTAAATCGGTAGTGATAACATTCGGCAAACGTAGACACCACACCAACATTCATCTAAGCCTCAACGGACAAGAACTAAAAGAGACATCTACAATCAAGCTACTAGGCCTAACTTTCGATTCCCGACTAACGTGAAAACCGCACATAAACAAACTTAGATCGGAATGCTACCAACGTCTCAACATCCTAAAAACAATTGCAGTAAACTGGGGTGCAAATATGAACACCCTGCTACTAACATACAGAACAATAGTAGGATAGACTATGGATATATCGTGTACAACTCTGTAGGCCACAAAACCTTCAAAAAACTCGACCCTATATACCACCATGCAATTAGGATAGCAGTGGGAGCATTCCGAACCAGCCCAATTATCGACATCCTGAGCGAAGCAATGGAAGTTCCTCTAAAAATCGGAAGAATGCATCTAAGCATCAAGTTCGCTGCTAAAATCTCTAGCACCCCTTAGAATCCTGTATTCTTAAACACTTTTCGACAGAACGCAGCTACTACCACACACCCGATGAAGAAAATGGCACTCCCAATAGAATTTCCCAATATGAACACAATCTCAACACCAAAGTCATCTTGGCAACCCCAAGAAATATACCCAGTTTTCCGCCGTGGACTGCCCCTATAATTACAACCGACACCGATTTACGCAAACATGATAAACCTAATATATTTAAATATGTCCCTGTTCTGGGAGTTATCCCAGAGATACCAAGACCATACACATATCTATACAGACGGCTCAAAAACTCAAAACGGCATCGGCTACTCGATCGTCTTTAAACAGTCAACCACAAAAGTCAAGCTCCACCAAGCACGTCCATCCTGACCACCGAACTTAACGCACTAAAACATGCCTTCGAAACCACATTAAAATACCACAATAGAAAATTTGCCATCTTTAGTGCACAAATGCTGTCGCCTCAATTCTAAACCAATAGACAAACAATACAAACAATACATCCGCGAATGCCAAAACGCTTACATCGGATCAATAAAAAACAATAACTCAGTTACAGTAATATGGGCCCCATCCCACACAGGAATTGAAATGAACGAAAGAGCGGACAATGCTGCTAAGGAAGCAGCAAATTCGACAATCCCCCACCACACCACAAACCTACCACTCAATTCTCTACTTGTCCACCTAAAGCAAAAAATCAAACACCATTGGAACAACGAATGGAAAACCTTAGTGAAACCGCGACTGCTAACCATGACTTGCACAAGAACGTATAATACCAGCCACTCTAAAAAGACGTGACCAAGTCGTAATATCAAGAATAATAATCGGACATACGAAAATAACACACAAATACATACTCACCAAAGAAGACCAACCGCTTTGCGAACTGTGCAAGACGACCCTAACAATAGACCCACCTCATACTATAATGCAAAGTATACCTACTGCTAAGAAAACAACTCAGAGTCAAGCCCACCCTAAAAAACAACCTAATGGACAGTGGAACATCATCAAGCCTGCTACAACATCTGAAATACACCAAGATCTACAATAACATATAAAAAATCCTTCTTTCTGCTGTCGCTAATAATGTGTGAAGTTGATGCGATATAAAATAATTGATATATAAAAAAAAAAAATTTTTTTCTAATTTGACAAACGTAAATTAATGATAAATTTGTAATTATAAACGACACTTGTTACTTTTTTATAAAATCAATAAAAAAATTGAAATTCTTATTGAAAGATGTGATGGTAATATATTTCACTATTTACTACATAAATTAATACATATAATTATTATTTAAATATTACTACGTGTATTAATTTTAAAAAATCTTCCTAACAATTTAGAGTAAACTTCTTGATCTAACTTGTGATTAACAAATGAACAAATTTTAAGATGAAGAGCATATTAATTAATGAAAAAATTCTATCTAATTTTAAGAATAAAATGTCCGTTTTATTAAATTTTCTTTTATGAAAACTTCATATCAGAATAAAATGAATATTCGTTTTATTAAACTATTTATTACAAAATATATATGTATTAATATATATATTTAATTTGTAGTGCTTGAATCTTTTATTTTATGTAATTATTGTAATACACAAGTATTACTTGAATTTTATTAGATATGGAATTTATTAAATTTCAACTAATATTCCTTTTAAATTTTCTTGATTATTTGTTTGATTATTTACTAAAACTTATTATTCAAGAGCAACTTTTATTTCCTCAAACAATAATTTTTTGAAGCCAAATAAGCAATACTAACATTTTTCGTTTGTGCATCCTTATATTTCTTTATATTATCTTTACATTATAATATGTATATAAAATTATATATATAAAATATTGTGTATAAAATTATTAAAATATATATAGCAATGTTAAGAGACTACGAATATTATTTGCAATTCTGGCAGCGCAGTTTGTTATTAAAAATATCAAAAATATGTGCTGTATGTTAAAACAGACATCCTTTCATCTTTATTTGTGCTATGAAAAATTTATTTGTGCTGTCAAATTGATATAAAGAACGGATGAAGGTTAACTTCCTTCTCAAGACACCCGAAACATTACTTCAGTTACTGACAGATTTAACGACCTCAGTATAGCCCGTACCACATAACGGTGATTTCGGTGCGGGTAAAACAAGCTCATTGTTCTTTCCTTTCGAACACTAACGAGCATATTTAACGAGCATGCAATGTTGAAAACTCGTGGGCTTTTGCATTCTAAATTCACCAGTATGTATCAAGTAAGGATTGCAATCTAGGGGGAGTCTTTAATACACGCAGCGGATATGAAAGGTAAATGCGAACAATCTAATTATTGAATTGTGAGAATAGCATCGTTACGTACTTGCATGAAATAATTGTGACGAGTTTTCGTCATAATTGATTCGTTCATTATCACGAAGGCTCGCTGTTTTCAATGGTGCTTTTATTGAATTGAACGAGGTAATATGATCGTGATGATTTAAAAATAATGGAGTAAAGTAGTGTAGTAAGAGTTCCCTTTGTTATCCACATGCTTTAACATCCAATAACATTCTGTTATTGTAAGAGATACTACTAACAAAACTGAGAATAGAATTTGAACAGAGATTGTACTACGACCTAAGATGGAGAATATTTTGACAATTGTGCATTTTGCAACCTCTTCTGACAATTCTGCAACGTTATTGTGATTAATTATGTAATAAAACAGGTGAAATTGTTATAGAAAGTTGTTATAGTCATAATTATAACTACTAAATAAATTTGTAATTTCTGGAAATTTTATAGATATAAAACAATATATTTTTAAAGATTTAAATAATAAGGTAAGAAGCTCTTCTACTTTTTTACTTTAATGTCTCTAGAATAGAAATAGAAATTTTATGTTCTAATGTTGAAGAAAATTCGTATCACATAACTTTCTATCCTCTATTTTATCTGCAAATTGTACGTTTCTAACTTACCAAATATCATTTTAAGGGTAATTCTTATAAACTAATGTACCGTAGGAAAATGTACCTTTTTATTTGAAGAAATAAGGTGGATCATTAAATAATCTTGAACCTGACAAATAGAAAACAAGTATTACATCACCCTCGAAATTGTGAAACTTGTATTAAACGTTTTTCTCGAGAAAGCGTTCTTTTAGACTAGAAATTTTTTCTTCGCGATTGCAAAAAAAAAAAAAAATTCACTGAAGAATTTACAAAATATAAAATTTTACTAAAAATACTGATGAAGCATAAGATTATCACCTTTAATTTCACAATAAATCAACATTTTATTTATAAGTATTGAAAATATGCTAGGTATAATTTTTTCATCATGATGAAAATATGGCTTCTTATGTTGAAATACTCAGAATATTTAGAGAAAGACTTCAATGTTTTGAAACATACAATTTTACAAAATTATTTATTTTATTTAAAAAATTAGATTATTCACTAGCCAAGAGAGATATAATTCAGAATTATAATATTCTGGAATATCGAAATTTATTTTTATATTCTGTATAATTTTCTTAATCTCCATGTGAATACATGTAATGTAATTTAATACCTATAGTTTAATTACAGGAAAGTGAAGACAGATAAATATAGTTTAACTACAGATATACGATTTAATTACAAAAACTGTAGTTTAATTATAGAAAAGTAGTTGTTCCATTATATGAAAATTCCATTAACCAAACTCTCTATTCCATTAATCAAGGCTAATGTACCTTGTTTTTAAATAATGTTGGAAATATTCTGTTTCACTAGAGAGTTTCAACTGAATTTTTATATTATATTTGTTTACTTTTATTAATTTCAGAATATTCTACCGATAACTTAAAATGCTTATTATAATAATAATACTGAAAGTTCAAAGATAATATCCAATAAACATGGAGGAAATGTTGAAAATAGAAGCTTCAAGCTTTAAAATGATTTATCTATTGTTGTACGATTCTGTTTACGAAATTAAAATAATTTAAATATCTAATATTCGAATACTAACCCTGAGTGCTTAAAAGTCTAAAAGTTTAATGTTGAAGGGCATATAACAAATCAAGAGTGGATTCATAATTAAATATACATCTTTTGATACATTTATTCAATATATACATTGTAATGCGTTATTCTCTTTGAATCTCTAATAAGTACATTAATTATTTTAAACATTTCAGACTGTGTAGTACAGACTAACTTAAAGATTTAGTGTAAGTCACTATATATCAAAATAAATGTAAAATACAGACAATTTTTATTAACAACATAATAAAGAGTATGCAAGAAAATGTTGAACTCGAAATTTGTTAAATTTTCGTGGATGCTTCATATTAAAATATATATGTTCAAAGATCAGTGGATGCTCCTCATTCGGTTGAGTATTTTCGTAATTTTAGTAAACACTCAAAGGGTTAAAATACATTTCATGTCGTTAAAACGTCATATAATATGGAAATTTCTGAATTAATGTAAAAACTAAAGGAAAAAATTACAGAAATTACTAAAACAAACCATTTACCATTTTATTATTATTTTTAGTAATTTAACAAAAGTACAATCTATGCTGTACTGTGTACAATATGGAAATTCTTGAGCCAATACGAAATATAAGAAATATGTAGAAATTATAAAAATCGCTGACAATGAGACAAATTACTCAAACGATTATTATTTTTTCTCGTAATCTAATGATTTCTGTAACTTTTCGTGTATTTTCATATTGATATAAAGATTTCCAGATTGTTATGATGTTTTGGTGACAACGTATTCCGTGCAGTGTATTTTTATCATTTGCAATACCACGTTCTATCCTTTCAGGAAATTCACACTTCTTTAATGAAATACGCCAGAGCTTACTCTCTACTAAGATTGGCCAAATTTTATCATTTCAAATAAAAATAAAAAAATAACAATTTGAAATAACGAGTCATTTTCATTTAAAACAATAATATAGGAAAAATTACTTTATCTTGTGTTTAAATTAAATAAATCACTTTCAAACAATTTTTTATTTAATTTAATTTGTTGGCATAAAATAATTAATAATTCTGTCACGTAATAAAATCGGTCATTTGAGAAATTATTCGCAGAAAAAAATACAAAATATGAAATTATTTGATAAAATAATTCAGAGACAGATCATTTGCTTGTTCAAATAACTAACGTAAGATTATCTCAGAATAACATTGAGTCAAATAAATACGGTAGTATGAATCAAATAAGGTAGTATATTAATTAAATAATCATTTTTCTAATTTTTTCATTCGAATAATGCCTATGTCTTTATTAATCGCAAATCAAACATTTCTCAATCTTCTCAACGAATTATCAATAATTTAATCGACATCTATGAACTTTAGTTATGGAATTTAAAAAATATTTTGCAGAATTTATTTATTTCCATGTTATATTTTGTACTTTCTAAATATTTTATTTATACTGTCTAAATTTATACTTTTACATTTTCTCGCATACTCTTATGTTGCATTGTTAATATTTCTACCTTTTGAATTTTACATTTTTACCATATAGACAAATCTTTTCTTTTTTTTTCTCAAATATTTCTACAGCCGAATATAACATACTAGTGAATTAACTTTTCCGTCAAGCTAATACACTTTTATAAAATATATTCATTTCTGTTTTCTAATAAAAAATATTTTATGCACAAAAGCGATTAATTTAATAATTTAATAATTAGTGGAATTCAGATACGTAATAATTAATAGAATTTGTTCATGTATTTTTATATTAATTCATTTATTGTTTTTTTCTTTCATAAAAGAAAGAAAAATTCTCTTTTTTCGAATCCTCTTGTTAGGAATGCAGCCGTCGATCGGAGAGTTCGTTTCAGACACGAAACGATGATAGACACGTGCACGTGGACGTCAAACGTTCGAACACGATAATACAGTTATCACTATACCATAGGGAATTTCATGCTTGTCTCGCAACAAAAACAAGAAAAAAGAAATCTCTGTCCGACGACGCCACAGCCACACACCACCGTTATTTGACATTGAAAAATAATGCTCTTTATTACAAAGCACTAATAAAGAATGCTGTTTCACTGTTCAGTAGAGAGTTCAAGGAGACAACCATAAAGAAATAAGTAAATTCGACTGTCGCTGATTAAATTTGATATTATAGTAAATGAAAGAAAATAAATCAAGCATTCGTGGAACAATTATTACATTAATAAATGAATATGAGGAAGAAGAATATAAAATTCAAACTATAATGAAAACGAAGAACAGGAATTTGCTATTATAACACGACGCCTACTATCAATCACAGATAACCATTCATTATCTTCGGTAATAACGATCTTCCACCGTATATGTGTAATTCTATGTATCAAGTGATTCTTTAATGGAAAATTTTCTATTTATATATAATTGTTAAATATTAATCTCTCAGAATCTTTTTCTTCCTAGTAAAAAATATTTCAAACATTTAATTTCTAAACTGTTATTATTAATCTCTCTTAATAAATACATAGTTTGTTTAATACTAGCGAGTGTCTGGTGTCTCATGAACATGTTTGTGTGCATTTAATACTGGCGTCGAGTTACTAAATATCTTCTTAAAGCTTTTAACTGCAACACTGAAATTGTTTGCTACACGATTGACGTGTCCTATCAGTAGAATAGGAAAGAAACTGTTCAATGAGAGGATTAAGAGTTAAGCGTGAAAAATTATGGCAAGTTGTTCTCTAATTTTCAATTTTTATAATCGTAATACATATTAATTGTTCAATATATTAATTGTATTACTATTAATACATATCAGTTGTATTATAATTGTAATATATATATATATATATATATATATATATAATATACACTCTTTAATATATATATATATATATATATATTATTGTTTATATCATATTTATCTATATATAATATTTATACATATTTGTAGTTATATTTACTATAATGTATTATAGTATGTATTTTATTTAGTATATTGTAGTATATATGTAAGAGAGATATTTACATTTATTACAATTCAATTATCTAATTCTATAAATTTTTGTACAATGTCTTCGAATTGAATTGACGATGATCTTCGTCATTGTAGCTGGCAAATAAATTTCCTTAATTGCAGAGTTTCATTAATTCCGCGCACAAAGAGGAAGAGGAACAAGAAATACAATTCCGCGCATAAAAAAAAAAGATCGTGGCGTATCAATTAGGATAACTGCATTTCATTTGAGAATTTAATTTTCGCGTACGCGGCTTTCGCATTAACTCGAACGATCGTGTAGTATGATTGCTAAACCACCGTGATAATTTTCTCGTTGCCACACTAATTTCAGTTAGTTAAGGTCACGGGCTTGTATGTTCTCGGAGCATCACGAAGCCAGGATAGTGCGCGATTTTTCTTTATCGCCTTAACCGCGATCTCTAACCAGTCTACGATGTCCTGTATTTTTTTTTCTCTTCTTTAAAATTCTTTTAATCCAGCTGCGTTCATTTTTCGATCATTTTTCGACCCGTTTCGATTTGAAATTCGATGCACAATAAATTCAATAGCATCTCGATATCAATTTTGCGTTGATAGAACGGTACAACGTATCGACATAAATATACACAGTTTTACATCTCACATTTTTATGATAGTTTTTTAATCAAGCATTTATAAATTTTTTGCTATGAAATAAGTCTTATTTTTATTCATGGATACATTGACGAAGTTTGAACACCAACGTATAAAATATCAAAGAATAGAACTTGGATAGAAAATTATTTTATATAAAAATTGTTTGATACATTTTATGTAACAAATATTAGAAATATATATATATATATTATTTCTAATATTTGGTATATATATCTTTGATATTTTCTATATGTTTTTTCATATTGTGTGTACTATGTGAAATTTTGTACTTTAATACTAGAAAAACCAGCCTTATCAATACGTATCAAAATATTCTACATAGTGCAATCGAATACAATTGAAACATCTATCATCTAAACTCTTTATCATTCAAGTATTATATTATTACATACGTTCTAATATTCAAGCAATTTCGTTTTTGCGCGTATAGTTCATACAGTATTTACATATTATATTCCACCAATTTTTTTTTTTCTTGATAAAATCTTATATCTCATATTTTAGTTTGCAATGATACGAACATGTGATAATAATTATACAAGGTAGAGCATATAAATGGAAATACCTACATATCTCTCTTGTATGAAATGTGGACAAACTTTATTATTAAAATTTATTCATATATTATACTGTTTTTGTCTCATAAATTTTCTAGAATTTTCTAAAATAAAATGATTAAACAAAATAGCTAAAACAAATTGTGAATAAATTAGAATAAAGTAGTTAAAATATATCCTAATTTAATAGTTTTTTGACATACATAGACTAATATTCTTTTATAGAGAACATTACGCTTCATCAATTTATGGATCAAAAAATATATTCCATAAAAAAAAAAAAAAAAAAAAATGAAAAATGGAAGAAAATTTTGAAATCCTCGAGATTCCTTCACCTGCAAAAAAATTAGTCAATTATTTGCTCCTCGAAACTAAGCATAATTTTCATCTTATGCACATTTTTTCTCTATCATCAAAGCAAGTTTTAAATGTCCCATCCTATATGAAATAGTTTAATACAAGAAGAAGTGTTACTAATAAATGTTCTGTTCGAATAATAGAACATTCGAAAATTAGAGTATTCAAATGATGGGTTGTTCTACCATTCAAAAATTCTATTTTCCTAATGGAATCCTCTCGTGTAAATCTCTGCAATAGAATCATTCACCTATGTCTCCCAATTAATTTTGATAATCCAGATTCTACAGTGAATTATTGTTACCACAATTCACACGGTAGTAATAAAAAATGCTAAAATATGCAATTGCGTTTCTGCGTAAACAGAAATCGGTATTAATACTGACAAAAAATATATCTTATCTTTCAAGCAATTCTGTAAAAAGAGAATCTGACGTGTTTGTTTAAAGTTTCTTGCAAACGCGCAATCCATTGATGAACAATATGAGAGGATTTGTAGATTTTGTTCCACGTTGCTCGTTCTTTACTTCGTCGTTCGAAAACAGACGCGCGGCACTCGATTCACGAACGATAACGCTCGTTGCGTTGCAATTGACGATAAAAAGCGCGTGTTCGTGAATTTCCAGTCCACAATTCTTGACGAAGCGAATATAACTAACGCTGAGATCGTTTCTGATCCTTCTAATCCGATAAAGCGACGATAAAAGTTATAAAACAACGAGATCGTTACGAGGAAACAAGAAAATTGGAAACAACTGCGGGCAACTTGCATCAATATGACGGCTCAGAGAAATCTGAATCGCTGACATTCCACTGATTTTATTTATAATTTTAATTATTTATAAATAATAAATAATAATTATAATATTAAATTATTATATATTTAATTTCTTAAATTTGTTCTAATTAAATCTATTTAATTTATTCAAATAATATTTAATATTAATATTTAATTATTATTATTATATTATTATAAATAATTCTATATTTGTAGATTTTAATTTTTAAAGTCATGAAAATTAGAAATTAACACAAACTCATTTTCGTTAGATTTGTTTCAATTTTTGCAAGTATATATTTTAATTCTTACAACCATGAAACCTGACAATTAATAAAGATTCATTTTTGTTTCAGTCTTTGTAAATGGAATGTAGATTTTAATTTTTATAATCGTGAAATTACAAATTATTACAGACAAATTCATTTCCGTCAGATTTGTTTTAGTTTTTAAGAATGTAACGAATAATGATATGAACGATGTGGACAGATAATGATACACATAGTTTTATAGTTGCGAAAGTGAATGTTATTCGAGTGTTATCGTACAAAAGTAATTGTCGATGTTTATAGGTATTGTAACTTAGTGAAGAAAGATCGTACAAAAATTAATCAGGTTAAAATTACTCATTTTAAAGCATAAAACTTTGTTTTCAGTGCACCGTTTATTTTTCTCTGAGATGTTTTTACGCAAAAAATGGAAATACGAAGACATTTTTTTCGCGAAAATGCTACAAATTGTATAAAAACATTTTAAAAAATATTTTTCATAACTGAATCGTGAAAATCTGGATTTGAAGATTAAAATTTCTTCTTTACAATGGCCCTTAAATTTTTTTTTGACTTGAACGCAAATGAAATTACACTACTAAATATATTATATAATATACTAACACATAATCATAAAATATATTATATTATACTGAATATATAAATATATTATATTTAATAATAATATTAATATTAATGAAATCAATATAGTAAATATTATTAATATCAATACAATATTTGTAATTTATAATTTCTGAAATATCATTTATTATTATTACATTGATTTACAGACTACGGACTTTAGGTTACGACAAATTTATATTTTCGGATACATAATTAAAAATATAGAACCTCGATAGAAAATTGTTTTGCCAAATACTGTAAGAAGCACTATATTTTGGACATTTTGTACATTTCTTTCATATTACGTACATTCTGTATAATTTTGCACTTTTATATTCCCTATAAATGCATAAAGAGTTGCAGTCCATTTATTTAAATAACGTTTAATAGTACGAATTGCTGAAAACAAATTAACAAATAATTACAAGTTAATTGGATTCTTCGTTGACAAATCTCTGACGCTTCTCATTTCGTTTTACGTTAAATAAATAATTCGGTAATCCATTATTGAACAAAACGACGCGTTTTCCATTCGGTTGCGTAATCTTTCTTTTTTTTTTTTTCAACTTGCTTTCTTACGTGGCGGCAGCGTCGCGTCGTAACATGTATGCGTGTAATGGAAGGTTGATCAACGGTTACTCACTGTTTATTATCATAATACCGAAGCACGTGAACGCGGATTGCTAATTGTAAGCCACGTTCTTCACTCCGCATATTGATTCGGAGTTGATTGCGTTGGAGAGAAAAGAAAAGAAGAAGAAAAAGAAACACGCGCAGGAATGAAACGGGACCGTCGTTGATTAAAACATCGATTTTAATTTTTTTTTTTTCTTTTTTATACTTCACAATTGTCGTGAACGTTGATCTGCCATGTCACTTCATCTTGCGATGAATGTGTCACAACTCGAGAAACGTGACTTTCGAATTACGAGCCGAAGAATCGAAGTAGTTGAGGAACTTTTAAATGGATTCTGATTTGAAACATTTTCGAAAAATATTCTTACAGATGAGAATAGACGAATGAATGTTCCTAAAAATAAAAGTTTCAGACAGAATAGTACTCGTACAATATTAAAATAGAAATTTTTCTGTCGGAGGAACAAATCATTTGTAAAAAAGTTTTCAATATTTGTAGCTAATACTGATACTGAATATTGTTAAATAACGAATAGTACTCGAGTATAAAAATAAATTCTTAATTTATTAAATAAAATTTCTGTTTCCATTGAATTTTTATTTTGCACAGATTCTAAAATATCTGTCCCATGAGAACAATACTTACAAAAGTGTTTCTAAGTGTAATTACTTTGTCTGTAAAAATTTGATAAAAACAGATATTTTAAACACGAAATATATAAGTTCGGACAGAATATTTTTGTAGAAACGAAAGGAATCTGTTAATTTCGATTTTTATTGGTAATTTGTAAAATCGAAATTTGTAAAATTTCACTAACAACATTAGTCCAACGTAAAAATGTAATTTTTCAGACTTTTTTTATGATACAAGAAAAAATTTACAAACTTTCTTATTTTTTCAACATAATTCATTTAATGTTAAAAATGTACTAGAAACATTAGGTTAGATATGAATTAGATTTAAATTAAATTTAGATTAAATTTAAATAATCAAAATCAATAAATACTGCACTGTAAATATTTATGTATTTTCGAAAAATGTAAGAAAATATATAATATGCAAGAATGTGAAACAAGAATTTAAAGTGTTTATGTAAATAATAGTGTTATGCATTAATACGTAGTAATTAATAGTGTTATTATATAAATAATAGTGAAATTAAAGTAAATTATGGAAGATTTAGTGGCATGAAAATGAATAGATTTCACATAGACGAAAATGTATGAAATATCCAAAATACAAGATCTGTTGTAATATTTAAATGAAGTTACAATAATAAGTAATATAAATAATAATAATAAAATAATAATAAATATATAATATAATAATAATGTAAATAATAATAAATACATAATATAAATAATAATTAAATAATAATATAAATAATAGTGTAAATAATAATAATGTAAGTAGTAATAAATATATAATATAAATAATAATAATGTAAATAATAATAAATATATAATGTGAATAATAATAATTAAATAATAGTAAGTTACAATAATTAATTAACTTTGACTCAAATATCCTATTTTTTTAATTATTTTCACAGAAGTGTGAATTTTTATTAAAATCCACGGTTCGTTGTCAAGCCTGTCCATTTAGATTTCACTTCTCCAGTTGAATTTCCAAAAATATAAAGATACTTACAAAAATATACAAAACAAAATATGCAAAATAACAAAAACATATAAAATTGCGTGAACAATCCGCAGTCTAACAATTCAATCACGTAAGGAAGCCGGAATCATGAAGGGTCGGAGGGATAAAGGAAGAAATCTGACGTGTCCGATGAAAACACGATTCGTTCAAATAAACGGTGGTTCGTGTAATCGGGTTGATGGTTAGGTTGTTTCAGCAGCAGCAAAACGTATGATTCGGGTTGTCTTGCGTTTATGGTAGGAAAGAATTTCGAGGTGGCCCTGGGAATGATCGCTGGTCTGCTCGCTGGTCTGTAACGGTAATGGAAACGGAGGGGTTGATAGAACACACGCGGCTATTTAATGCGTGCGATTACACGCACCCGTGACTACACGCACGCGACCCCGCCAACAGCAGGTGGTTACCAAAAGAATTCCGCGGGAGCCAATTTAACGCTCCGGACACCTTTATTTTCACGGACACGTCACCACCGCTACTATTCCTTTCTTTCTTCCTTCCTCTCTTCCTCTCTTATTTTGTTTTGTTATTATCTTCATCATTAGTCGTTTCTATTTGATCATTGAGCCATACGATTGATCTTCTTTGATTCAATTTTCCACGATGGCCATGGAAGGTATTCGTAAAATAAAAAAAAAAAGTTGTCGACAATTTAAACTCTCTATGTGGATTTTTGTGCATTTACAGAAATGCATAACATGCAAAAATATCTAAATGTTTATATAATATACTAATATATAATTATGAAATATATTATATTATAATAAATATTTATAAATTATATATAATATTTATATTATATATTTAATAAATATTTCATGTCATAACATGAAAGATTGAAAACTATAATGATACAAGTTGCTATTGCAATATTTTTCGGCGATCCTTTCTCGCAAAATTACGTTTTTGTGTTTATCATCAAAGATCGAAATTAACAGGTTCTTTTCGCCTTCAAAGAAATTCTATTTAAACTTATATATTTCGTATAATACAATATCTGTGTTTGTGAAATTTTTATATGAAGAAGTGTTATGCACTTAGGAACACTTTTGAATAGTGTTTTTCTGTCAGAATCTGAATAATAAATGTTCCATTTAATTAAAAATCTATTTTTATATTTGTCTATATTCATTGAACAATATTCAGTATTGGTAACTTTTTCAATATCGATGGGCAATATTGTTTGTTCGTTCGACAGAAAAATTTTTATTTTTATATTTTACAATTTCATTTTCAAGAACATTTATTTATCTATTCTCATCATTCAAAACCTTTTTCGCAAAAACATCTTTCGAAGAAGTTCTACTCATAGTTCTAAAATTCATGTTTCAAATAGAACCATATAGAGCTATTTAAAAGTTTTTTATTTATTATTATTATTTATTCATTTATTATTGTTTAAATATATTTATTTATTATTGTTTTCTTAATTAGGTGTTAAAATGAAGTACTGTTTTATTTCTCATTGTTAGTAATAAAGTTATAACAATAGTTCGCCATGAAACTAAATATATAAAAAATTAATTATTAATTCTTTTAGTTTTACCGTATTTTTACAATATTTTTATATATCGTGTGAAACTATAAAACATTGTCGTAGAAACAGAATTTGTAAAAATTTCAGCAAACAGGACACTTTTTATTTTGTAAAAATTAAAATAATATTCGAACACTCAAGAAAATGTTCAAAGCATTAAATTGAGACAGAAATCGTGAAGTCGATAAAGAGTTAACTCAAATTGTAAAAATCTGTACTTACACCACTATGATTCTCAGCCTTTTGTATCTATGTAGCAGATGAAACAAGTATTTTTTAGATACAAAATAAGTATTTTATATCTTCAGTGATGTTCATAAAAATTTTAAAGTACATAAAGTTCGCTTTACGAAAAAAATCACGCAACAAATTTCATAGGGTTATATAACATTCATTGTTGTAGAGACATTAATCTCGAAACAAAAATGAATTTAATTGAGGAAAAGAATTTTTATATTTCCGTAAAAATATTAGATTAATCCGCAAAATTTTAGAGAGAGAAAATTTCGTCCTTATTTACCTTAGAAACGATGTAAAAATATTTTCGAAAGGAATTGTAAGGGTAGAAACTCTGAAAAGTGAATCCAGGTAGATTGTTGTATCATTTCTTCTCACGAAGTTATAGCAGGTTAAAGTGTCAACAATTTTTCATTGAATTTGAAATTACTGTACCGGACAGAAATATTTCAACTTTTTTATTACTGTTGCGAAAACTGCTACGATCATGTCAGCTCCGTTTGTTTACGTTCAGATGTTCTCTATAAAATAAAAGCGTAAGGCCATTGCCAGTTTTCACATGTATACACCGCGTACTTTAACTTGGAATTTGTTTTTTTCGAAAACAGCAATTTTCGCATTTTGAGCTGGCAGTAGCTATCGACAATTTCTTTGTTCGGCATAGTAATTTCGCAGTCGAATCGTCGACTCTCTGAACTGTTGCAATTCGTACAATAATCTACCTGAGTTTATTTTAAATCGAAAAATTTCTATTTTTATAAAATATCGACAAAATTTCTGTTCGGTACAATAATCTCACATTCGATGAAAAATCGTTGACACTTTGAAGTGCCACAACTTCGTGAGAAAAAAATCGCACAATAATCTACCTGAGTCCATTTCAAATAGAAAAGTTTCTATTTTTGTAGTACTATTTTATAATACTAATATTTTCTCTTATAATCTCTTATAATGGATTATTTTATTGACTTTTACTTTGCGTAATTAATTTCTTTGATTATATTTGAAGAATTAGATGAAAACGACAATAAATTCATCTTTGATTTTTCGATTTTAATGAAATAGTAATTAATAATAATAATAATAATTACTGAAATGTTCATTGGGCTGTACGATACATATTCAATTCCCTGATCAAATAAAAAGACAATTTTTGTAATATGCAATTGATTATTGAATTCGAAATTTGTTTCTTGCAATTCGAAATTCGTTTGTTGCATTGTTGGTTCCTCCGAAGCAAAATCTTCATGGCTTGAAATAAATTTCAGTTCTATCTACGAGCTTCTATTCGCTTTTTTAAAAAATTGCGTTGACAGGAAACTGATGTTTCGAAATTGCCTCAAAAATCTTTGACTAGATTTTTAACGATCAATCGTAAAAAGATACTCATTTTACTCTTCTTCACAATAATTAATGTTTCCTCGACATTAGTTCCTTCTTAATTTTTGTTAAAAAAGAAATTATTCAGTACAGATCAAAATTCCATGAAAGGGGCACTAAAAGATCATAGATAATTCTATGTAATATTATTTATTTCTATGTAATCCAATATATTAAAATTTATTATATTAACACATTTACGTTATAAGATAAATTATTTAAAAGATTATTTCTAAATAGTTGTTGTAAATAATATTTTATAAATATTTTACACATTATATTTATAATTGTATAAATGATATTTATATCTACATTTTAATATAATTCATAATTAATAATAATATCTAATATTTATTTTATAAATAATAATAGAAATATTAATTATTTTATAAACAATCTTTTTCCTACTTTTGTCTAGTAATTCTTAAGCGAGTAATGTATTAAAAATCTACTTAACGTAATTATTTCTTTATGGATTTATATTAATAGAAATTTAAGATCTCGAGAATCTTGCAAAATACATGTGAAAATATAAAAGATACCCAAAGTAGAGAACTCATTATGATATTTAACAAATGAGACAAATTTCTATTTAAATTCCATTTTTCTAATTATCTTTATAAAAATATTAAATTACGTAAAAGTCAATGACAACCAAAAAAAAAAAAAAAAAAAAAAGAAAAAAAATAGGTTACGAAATGACTTAAAGTGAATTTATGTAAATGTATAGTTAGAAACTGTACTTGAACTTATTTAAGAAATAACATCTTATTTAAGAATTACATCTTGTTTTACGATAAATATTGTAATAAAAATTTTCTGACGAAAAATGTACAATATATACGTGTAGTAATAATAATTATAATCGTGCAAGTATGTGTACAATAAAAATAATAATGTATAATATATATATAAATCTATAGTACAAACTTCTTTACAATAAAACGAACGAAAAAGTATGCTACGAATTTATTTGTGAATTTCGTGTCGTCGAGTTATCCTCCGTTCGTGCACTACGGAACATCTAAATGCTGGCCATTAACAAACCATAATTGGTAATCGATGTGGCTCGTTCCGTTTCAAAATTCAGTCCTATCAAGGAAGCTTGTTCCTCGGCAACGAAACGCGAACAAAATTGCCTATGGAGCAAGAAAATTCATTCAGTGCACATGCGACAAAATCGAAATGTCGGCTTTGACATTTTAATAAACGTCTGTAGCAGCTTTGACCATTATTTGAATAAAATATTTGAGAAATGATTATTTCGACAATATATCATCTTACTTCACTCATTGTCTGTATTATTCTGAAATAATCTTACGTTAGCTACTTAGAACAAATAGTTTGTTCTTTAAGTAGAATAATTTTTTATTTTATTTACATTCTGTATTTATTTCTCAAACATTTCTTTCTGTTCTATTGCATATACTTTATATCTAGGGTTGTTAATTATTTTAACAAGATAAACTTTTCCTCTATTATTTTTACAATAAAAATAATAAATTAGTGAAAATAATTCGTTATTTTAAATTGCTATTTTTTATCTTTACTGAAACAATCTTGATTTGGACTTTGTAATTAAGACAGATTTTGTAATTTATAATTACAATTTATAATCGCCAATTTTTTATTTCTTCGTTCCCCATTTTTACATCATGCATTTTCTTTTTATTAACAGTTGATGAAATTGTTACTGTTGTTGCTTCGAAATAATTTTCGAACGAGACAACATTAAAGTTTACAACGGCAAGCCGTGCTGCTTCATTACTCTCTTGTAATACTTTTTCCTAGTTTCTCTTTCTGCTTATTGATTCGTGTCTACCATTTGTTCTTTTTTTTTCTTTCTTTTCGGACAATCAGAATTTATATCTTGGGATTTCTCGATTTTTAGCTCTTCCTTTCGTAACTAATTGTCGTTAAAGTGGAAAATTACCAACAGGCAGGTTGCAGTCGTCTTTAATATGACACTTATTTTCAGTAATCAAAGATGGCATGAATAACACATAATACCTCTCTGTAATTACGCTTCCGTGTAATTATGTTTTTATCTAATCGAATTGTTATTTCAAAATCATATTTACTTAAATTAATGGTATTGACTCTTTCAAAATCACTTGCACATTTTTAATGATAAAAAAATAAAACTACGAAGATTTTATTCGTGCAATATTAATAACTCTGAAGAATGATCTATATCTTAAACTGTTACAACTAAAATGAAATCATATAACAATCCATTTGATTTTAAAGCCTCTATTTTCACAGTTTTGAATTCTCTCAAATATCTAATTTCGTGTACACGAAAATACTTTTATACTCGAAAAATATAAAAATTAACACGTCTCCAAAATCACTGAAAACTTTTTTTTCATGACTACTTTCACGGTATTTGAAAAATGAAATTTTCCTTTTGAAATAAGTTTTTGAACGATTTTGTACGATTTTCTTTATTTTTTTTTTTTTTTTTTTTTGGTATTTTATTGAACTTTGAACATTGGAATTAAATGATGAAATATTTCGATTTTTTATTTACCTCAGTTTCCTATAACTGGATATAAATTATACTAGAAAAATTATATTGGAATATAAATTATATTATAAATTATATTTCTGTAAGCTCCTGGAGACTCAAGTCACCTTTACTGTTTGAAATGTAGGCTTGGTGTTAATAATTGTAAGTCTGTGAAATCTCTTCCACACGTTGAAACATGCTGCGATGCATCATGAAATCTGTATCAGATTTGAATTTATCTCCGAGCCAACAAAACACATGCCTCAAAGTATCAAATTATTTTCAAACATCAGTATCATTATCGATAATGAATAAAAGATATATTAATTATAAAAAAACAAAAAACTAAAGAATAGAAAAAAGATGGTCAATCTGGTTAAACAAATTTTTGCATTTGATTCATCGATGCTATACACATTCTAGCATGCTTCATAAAATTAGGAGTGGAAACAATCCATATTGTTTCAATATGTATAGAGGACTTAATTCTTTCGTTGAGTACTTAAATTTTCGTGCAATTCTTGGAAAGTATCAATTTTAATACAAGAGAATACAGTTTTCGATGGTCCTAAATTTAAATTCACAGTGGACAGATTTTGACTGTAATCGAATATAATAGCAAAAGTGTTAAGAGATAGAGATTTATATATCATTTGAGTGATTTTGAAGAGGGAAAAATCGTAGAAAATCTTCTTCACATAAAACAGGGTAGTTTAATATTTCGGTCTAAGTATAAAGTGAATCAATTAATTAATTAGTCAATCAAGAAGTTATTGAACATTTATAGAGAGGGAGAAGAGATTGAGAGGAACAATAATGACAGAAGTGAGTGAAGAGCAGGATTTCTCGAGTTTTTGTTATTTAATTGTGATATTCAAAGTTTAATAAAATTGCGGAAGAAGTATCGTGTAGGAAATTTTAACAAGACTTTGTAAAAGAGAGAACCTTTAACCTTCAAAAGGATCTAGTCACGAAGAAAATTTTTTAACAATTTTAGAGACGTTTGAATTGAAGAATGATTTTTAATTCATTTCGTTTCACTAGTGTTGCACCATGATATTGAGGGTTGAAATGGAAAATGAAGTATAAAATTGCCATTTTATTCAACCAAAATACTCCATGAAATCGGTGTCTTTAGGGATCCTTCAGGGCAAAGTTACCCTCCTCGGCCTCGAAGATCCGCGGAAGCACCGCCCTCTTCACTCAGGGGTAGAACCCCTATTATACCGCTGCAAGTATGGTGGACGAACGACGCAATAAAGAAATAAAGAAGAATCGGTGCGATCATAAACGTTTCGTACGGCTGAGAAATAATCCAATGCAAATTGTTTAACGACAATGTCGTTAATTCCTTCTCAGTCCCTGACTCCGAGAGGAATTAACGGTTTCTAATGTACAGCCATTTCTCAACCGGTGTCACGTTCGATAAAATTTACGACAATTTTCCAGGTAATCAAGGAAGCCTTCCTCATTGAATTATTTACGACTGTCCGTTTCTTTTTATGAATTGTTATTCAATTCTCATTACAAGTCTTAGTTTAATGCACCGATGGAAGATGTTTTCGCAAACGTGTCTTTTACAGCTGTCCAAAGAGAAGTTTTTATTATAGACGGTTCGCAGATTTTAATTGAATATTTAATATTTAATAGATCTCAATATCTAGAAGAAACTTAAATATGATTTATAGAAACTCAAATATTATATATATATATATATATAAATGTGAAAATATAACGTGAGAATACTTGAAAATCAATTATTAGATCGTTGCATACAAAATGTTTACAACTGTGTAAAATTATTTAGAATTTTGTTGATATTTATTAGTGATCAATTCAAAGTTTAAATTCAACTATAACATTATCGATATTTCGTTGCTTATTTTATTGCAAAAGGACGATTTATAGGATATCAATATTGAATTCGAATGCATTCTTTAGGAAACTTGAGATGTTGTCTTAATGAATTAAAAGTTGATATTCCCTTTCTAAATTCTAAAGAGCTGTTTGAAGAAAAGAAAGCACCTACTATTGACGTAAAGAATTTTTTCGAAGGAAAAATATTTATCAACAACTGAAAGTTTTAATTTCAATTTAATGTATTAAAAATATATTAAATATAATGAATCATAATTTGATCAATATTGTTTTTAACACTAGACTTACCAGAGTGATCAAAATGACCAATTCATAATTTTTTTAGTAGAAATTTTACAGACTTACAATGATCTCCTTTGAGAGATTTATAAAAGTGAAAATATATAAACAAAGGCAGGTATTTTTTATTGTGTTACAAACTTCTTCTTATTCTTCGCATTTTAATTCTTCTGAAGTTTTGTACTTTGGTTTAGTGTTGAGGAAGTTATGGTCTGACTGAAAGCTAGAACTAGTTTCATAAAGAATTTGGTTATTTTACTTAAATAAAGAGAATAAAAATTGTCATTATTTCATTCCGATCTTTATGTTATCCAGTTCTACACTTTAATATTGAGACAATTTTTCTAAAATTTAAAGAAAATGAAATATTTATTACTTTCTAGTAATAAATATCTCAATAACAATTAACGATAACAACATCGAATGAATTTAATACACAACGTTGGAAACGGCATTAAAACCCTAGTACAGAGTATCCCCGTCTCAAACCGATTATTAATCATTTAATCCAAAGTGTACTATAAATACATCATAATCCATAAATCAAAAAGTTTCACAGTCGGGCACAAAGATCAGCAGTAATTCGACCAATTTACAACAACATGACGAGGACAAGAAGATTCTCCGGCTTTTTCATGCGAACGAGGGGGTTGTGTGAAGCAACCCCTTGCGTCTCGAAGGCTACTGGTAAGCACCGCCCTCCAATCGCCCGTAGAAACCCCCACTACGATCCAAGACATGGTGGTGGCACGAGCGACCCTCGTCGATACGCGGCCACGATAATGCCGTTTCGTTTCACCGCGAGAAAGCAAGGGCTTCGAACCACCGACGTGGTTCTCGGTTCCGCTTCGATCTCGACTGTCCATCCCCGTTCAGTTTATCACGATCGTTACCGAAGAATGTCATCGGTCCAGTGATTTTGCACGATTCGACCTCGACTTCGAGTTCCTCCGTTGAGTGACTCCTAAACGTCCTTTCGAATATCTCAACAGAGAGAAAAGAGATCGAGATACATCGATCGCTAAAGTCTTTTTTTTCTTTTTTTTTCGAGATATTTAATAACTGAAAGATTAAAAGATCGAGGAATTTTGAGATTTAGAGACTTGAAAGTTCAAACACTCCGGCATCTTCTCGTCGTTAATTGCACATCGACTAATATGGAAAGATCGGAGTGGTTTCGCGGATTTCCGACGACAAATTGCGACTTTCGAGCCGTGATTATGTAGTGGCCGTGTGTTGCCGCGATTCTCTGCGAGACATTCCTTCGAGAGTGATCGAGTTCCCTTAAAATCGGTTTCGTCATGGAGTTCCCATGGACGCTGCAGCACCAGCCCGCTGATCCCGTACAAAATGGACGAAACCATCAAGCCGAGCATCACGAGGATTCTGGAATTAATCAGGCTGGCGCTCGTCGATTATTGCCCGTTGCAGGTAATCTGTGAACAAAAAAAAAAAAAAAAAAATATTCACGAGTAAGTCGAGACTAACGAAACCAGTAATTTGAATTTGGAAAAGATTTCTTGAAAAGAACACATCGTTGGATCAG
Organism: Tetragonisca angustula; assembly: GCA_036937485.2. NCBI lineage: Eukaryota > Metazoa > Arthropoda > Insecta > Hymenoptera > Apidae > Tetragonisca > Tetragonisca angustula. Next base: position 665,238 of record JAWNGG020000094.1, on the reverse strand, counting down.
TTACTGAATAAACGCGGATTTTGCGTAAATTAAAAATCTGCAGTCTAATTGTGTGGCTCAGAAGCCACAATCAAAATGTAAGTCATTTTTCATAAATGCGCCGCGCAAATATCCTTCCGTTGTCAAAACTTTCGCTTACAATCAGTGAAACAGTTTAATTATGACTGTGATTGTAGTGGTTATATAATATTTTCTCAAACAAATATCTATATTATTATTATTATTATTATTATATATTCATTATTATTTGAGAATACAATTGTATAATATATTATTTTCAAATGTAATATTATAATACGCAACATAGTATATTATAATTGTTATATATAATTGATATAATATATGTGATAATATACATATATTACATTATATTAATATAATACATACATATAGTATAATTAATATAATAATATACATGTAGTATATTATAATTAAAATATATTATAATGAATATTTACACAACACAAATTGTTTTTAATAGAAAATGATTTACATTGATTAGCTCTGATCCCTCCATGTGCTTCTCATTCAGTATTGAATTTTTAGATTTTTGATGATTTAATGGATCAAAACGAAAAAAGTATAATTTCATTCGCACTCTACATGTATGTAACAAATTAAGAATATATTCATCTTTAAGTATATATTTCCTTTCTTTATTAATTGCACTTTATTAATTCCTGGAATCTATCATGAATAGAAAATAAGTAAACATGTATCAGTGCATAATAATTTGCTTTTATTATAATTTATTATAATAATTTGCTTTTATTATTATTGCTTTTACTATAAGAGCCTGCAGCTTTTTCCATTGTATTAGCACTTGAGTTTAGTTTCAGTTGGTGCTTCATAATGATTTGCATATAATTATATGTACTTTGTAAAGTTTAATGGATGCTTCCTTTTTAGTCTTTTAGAAATTCGTTTAAGGCAAACTGGCTAAGACAAAATTGTTAAATTGGTATGTTTATTCGTTTCTTCTTTGTGATTTTTAGAGTCAGTTATTTTCTCTTCTATTATTTCCATCATCATTTTGAACTTAATGTGTCAGCAGATTACCAATAAATTGATTGTGTAAAACATATATTTTAGATATATTTATTCGTTATATTGTAATATCCTCTTTAGGCGCTGAATAAACAGAGCAATTATTTTATTTTGTTTGAAAAGATTAAAATTACAATTGATATGAAAATCACATGGTCAGTACAATTTTGTTGACTTATTGATTTTAATATCACTGCACAATCAAAGAGAAACATTTCAATTTAAAGTAATTAAAAAAATGTAGAGAATCTGTTAAATACGACTGAATATATAATCGTTAAGATAAGTAATATTTTAACATTACTCCAAACAATATTTTCTTAAATTATAAAAATGCTAGGGAAATATATGTTTATCTCTAAAATCAGATAAAGAGACAATTTTAATAGAGAATAATTTAGCGAATTGGATAATGTAGTGAATTTTAACTTTTTAAAACCTCCTAATACAGACATATATGTATATAACCAACGCTGATCTCTCAAAAATTAAAATTCTATTTTCAATTGAGTACATCTCGGTGATTGATCTTTTATGATTAATTTGAAATGTTCATTATTTATTGCGAAAAAAATTTATGAAAGTGTTAAATGTAATACGTGTATTAAAAATCTACCTTCAAAGTGTTAAAACTACTAGTTTATAATGCTTAAACTATTAACGCGTGTATGATCTTACATCTGAGTAATTCGTCTTTTAAGATTAATTTGAAACGTGTATTATTTATTCCAAAAATTTATAAAAATTGCAAGTAATATGTAAATAATACTAAAAATTCATTGTCAAAGTATTAAAGCTACTTGTGATGCATGCAAATTTTACATTTGAATGATTCATCTTTCAAGGTTAATTTAAAATGCGAATATGATTTTGAATTTGAATGATTAATTTTCTAAGTTTATTTTGTAATGTTTATTATTTATCATAAAAACTTATGAAAATTGCAGATAACACGAGCATTAAAAATTCGTCTTTAAATGTTAAAAAACAGTGTTAACAAAGTGTTGAAGCTACTAGCCTGTAGAAAGTAGTGAACTTATCATCTTTCTCTACAATTTTCATATTGTAATATGAAAATTTAGTCTTATAAGTAGTTAAGTATATTTGTTTGTTTTCGTATTTTTTTTTTTTTTTAATAAAACAAGTAAGTTTTATAATGTTCGTGACTGTTATAACTTCCTGTTAAATCACAGTTTCACGAGATCGTCGTATTGTTTGCACATATCCTGTTATATAATCTCGTTTGAATGGCTCATCGAGTTTTGTGCTAAGCCGAATGGCAAATTTGTATATGTGTATTGCGTCTCGATGAAATTATATTTTTGTGTCATTCATTGTTTGTGTAGCAATGAAAGCGACGTAACATTTCTTTCTCAACCTGTTAAACAACAGATTGTTGAAGACTTTTATTGCTCAATATATCAAATTATAAAATAAGTCGGTTTGTATTAAATTGACGATGTTTTCTGTGTTCTATAAAATATAATATTAATTTTTAATAAACAACTAATGACGAATGTCTTGTTTTCATGATAATTACTGTTTGAGTTGTATAACAAACGTAGGGAATTGTCGTAAACGTTCAAAGTATTTTATTTCTTGCATTTTCATGATTGAAACAGAAGGCTTACTTTTTCAAGAATGAATTTTAGATACATGTGTAAGAGAAAATGCGAGGAGATACATTAACCTCTTGAGAGTGTAAGAGTGTCGTAGAGATAATTTGAGATATTAAAAATAATTAGTTTAGTTAGTACAGATTCAAAATTGATATTATAATACAATAGTCTCCCTTATTCGAATTCTTAGTTTTCGAATAATAATATTTTATTATTAATATTAATGATAATATTCTATTCTATATATTAAAATTCTAATGTTTGAATGTTTTATTATCCGTACAGAATATTTATTAGAATGGACGATTTATTAGTAACGTATGATACGTTATTTATTTCAAAAGTGGCACAAGTCACTTTTTCGAAAAAAATCAAGTTCGTGATTAGATTAATTACAATTCTACGTGATATTTTCATTTTAAAATAATCTGCAGTCAACATGTCAAGAACGACTGAGATTTTGTTGATAAAAATAATTAACTAAAAAAGTAAGAACGTTAAAATGCAAACCCTTAAATCGATTTCAAAACACAATGAATTATACCACTATCAAAATAAACGGCTCATATATTTACACGTTTAACACGTTTCACGTAATTTCAAAAATTTTATTAAAAAACTAGATACGAGATTTTATCAAAGAAGCAATATGAAACATATAAAAAAAATTATGTTTATTATGTTCAATTTCACTATATAGACGAAACTGAAAACAAATAACGAAAATGTATCTATTTACAAAACAAACATTTGTATCAAAACATTCAAACACAAAAAAGATGTGATTCTATAAATATCATTTATGCTAGAAAAAATTAAATAATTCAATAATCAAAAAAATTGTTAAATATCTTAAATAATTTTCTTAATCTTCGGTTGGGTATTCAATAATAGCGAGATCATAGTACTCCATTCAATGTGAAAATGTGGTTGTTTTATTATTTGAAAATTTCATTAACCGATCTTTTGTTTATTAATTTTTCTGATATTAAATCTGCTAATTTTTGATAATTTTAACAAACATTCGAAAGGAATCGAAATATTTATCCCATTTTTTTAACATAAAATTATTATTTTCTTGGATGTAAGATTGTTTATTGTTTTTCTATATAATGGAATATCTAGATAAATAAAAAATAAACAAATAAATTATTAATATCATCAAAGTTCGATATGGTCTTCTTACGTAGAAAATTTATGTCTGCGAGTCATATATTGACACATTTTTCAATATTTTGGTTGTAAATAATGAAAGCTGATCAAAAAAACTGCTTTTAGAGTTTATAATCATAATAATAATAATAATTAAACATTTTTTACTTACAGTTGAAAGTCTTAGACACCATTTTTTCAACATTATCCTACGGAATAATGCATTTTAAAAACAATTCTTAAGAAAATTTCTTAAGGTAATTCTTAAATGGAGGAACTGTTAACTTTAAAACATTAATAAACCAGGAATATCGAATCAACAATATTTAAGGAAAGCTTTTAAAGAAATTTTTGAAGGGAATTTCTAAGTGGATAAATTATTTATTTCAAGACATTGACAAACAACAATTTTTAAAAAATTTTTTATAAATAACAGTTCTTATGGCAATCTTTTAACCAAATTTTTAAGTAGGTACTTTTTACTTCAAAACATTGTAAACCATCGAATATCGAATGAAGTCGTCATCTCTAATTAACAAAGAATAATTAACTATTCAAGAAAGCAGACGAACCTGTGTTCAATTGTTTCGATTGAAGTATTGAAATGGAGCTCGTGTTGAGCAATTGCTCACTTGCTTTACTGAGAAATTAGAAATGAAAGAAATCACGAACACCTAAGTCGTGCACCGAAGTCAGAACTAGGAAAGATAATTAGGAAATTAAATTAATCATTCTTTCTATGTATTTTTTACTCTGCCTTAATTATTTCCATCTATTATTCTTTCTATCCATTTTTCATTCTATTCTAATTATTTCTATCAAAGTGAAGATTCGTATAAAATGGTGTAACGGTATAATAATTATATTCGCGTTTGCTATTATTTTAAAGCCGCTTCCGAATAATTCGATTACATCGCGGTGGAAAAAATGGAGAAATGTGCGACTGCGACTTTCTCTGATTATTAATGAAACGTTTTCTTATTATCAATGGCAATCCATAGATACGTGCGTATTGGAGATTTCCGGGAATTGGTTGACATCATTGAAAATGAAATGTAACATGCGATAGTCGTTCTCCAGCCAATAGTACCGACAGTATTTTTTCATTCAATTGAGAGATTTTTACTACAAAGTCGTTCATTCACATTTCTTATTTCGACTCGAAAATTATTTGGAAATTCCAACATTTTCCATTTCAATTTACGCTCGATAGCGTCCCACGCATAAAACATGAAATAAACAACAGCATCTGAGAGAGAGAAAAATAGCTGTTGAAGTTAATAAAAAAATTAATAAAAGTACCGATAAATTTTCAGTTTAGCGGCTTTTCTTAATTTTGACTTTTAATTTCAGTTCTGTGCTTTCGAATAAAACGTGAAGAAAATTATATGTTAGAACTCGCATTTTTCAATATGGAAGATCGGAAGAATATACGAAGCCATCCGGAGTAAAACGACGAGAAAAGAGAGAACGTAGCGTAATAGCCAAAGTTGGGAAAACCGTGAAACCAGAAATTTAACAAAGTGGCATCTCGTCACTTTTAAATCGTCGTAATTCTTTTAAATCCCTTTTGCGATTCTATGAGCCCAAATTAATATTCGACGGTCCTTCAATTAATAGTAAAATGAAGAAAAAAAGAAAATATCATTTCGTTAATATCACTGCTGTAAAACTACAAAACCATCATTGTATAACGGTGTTTCTAATTTAAATATCAAAACTTCGATAGCATAAAAAGGACCGATAAATTAAAAAAAATTTTTTCAGAGATTTGCTCGCGAAAATGGAAACAAAATATTTTTCGTGGTATCATTGTCTATTTAATGAAGATACTGTTCAAAATTCTGTTCTCTTACAGCAATGCAATCATTGCATTTAACATTGATCACTCCATTTGCAGATAGATATATGCTTTGATGTTATTTGATCTGGAATTACGATTCGTTCTCTCTTATCTTTCTACTGAATTTGAATTTTCTTTGGCGAAAAAAATTCGTATGGTAAATTAGAAAAATTATTGTAAAGTGGAAGCTTCGATCTTTAACGAAAGAAATTTTCCAATGTTACATACTATGACAATTTATTGCATTTCCAAGAAGAAAAGTACCTTTTCTAGTAACATTTCAGAATAACGATTTGCATTTTGAAAGTAGAAGCTCCAATCTTTGAAACAAGCCCAAGTTTATAATTGTACGATTTCTTTTTACAAGAAACAAAGTTACAACAGTTTCGATATTTCACGTGTCTGAGTATATCAATGGCAGTCGTTCCATTTCAATTTTCAGTATTTGTCTCGTTATTAATTCAAATTTCCCCTGGCTTTGTCGTGCAGTTATCAAGCGATCAAACTCAAGATCCATCGATGTCTCTGCGAATTACCCTTCCAGAACTCCAGCAATTACTATACAAATACGTGACGTTCTTTCGACACTTATCGTCGAGCATCGGATTGAACGTGTTGCCGCGTTTATCGGTGAAAATCGCTGGGATTGCGTGCCCCCCTTGCGAGGGGCTTCAACACCTGTCGGTGGCCGGTTCATCCCTCCGTGACCCTGTAATTGCCGTGAAAAAAAGTTGCGTCTAGGTATCGTTTTAGCTGGTAACGCAGTGAGTTCGGCAGCTGTGCTCGCCCCAACGATTAAGGGGTGAAATCGTTGATTCGGCTCGATTAACTTCCTCCGTTTAAGCGTTCTTCCGGTTCCGTTAACCGATATTGAGTATCATAGGCGAGGTCTCATAGGGTCAGCTGGTTGAGAAACGATCCCGTGGAAAATTAGTTTCGGCGACAGGTGATCGTTTTAGTTTCGATAATTCGGCGTAGTCGGTCGCGTACAATTTCGCGTTCGAGTCGACGGGAATCAAGAATGTTTGGAATCACTTCGACGAAAGAGAGCGCGAATGTTTGAAATTATTTCACTCGCGACATGTACAAACACAACGAGTTTTCATTTTTATTTTTCTTTCTAAAAAATTAAAAACCGTTGACAGATTAATTCGAGAGATGTGTTTCATTTTTTTAGTTTTAGAATTGAATATTTAGAGTACTAAGAAACAGAAATATCATTTCTAAGAAAACATTTTAGTACTTATAGTTGTACTCGGGCTCCTGTCTCCGTGTATTTTCGTTGCTGGCAATTAGCATGACCGTGGGCAACGAACTTTTTACGAAAACGAACGAAAGTGAGCCAATTTTTATAGAGGTGACATGCCGTTATAGAGGCTCGTGTCGTTTGCAGTGCATTTCTATTTGCTTTGTCGGAGAAAGTCGACAGTGTCAGACTTATACACTAGTCGCTTTACAACCGTTTCCTATCCGACCAACCGAACCGAACAAAAGTCTAGCCGTTTTAATGCCCGACGAGTCGCAATTAAAATCGTGCCTTTTTTTTTTCATTATTAATCACAGCAGGTTGCTGACTAACGGAGAGCATTTACATACGGAACTTCCTGCTTCGCGTTTTGCCCGACAGAAATGAAACAACATGAAAGAACCGTACTTTCATTCTTCTCTGCATTTTCTACCCTATTCTGTCGAAGACTTTTGAGTTCGAAGTGATGACAGATATAAAGGAAGCTATCTGTCGATGTAGAACTCTTTAACTCTCGTTGTTTGTTATTGGAAATAAGGATATTCTCTTATCGAAATTATGTCCCGAGGTATTTAAAGTTGAAATCTCCTTTCCATTCACAGAATCGTGATTTGGAGAATCATTTATAGAAAGATATAAATGAAAGGCTTGTGAAATTTTTGATACAGCACAATCAACTATAATTCTTATAACACTGTTTATTCGTTCCGTGATCGTTTATCGAAACCGTGCTATAAGCGAAACAGTACGATGGAGACATTTTTGTGCTACATGGAAACCGTGTTGTAAAAAGATTGATTGTATAAAGTGTCATTGAAGAAACAATTATTTTACTTGTAGTAAAAAAGTGGCAGAATTTAAAAGGAAATGATTTTCAATACCTATTGAGCTTCTACGTTACATTACGCACATTAAAGAAAGTTATTTCACGTACAATATTAATTAAATTATATTAATTATATTACTATTATACTACCATATACTATTAAATTATTTAATTATATTAATTATGTATAATAAATTTGTTATATATATATATATATATATATATATATATATATATGCACGCATGAAATTGGTATAAAGCAACGGAAACAAATTTAATCATTTTTTTGAAATATTTATTATATAATAAATGTATTTTATATTTTAACGTATAAAATAAACATGGGAAAAAGATTACAAAGTTTAAATTGATGCTAAATGACATTAATAAGACTGATTAAAATTTAATTTTCAATGAGTTATTATATTAAGTTGTTGCGTATGAAATTAAACTCTTAAATGATATTTATTAAGCATATTGAATTAAACTTTTGAATAATATTATAAGTAACATTCATTAGACGTGTTAAATTAAACTTTTGAATAATATTATTGGAGGTGGACTGAAAGTTTTAAAGCTTGCGAAGACTCAATGTGATCCGTGTTTTGTTAATTATTCTATTACAAAAGGTTAGATTATTTATTGAATAGTACGGATGAACATCGAATTCGAATATATTTCTGAATGAGACTTCAATGCAACAAAATAAGAGTTGCTCGCGATACTAATGAAAATATCAGCTACATTAAGAGAATAAACAATCTGCAATTCGTGTGAAAAATTTAAATGAGTGACTACAAACATCAGCAATGATCCATAGTATTATCAATAATAATTGACTGAAGATTTCTATTATAGCAATTATAAAATTATTTAGAACGGAGAAACTGTATCGAGTCTAGAGAATTGAAATTCGAATAGACATCGGAACTTCGCACTTTTCATCTGCGATCTAGTAATTGAAGAGTTCTTCGGATTATGACCATTTCCCGTGAAACACCTTTCTTTTTAATATTGATGATACAATTATCGGTAAAGACATTGTAGTATAGAAAGGTCTGTAAATTATAAAAATACTGTAAATTATAAAAATCGGAAAAGGAGATATCTTGAGAAATATGTTCGTAATCTGAAGAGCTCCTCAATAACGCTATATAAATGTTAACATTTATAGATAATTACTATTTATAGATAACTATGGCAGAACTTTGTTTAAAGTTTTTCTTTCTATTTATTATTTATTACTTTTGTTTACGAAGCCTTTTAGAATTATGTTTCAATCATATTATTTGCATAATGAAATTCGCTTAACTAAAGTATTATTATTATATTATTTTCAGCATTGTTATTATTTAATTAATTAATTTAAAGTATTTTTATATTATTTGCAGTATTATTATCGTTTAATTAATTAAATTATTATATTCCTTGCATAATAAAATTCACTTAATTGAAAGTATGCAAAGACAATATAAAAGGCACTGTTCTCTAATAAGTATATTTCTATATTGCCCTTTTGCCATTTTTCTTTGTTTATACGATATGGGGAAAAGATTCAGGGGAAAAGAATTTGTGCGGTCCAGAAGCAATAACCCAAGTAAACTCTGTTTTAAATATCAGTAGTATATAATAATACAAAATTAGTATAAAATATAGAGAAGTGAATTTAGAAACATTGATTGATTAATACTAACTGATTAATTTAACGTAGCTGGACTTGAAATATGACTGAAGTTTTAAAAGAATTCGTAATTTTACGCGGTGAATAAATGTACTTGTGTGTGTCGTTGTAATCTAGTGAAAAATATGGCAATTCGTTGCCACTATTCAATGACACTGGAACTTTCTGTTACATAATGCATGTCTAAAACAAAGCATCCAAATGAAATTTTTAACAATTCTTTAATATATACAATTGAGCTCTGCTAATGTGAATTTGGAGGAGAAATAAATAATTGGAGTTTATAATAGATCATTGATTCTCTCTTCTGTTAATAATTTTTCGCTCAGATTCAAATAAATAAATTCAACCAGTCAAGTCTTAATTAAAATTTAATAAAAAATTTAATAAACTTTATTAATGAATCGGATATTGATTGAAATTTAATTCAAATGTAGTTTATATAAAAATATAAATAGAATTCTATGATAAAATACATATTTGTTTATTTATTATCATTACTTTCTTCAATTCGAGATATTCAATATCGTTCAGCGCTATTTAAAGCTGAAGCAATGTGATAAAAATAAAGTATAATTGTGTTTTGTAACTATTAATTTAATATTTACAAAAATGCAAAAATTTTTGTACATGCAAAAATTTTCTTTGGCAATTTTAACCTGAAACTTTTCTACAAACGTAAAAAAAAATTATATATTGTTCATTGTCTGTTGCGATAGGAACCATTTACGAACGTACATATATTTCTTACACAATTATTTTCATACGTCCTTTTTTAATCGTTATGCAACATTATTGCTCTATACCGCTGAGTAACGCGTGTCTGTTTCTTGTTATCATGCAGCAACACAGCTAAAATACAATTAACTAATACCGCTGAAAGCGAGAACAATAAATTTTCGTGACAAATCCTGTTCACGACACGAAAGGTACACGTGCAAAACACGGTTACGTCGTCAGTTGCAAACACACGTGTCGTCTATTTTAATATCGACTCCCTGTATATACAGGATGGTATAGAATCAGCACTTGAACATCTCCGTTGTTTCTCTTTTTTTTCTTTTTTTCAACTAAGTACTCGTGGACGAAGCTACGAAACTATAATTAAACTACAGGTGTATTACATTTGGCCTTTCGTGCAATAAAAATTGAAACACTCCCAGATAATCCTGTTCGCGATAATACTTGATCAACTAAGTACAGAGATCAATCTGCTGCAAAAACACGTGCAGCAAAATCTTTTTATGTTTGATTACATAACTGTGACTATTTGAATGACCTAACATCTATAGCGGGTCAAGAAAGTATTGGCAAATCTAACATTTTGACGATATCTTCGTAAAAACAAATGACCATGAATAGTTCACAACGTACACAATTTCCAATAATAATTTATACAATAATAACATAGGAAATATAAAAATTCGAAAGTTGAGAAAATACGCTAACTTTAATACTTAATCTGCATTTAATGGCGTAAAGTTATTAGAAAAATGACAAATTATTCTCTCGAATGATATCGCGCCAACATCGGAAAAAGACTCTTGTCTTTAAACAATTAAAAATATTTTACACTTCGTTCAAATACATGACAGAACTGCAAAAAGAAGTCCCACGTGTGTCAATATCTCTTTGATTCTCGAATTTTCATATTACTTTTATTATTATTGTATAACTCATTATTGGAAATTGCTATTGTACATATCACTTTCGTATGTAATAAACTATTAACGGAAATGGATTTTCTTAATGTATCATTTGTTTTTATAAAAATATTGCAAAAAAAGTTAGGTGTGTTAATAGTACCCTTTGATTTACTATAAATATTCAACTGTCCTAAATTTTCAATTTCCAGTTGAACAAATCTCTTTTAACTGGTGAGTCTTCGAAGATTTCACGGATACTTTCAGTTTCTTAAAAATAAAATCATATATTTTCTTTATGCATTAATCAATATAACTCGAGAGTCTTTATAAGAAAAGACCTATATGAACCTATCTTTGTTGAAAAACTATTAATTCAATTTTTACAGATATTTTAACTGTAATTTTATAAAAGTTATTGTATTAAAAACAACCTTCGATTGCAAATTTTATATTTTATATTTTATACCTTCATAGTGTATATCCTTATACTAATTGTTATAGTGTTATATATGAACTTTGATTGCAATTTGGGACATATAAGAGGTTAGTAAGGAATTTGTATAACTAAAGTTTATTTTTTTACCGCGAGATTGAAATAAATAAAGAACAATATTATAAATTCCTTGTCTTTCCTTGCCTTTCATACGATAAATCAAAATTGAAATACATCCTGAATTAACATGTTGATTACTACATGTTAATGCAAATTCTTACAAATTCTTCGTCTATGGGATAAAATATTTAATTTCCATGATACTACATTATTGCAATAAAGTACCACTAGTAATTTATATTATTTTAAATTCTTTGTTATTGATACTCGTCGATTTCAATTATTTTAATATTTATAGAAATAAAAGCGACTGATGACCATCGTAGCAGTTAACGTGTCAATAATTTTTCAACATATTAAATTAATACTTTTTTCTTCTTATAGAGAATGTAGATCCGTATCGATTAAAAAATACACGATCCCATTTTAAAAAGTGGAGGTGATCTTGAAATTTTCGAAACTCTATCAGTTAGAAGAAATTTTTATAGCCCTTTTTATACTGACCGACTTTTATTGATAAAATTTCTTATCAAATGTACAGTGGCCTCAAACTTACGTATACTCCCTCTCAAATGTCTTGGGACATTTTTTTATTTTCAATATTCATTATTTATCGTAGGTAATAACATTTTTTAAATTCACATCATGCACACTGAATTTTTAATGTACGAAAAATTGACGATATTTATACTATTATAATTTCGCAGTGAGATATGATGCAGAAATGAATCTGCGCTCATTTGAAAGCGTGGAGCTTCTACTTTTACAGTCCTCGGTTTGTTTTTCGTCAGAAATATCACGTAATAAATGGAAAAATGCTATAAATCCGAACGTTCCCCGAAACATTTTCTTCATAAAACACATGACCACATGTCCATTGTGTCTTGTCCGTGAGCACGTTTAAATTTTACCGCTTTTATCCGGCGCGGAAATTTTCTAGTCCCTATTATAGTTCTCATTTCGTGATCACCGAGGCTACGAGTACTGACGTAAGTGCACAGATAAGAGACGCATATGTATATGTATCAAGAAGGAAGCGTCACGTTTTAAAAATATTAAACCTTCAGGAATGTAACATAAGATCGCTGTGTTTAATCAATTTAACTATTAGATTCTTCTGGTTTTTAAAGCTATAATTATGTTAAAATTAAGTCAAGTTAAAATTAACACTAGAAGGACTCCTTAAAACTAACAACAAAATATCCTAATGCTTTTAATTTTTAAAATTATAATTGTAATTCTGAGGAAGCGAAGAAGTTTTTCTGCAGAGATAAAAAAATTACATAGCTGTTAATCCTTGATTAACCTAGAAATTAAAATTAATATTGGAGTATTATTATTTAATATTTAAAATAATCACAAAATATTGTAGATTATGATAAATGAAATAAAAGTGGAAAAATTCATTAAAACGCATTTCTTAATTCTTTTTATATTTCCTAAATAGATTTATATAACAATGATCTATGACTATGGTTTGTATATATTAAATCTAATAATACATATAAGTAATAATAATAATAAATCGCATTAAAATTAGTACTAATATTTAAATTATTTTTTACTAAATAATCTAAATTATCTAATATTAACTATCAAAATTGATACTGATAATCACATTATGTGTATTAAAATTATTTTGTCAGTGTCTATTATACAGAACATCAAAATTTTAGGTTTCTCTAAAATATAAGATTTTGCAATATCAATTTAAAAGATTAATATCAATTTAAAGTTTTGCAATGTAACAATATAAATTAATAAAACAAGCATCTGAACTAAATATTCTCGAGTTTCTTTTCATGTTTAATGTCGAAAGTAAATAGTTTATTTAGAAGACACAACCGTGACCCACAAAACACAAGCCACGAACGTGTTCAACAGGATCGATGTTCGATTCAAAAAGATTCGATTTGAAATCGTTCAGTCAAGGTTGCTTGTTGGTCCATCGAAAACGTGAATTCGAACTTGCTCGCGCACGAACTTATGTAAACACGTAACAGTCTAACAGCATCGACGTTAATTATACTGTTTGCACGTGAAACGAGCTCTAATTCGTATGATTTCGTGGAGTTTCGATGGTCAGAACGATAAGAACTTTCGAACTCGCACAATTCAATTCTCGATTACTCCGATTACGAGAGAGATTTTTCTCTTGATCTTTTTCTCGACGTGTCAGAAAACTTTAGGAACAATTTTTGACAGTTTATACAATTCGATTATAAAGGAAGAAAAAAATATATTATACGATTTGAAATCTGCACAAAACGCACAATGGATCAGATTATGTTCAAACAGTGCAAGAAAATAAAAAATAAAATAAAATAAAATAAAATAGAAAAAATAAAATATAATAAAATAAAATAAAATAGAACAAATAAAATATAATAAAATAAAATAAAATAAAATATAATAAAATAAAATAAAATAGAACAAATAAAATATAATAAAATAAAATAAAATAAAATATAATAAAATAAAATAAAATAAAATATAATAAAATATAATAAAATAAAATAAAGTATAATAAAGTATAATAAAATAAAATAAAATAAAATCAGAGATGGACGAAAGTATTCGTACACTCGATGAAAAATTGTTCATACTTTAAAATTTATTTTTTTCATAAAGTAAAGTTGTATTACGATCTAACGAGCCTCATTTTCAAGTGTAAAGCCCTCGACTTCGACAACCTTGTGTTAGTTTCTTTCAAAGATATTCTTACGTCATGTAACAAGTGAAAAAGCAAGGATACTTTTGTTGTCGAAAATTGTAAACATTTAGACGCCTTCGAAATCACTGAAAAATTTTCTTCTTGAAAATTGTAAAAATTCTATATCTCTGAGAACGACAAAAATTCTTTTCGTGACTAAATCTATCATGATCTTGAAGATTAAAGTTTCCTGTTTACAACGATCTCTTGAAACTTGCTGTACGATTTTTTCTTTCGCCATTTTATTTAACGTTGAAAATTTAAGATTTCTTGCATTTTCATCGTTTAACTTTGATGTTCACGATTCAATAAAATTACGAATTCCTGACGTACAGAAAAGACTTGAATTTTCGAAACTATGATATATTTAGTCATAAAAAAATATTTCAGTGATTTTGAAGGTGTTGAAATGTTTACAATTTTTGACAATGAAAGTATCCTCGCTTTCCCTCTTGTTGCATGATGGGAAAATTGGACCTTTGGAGAAAAGAACTCAAATTTGTTTTGGAGTTTCACTCTTTAAAACGAGGACGACTGAATTGTTGTACGATTTTGTTTTGCAAAGTTTAAACAGTTTAAAGTGTCGATAATTTTCAATCGAGGGTGCATATATTTTTATGATATCTTTCTACAAAAGCTTAGAATCTTTATTGTATTTGAAAAACTTGATTTAATCATTTGTTATATTTGCGCCAGAAAATATATTTTCTGTTAATTTTCTGGAAAATTTAGTTTGAAAGATTACATCATCGGCAGTAACTTCTAATCAAAACAACAAGTTCATTGAATAATCGCATCGGGAGAAAAACTGACTATATCAGATTTTGAATCATTCACTTCTTCCTTGAACTACATTTTTGTGTTACAGGTATCTCACGAATAATTCACGTTATGTAATACTGTACTATACTGTGTATTCTTTATTTAAATAAATTTTATGCATGTTTGTCATATTTATTATGTATTTTTATTATGGTTTCGTGTCAAAATGGATGTTCGAATAAATCAAACTACATTAAAAATTAAATTAAAGAAAATTCGATTCAATGCACGATTACTCGAACAGAATGTTTCTTTTTATTTCCTGAACACATCGAGCTAAGAGGAAACAATATTCGATATTCTTAGGGAATGATCTTTCACAATTCCCAATTCAAATCATCGTGCAGAATTTCATCAATTGAAATAATATTAAAGTTCAATTCGATCGAACAAAATTTTCCTTTCGCTTCTTAAAAAAAAAAAAATGTCAACTGCAATGCGGAGAATGTCGCGAAGATCCAAGGAACGATTTTTGATATTTTTCCGCAATTTTTCAAGTCTTCAAAATTCTCCACGATAATTTGCATCGAAGAACCTCAGTTATTACGGATTCCAAAAACACGATAGGGATCGTCGAAGGTATAGAATCTCTTCGATCTCTAACGATATCGTTCGTCGAAATTCGTTGAAATCTATCACATCTTCGTGGGATGAAAGGAAATAAAATTTATATGGTCTAGAAATCTTTGACAACGAGATAACCAAAGAAGCCGTCGATCTGAGAACTACGATCGAACAACGATAGATTACAGATAGACGACTTGATCGATGAAGCGAAAAGGAGACTACTGGCACAACGGGAAGTTGAATAGAAACAGAAAGCACCTTTCAATGCGTTGAAAAATATCACCGAATCGAGAATCACAAAAAGGAATGCCACTTTATCCAGAAAAGACCGAGTGGCCATCTTTAAGATTGTAATTTGTTAAGTGATTATAATAATATTGATAATATATTATGTACTATATTATATATAATAATAAATATATATTATATATTATAATAAACATTATAATGATGTTAACAGATTATAATCCAAAATTAGCTACTCTTACATTCTCTCAGAAGGATTCAGTGTGATGTGAGCACTAGATCCTTCGTTGCGTTCAAGTAGCAAATGTTAAATGCTAAATAATCGCTTGCGTGGTGCGAATTGGAACGAATCTCTCAAAAGACGACATAAATGGCAGGGAAATTTATGAATGGGAACGTATGAAGTCCAAATTAATTAACTAATCACCTTGCATTAAGCTTGCACATTATCGCTTGCACAGTATTTTCTCCTTTGTAACTTTACGGCAAGATGTTGCTAATAAGCTGCTGGCGAGAGTAAACCCAAATTTAGAGAAAAAGAAAAAAATCTTTGGCAATTCTGCGATTTTTACCTTTTAAGCCGACTGATTTAATGTACAATCACGGCTATTTCGTCGAGTCGTCTAACGACTTCCTGTTGCTTTGTTCCTAATAACAATGTAATTATTACGCAAAAGGCAGAAACTCGGTGAAACTACAAGCTTGCCCGATGGTGTACACACCGCGTATTGGCGTGCACCGTGGAAAAAAAGACAATCTTCTTTTTCCTTTTCTTTTTTATCTTTAGAAAGTTATTCATCCTGGCACTGCGATTTTAGCGTAGACAATGAAACTGTTCCGTGGACTAACACGAACGTGTATGTATGTATGTATGTTGGTGTGTTCGTTTCTCACTTTCGTATCTTTTCTTTTCTTCCCTTGTTTTTAAATCGGTCGCACATTCCCAAATGTTTTTTCTCTCCGGCTTCTTATCCATTCCGAGTACAATCACTTCGTTTCTATGGTAAGAACATTTTGTTTCTTAACTGGCATATTTCTTGTAATGAAGAGTGAGAAGTATTGACTATCATCGGTTCGTAAATGTAAAGTGAGCGTCAGTTGAAAGTACAAACGAAAATTGTTGATATTTTCACGAGAGAAATATATTATTTGTAATTTATGAGAATTGAATATTTCTACGAATCTGTGTATATAAATATATTACTTATACTTGCAATAATAATAATAACAATGTTGAATTTTAATCTGATAAATATTCTAAACGAAATTATTATGTAGTTATCACTTTAAAGCTAATTACACAAAATCAGAATTGGACCATTAATCGCTAATCGTTGATCGAGAAAAACTAATCGTCGAAAAATCGGCGAAAAATGATGTAATCGATTAATAATGTTAATCGTCAATTATCAATTGTTAATTATTACATCGAACTTAATTATAATTTTAATTGGAGGTATATTTTGAAATTGTAAATAAAAAATTAAACGTCGCCGCTTTGGGATTAAGATATTTAATCAAAACATATTCCTGATTTATATTATCAAGAGCGATCCATATGTCTAGTTGCAAGCCTAATTGACTTATCTTGAAACCCTTCGAAATTTGTTAAATGAACGAGTAATAATAAAAAAAACTTTATTTTGTTGGCATTAGGCATTAATATTATTTCACTATTTACTTTGTCATTTGCACAGAAAATTCTAATTTCACTATAAAATGGTTACTAAATCGTTAATGAAATGTCTAATTGAAGATTAAAATCGAAAGGAACAATTAATGATTAAAGTAAAAATCGAATCCTTAATTAATGATTAATCAAATTAACGATTAAAAGATGTTTAATCTTTCATGGCAACTAATGATTGAAATAAGAATTTAATCGTTATTTACAATTAACAACTGAAGTTGAAATGTAATCATTGGTTGCGATCAAAGGATTATTGGAAAAATTAATCGTTGATTAACTCTTTTAACTCTGGGAAAGCACGCGGAGGTACGCCATCATGATAAAAAGCAACGTCAAACATCACTTTCACAGCACTGTTACATACGACTACCTGCAGTGAGCCAAAAAAGTAACATCTAGCTTTTCGGCGATATTTTTATGAAAACCAATGATGAGTTACACAATAATAATAGAAGAAAATTCGAGAATCAAAAATATATTTCATACATGACATATTCATTACGTGATATTTTAGTATCATTAAACTAAAATATCATATAATAAACGAGGAAGATAGCATACTTTTTGTCGAAAATTATAAAAATTCAAACATCTCTGAAAATATTGACAAAAGTTTTCTCGTGACTAAATTCATCATTTCATTTTGAAGAATCAAGTCTTCCTTTTACAAACCCTTAGAACTTGCTGTATGCGATGAAAAAAAGTTTTTCTCAGTATTTTATTGACCTTCGAATATTGGAATTGAACGACAAAAATTCAAAGAAGTCCAACAGTTTGTCGTTTAATCCTGATGTTCAAAATTCAATGAAACAGTGAAAAGAAATTGTACAGTGGTTTCAAGAAATCCTTATAAAGAGAAGATTTCAGTCTTTAAAACCATGTTGGATCTAGTCATGCAAAAAACTTTTCAGTAATTTTGGAAATGCGTTAATTTTTCGAGTATAAAATATAATTTACTTTTCCGCTCGCTAAATGAAAAAAAAAAAAAAAGAACGAACTCACGACTGTGAAAGTAAAAGCTTTACGTTTCAAAATAAAACCATTGTTACATGATTTCTTCTGACAAAGTTATAACAATTCAAATTGTCGACAATTTTTCATCGTTATCGGCTCAATTATTCTTCTCGTCGTAAAGATAAAAATATTAAACATTTGCGTTACAATTTGAAAAATATAATAAATTACAAAACTATAGCCATGGCATTTATTTTTCACACGTTGAAAGTCTTGGCAGAAACTAGCGAAATGTTACTTTCTGTCTAAAATTACTGAAACGTTCGTTCGACTGCATCCTTTTAATTTCAGCAAGGCTGAAATTATAGTTGTCCGCCTACGTGTACATATACGTACGGCTGGTTATCGTAATGATATTCAGATTTAAGTTCATGTTGCTGCAGCCAGGGGCGGTGTTTGGTCGATATTTCGAGGAGAGATTGGTTGGCAACGACCCAACCACCGGTATAATTCAACCCCCAGATTTCTGTCGCGTATATTATATTGACCTCACCCTATATAAACCCACCCTAACTCGATTGGTCGTTTCAAAATGGTGAACAATGAACAAAATGTCCTTTCCTTCTTTCCCTTGTAACTTTTTCTTAAGAATAGAATTTTTACTTGAAATTTGTAGACACTGTTGAAAATATACGGGGTGTCTCTGTATTAAAAGTACAACGAAGAAAAGGATGATACTTTGTGACAAAATTAGATTGAAAATAAAGCTCGTTTATTTGAAATTTCCGTAATTATTTACATTAGCGATTCTTCCTCGTCGATTTTGATGACCTCGAAATATGTTGGGAACATGATTCTGAACAACGTTTGTCTGTACATGTTATTGTCGGTCGGTTGTCAGTTTCTGAGATATTTATAGAAATTTGTGAAATTTTTAACGAGCAAACATCACTGACTTCTATGATTTTTTGATCATTTGTAACCATTTTCGAATTTACTATTTGTATTATTATTATTATTATTATACAACGCATTATTGGAAATTATTACTGTGTACATTAGTTTTACACGGAGCCAGGAAGAAATAAACTTTTGAAATAAGTAAATAGAAATAAATATTTCTGTTCTTTCGAATGATTGCAGAATTTGACAAATAATATACTTCTTTGAGACAGTTATTTATATAGAAAAATATACATTTTAGTACTAATTTATACAAATAAATATTTCATTGAAATACAAGACAATAATATTTCAACTAATAATATTGTAATGTTAATAATAAGCAAGTAGTTTTGAAATTTTGTACTGCAATAGATTTTTATCGAAACGTAAAACTTTCATTTTATTTATAAATAGCTTAAAATCTCTAAACAAGTATTTTGTACATATTATCAACTCGTTTTATTTGCTTCAAGTGGAACACATTTTTCAAATATATCATTTTTTAAACAATCTTTTATTCAGAAGTACAATGTAGAAGAAATACTTTCTTGCGTAAAACGTGATTTTAAGAAAGTGTCAAGCAACATTTTAGAAATCTGTTTTGTTTCAGAACACTCTTATTTTCCTATATTTGCATCCGAGTATAAAATAATATTTGCCCATGACTTAAATATTAAACGAAATACCACTTTTGAACAGTGTTTGATTTAAGTATCAAATGAAATAATATTTCCCAAATAGTAATGCTCATGGACATATTTCAATTTTCATTATTTTGTCTCATACTATATCAAATTTTCTTCAGCCCAATTTTTATATATTGTGAACTATTTGTGGAAACAGATTTTGCTAACATATCGTTTGCTTTCATAAAAGTTCATCACTAAGAAATTAGGCGTGTCAATACTTTTTTGACCGACTGTAGATATTTTTAATTCCAAATGATTGACTTTATTCTTTCTTTACAAATGTTCCAATTTCCTCCAACTAACTTATGTCACTCTGATCTACAGAGATAGAAAGAAGCAGACTAAATTGAAAAATTATCGGTACTTTGAATTATTATTTAAACATAGTAAAACAAAATCGTCCAACAATCCAGTTGGCCTCGCTTTAAAGAGTGAAACTCCTAGTTTATTAAGTTCTTTTCTTCAAAGATGTTTTTACATCGTGCAGCAGGTGGAAAGATGCAAGGACACTTTTGTTGTCGAAAATTGTAAACATTTATACGTCTTCAAAATTACTGAAAAATTTTTTCATGACTAAATGTACCATAATCTTGAAGATCTTTGAAGTTTTTTTTTACATCGACCTTTGGAACTTGGTGTACAATTTCTTTTGCCATTTTATTGAATGACGAGAAAAATCCTAACATTTTGTCATTAAAAGTTCAATGAAATTGCGAAAAAATATTATAGAGACTCCAATCATCAAGATTATGACAGATTTAGTCACAAAAAAAATTTTTTATTTTCAAGAGTATTTGAATTTTTACAACTTTTGAGAGCTCCTCCATTTGCTCTCTTACACGACGCAAGAACATCTTTGAACAAAATTAATATAGAGTTGGAATCAAGTGGAAGCTTTATAATTTGAAATAAGGCCAGCTGGATAAAAATTATGAAATTATGACAACTTAAAGTATAAACAATTTTTCATCGAGCGCGTGAATACTTTCGTACTTTGTGTATAATTATTGATAATTCGGAAGCTATTCGAACGTCGAAGAACAGTTGTCCATTTAAAATTCTTACTTCGTTCGACCCACTATATCGACGGCAAATTCGTAAAAATGTGCAACGCGATTGTACGGAGCAACCAATTGTACTTTTAGGCAGTATTCTTTTTATAGAAGGAGGACGCATTAACGATTTTTCTCACGTGCTCTCGGCCTCGTATATTCTTTCACCTTCGACGACAATTGCCTGGGATTTTCCTAGACAAGAAAAAATTATATAAAAATGGAATGAAGAGAAACTCTGGTGGCATGTATGTATGTATGTATATGTTTTCATACACATTACAAAACATCTGTCTATTTGAGACAGCTTCTAATTTCCTCTCGTTTCACTCCAATTCCTCTGTGTTCTTTTTCTTTTCTTCCTCTTTTTTTCGTTATTTATTTTACACCATAGTTATGTTGCAGAATTATTTAAAAGAATAATTGTACATAATAATTGTGACAAGGAATAGTGTAATAAACTGCGGATTTCTGTGCAAAATCATATTTTGAAGAATATAATTAAAGAAAGCAAACTTGGAAAATTGTTCTACCAAATATTATAAACAGCATTGTACTTTGAATATTTTATATATTTTTTTAATATTACATGCATTCCGTGGAATTTTACATCTTTAAATTCCCCATAAATGCATAAAAACCTCCAGTTTAATGATAATTAGTTTAACGTCTACAGAGGAAATATGCAAATGATTTATAGATACGTTGTTGAAAATTCTTGGACGATCCTAACTTTTTTCTGTAGTCAAGCTCGATCTTTGTTTCTAGATAGACATACACTCCCGCTTAAAAATCTTCGAACACTATTTTATTTTCAATATTCAGTTTATATAAAAGATAAATAAGAAAATTTCTTCAAATTCACATGTATTTTACAATTTTTATTATTTTTATATGTTAAGACCACACAGATTCTGTTTTGTGTAAAATATCGTTTATGTATTTGTATAACAGGTATGTTGTATGTTCCATATACTATGAATTTTTTGATTTAATATTTGCAACGACAACACTTATATACAAATACAATAAATTGTTAATCATGATCCTAAATTAGTTCTTGTTCTATAATACAAATAAAAGAAATCATGAAAAACTTTGTGTATTGCAGTGTCTTGCAAAATTAATTTGCTATCATTCGTTCAAGAAAGAATGTTAACAGAATGATTATTATTTCAACGATTCCAAATATTCTTCGAAAGTAATTAAAATATTTCTTATGGCATAAAATATTAACGTAATCAAGAGACTAACTTAGTTTCCAGGTTTAAATCCAATGGAATACTTACGAAATTACAAACGTCAATTTCGAGAGTTCGTTCTTTCAATAAAGTGCAATTAATGGAAAAAATCATCACATCAAACTATGGTTTGAATTTTGTATTAGATTAATTTTCGTACCCTCCATACAAAATACTGTTTCTTGTAATATTTAATTGCTTAATTAACTGTTAGTTGTATTATGTATTGTAATTGTAAACAAACAAAAAATCATAAATTCATAGAATATGTTCATTTTCTTCTTTTCTTATATAATATAATTTTCTATATAATATAATTTTTATTAAATGATATTGATTTCGATTTTCTATATTAATTGCAACTAGACAAAAAGTCACAAGTTCATGGAATATTTTCGTTTCCTCGTTTCCTCGTTTATACAATTATAATTTTCATGAAATGATACATATTGATTTTGATTTTCTGTATTTGGTATTTTAATACTCTGTGCTCGTAAACACTCAGGAAAAAGTAACATTTATTGATCATAATATACGAATATTTGTGTGTTTTATGTTTTTTTTTTTATAAAAATAATATTAATACATGCGTATAATACATATCGTCATACACAAGCACTAATTTTACTTCAAAGAATTTGAATTCAAAGAATTTACAATCTATGTTACTTATCAGATCAGTCATTTTCCTTTAATCCTGTGTGTGCTGTCGGATTAAAGAATAACTGGTCGAAACGTGTTGTATAACTGTCCGTAAATTTGTTTTATGGTTCATACGAAAATGTGAACTTGTTCTAATATCCGGTTAAATGCGTGTCCTTGTTCTCTTTTTATATATTATAAGCGTTGCGAATCACAGCTGACATTCATGTCGATTCCGTGAATCTCTGCTCGAATGAACAAGAGTAATTGCACCGATTATTGTTCCAGAGTTTAGAGCTGTGAGTTACATTTAAAGCGAGATGTCTGTACAATAAATCTACGTTTATGGGAATTTCATGTGCAAATAGTTATATATTATGATCGAAATTTATACAATAGAAGTCCATTGATTCTGTTTTATTAATGATTTTTCGTTCATGTTCAGATAGGTAAGTTCAGCAAGATTTCATTTAATTGTATATTGATTAAAATTTGATTCAAATAAATAAAGTTTGTATAGATGAGGCTCCACTGTAGTTTCGAAATGTTTTATTGAATTTGGTTGATATTTTAAAACTCAAATTACTTTTTGTAATTATAAGTCTTGAATGTTATTAAATTTTAAACTCCGAATTTAAATATTTAAAAATTTGTCAATTTAACAACGTTCCTTTGGACAATTTAACAATTTAAAAGTCACAAATTGTTTAAAATATAACTCAAAAAATTCAGGAGTTTGAAAATTTTAGGATTGCAAAATTTGTTGAATCTCTGGTACTGATATCAAGTGAGTGTCACTTACACTCGTATACTTGAAAATCGTATAACCAAAAATTACCAATTTAAATGTACATATTATCTTCTACATAGAATTTTCTTCGTGACAAAATCTGCTAAAAATTGAAAAAATCTTTTTTACGGCTCTTTAAAATTAGATGTACAATTTTTTTTATATTATTTCATCCTTAATAAAGCACAAATGAGGCTTAATATATTTGACAACTTGTAATTACATGCTTGGACTTGTACCTCAATTATGTTCAATAAAACAGCCAAACAAAAATCAAATGTGTCAAATTTATAGTTATTACGAGATTGTGGATATTTATAGAAATTAATATTTTTGAGAATGTATTTGGAAAATTCTTTCACGCGTTAAGTATCGTAAGAAACAGTATACTTTGGATATTTCGTATACTCTTTCATATTCTTTGCAATTTTCTAACATTTTCTATAAATGTCTGGTTGCAGCAATTTAAATATTGATAATTTGTGCATCAATTTTCAAGTGACTCACTCACTGAAAGTATTTGCCAACCCAATGAAAAATTGTCTATACTTTCAATTGTTATATCTTCACAAAATAAAGTCACAATCCAGTTTGCTTCATTCTAAAATATGACCCTACATTCTTTCAAAGATGTGTTTATATTCTGTAGCAACTGGGAAAGCAAGGATATTTTTGTTCTTGAAAATTGTAAAAATTCAAATATTTCTGAAAACAAAGTTATTCGTAACTAAACCTACGTTCATCTTACAACAATCTCTGAAAACTCGCTGTAATATTTTTTTTTTTTTCGCCAGTTTATTAAGCTTTGAACAGTAAACGACAAAACGTTAGGATTTCTTGAATTTTTGTCGTTTAACTCTGATATTCAATATTCACTAAAATAGTCAAGAAAGAAAAAGAAATTTGTATAGCAAGTTTCGAGGGGTTGCTCCAAAGGGAGCAATTTCGATTTTTCGATTTTTCGTGGTGAAAGATTTGCTTTTTCATCTGCTGCACAAATGTGAGAACACCTTTTTGGACAAGAAGGAATTCAAGGATGGCAAAGTAAATGCTTCGTGTTTGAAAGTGAGACCAACTGGTTCATTGCTACATTTTGTTTTACGAAGTTTAAAAATCGATAACTTCTCATTTTGTCCACCTCTGTAGATACAGTCACGAGCGAAAGATTATATCGATGTTGAACGAACGAACAACAAGTTTGTTCGTCGATCGTTGTTACGTACGAATGTGGTAACGTTCATTGATAACATTCGAGTAGACACGTATGATGCCGAGGTCTTAAAGGCGCCCTTACACTTGCCCAGCAGCGTGAATGACCGACCGGAAGCTACGAGTTATGACACTTGACATGGAGTCTCAAGCTCTTAAGTGTAGCCAGGCTGCATGATCGCATTGTACTCTTCGTACACACGCGCGTTTTACGCTCGTGGTCGAGAAACATGGCCTGATTCTTCCCTGTAATCACCAGCCTCCTAGTAGACTTATATTATTCGAATTCATTAGCTTTATCATTGACATGATTCAGACAATGATCTTCTTCGAAAGACTCGGAACTTGAAATAACCTTGCAACGCGGTCTTTTAACATTGTACTGGCAATGTGTTTTTTTTAAATTAATATTTACGCTTTGGTCTTAAGTAACATTTGTGTGTTTTATTTCTGAATTTCAAATTTATATTTTTAGTTTGATCATGAATTCTTATTAGAATATAAATAGCGTAAATAGCCTGTTTAAAAGTCAAGTTGATGAACGCTATACGTTAAATAGGAAGAAGCAGTGTTGCAAGTATAGTACTGAATATATAAATTACCTTGTTTGCTTACTACTTTTGTTATGAATAAACTTATAAAATGTATTTATATTCTTTTGAAAATTTGTCGTTACTTGTGCCATCTTTTTGTATTAGATAAATGAACTTATGCAAGTGACGTAATTTTTGTGAATGAAACGTAAATCAT
The DNA here is from genome assembly GCA_036937485.2 of Tetragonisca angustula. Taxonomy (NCBI): domain Eukaryota; kingdom Metazoa; phylum Arthropoda; class Insecta; order Hymenoptera; family Apidae; genus Tetragonisca; species Tetragonisca angustula. Next base: position 639,315 of record JAWNGG020000094.1, on the reverse strand, counting down.
GTGTTTGTGTGATGAAATTGAGAAATTGACAAACGTAAAAAGTAGAATTGATTAACCCGTTGGCATTTTTGTAATGTTAAAAAATACCTCACGTTTGTACGAACTATGAAAAAAGTTCTCATGCACGATTTTTCTGACATAGTGAAATTTTGTGGCAAATTTCTTAAAATGTTATAAATTCATCTTATTTCTTAAAACCAAATTAAAAATTTGAGATCGTAGGAGGGTTTACTTTTCAGTATCAAAATATGTTTTATTTTGCGTGCACAAATTTCTATCGATGCAGTTTCGCTCGTGCTTCATAAAAAAAAAGTAAGTAAAAAAATTTCTAGTGTACATATTTTTTATATGTATGAAAAAATTTGAAAATATCTGAAAATGCATAAATTTTATACAAATATAAATGTGTAATCTAACGTCTGCGAATAATAGTGCTCGATTGTGCTCGATTGTGCTTAGTCACACTAATATTATATTCGCAAATAAATTATAAGAGAAGAAATTGATTGCTGTACTTTCTTTATTGGAAATTAATTTCTAGATAAAAAATTTTTGAACTGAAATGAGATTTCGAAAATTTTGCAAATTTCGCACTTACAATTAGTGAAACTAAAAAGAGGTATCAACTGCTGTTCGAAAAAGGGAATGCATAATGATTTCAAAGTGTTGGTTAATATAAAATATATGTTTCTACAAGAAAATTTCGCTGTTCTGTTATAACCTGACACGTTTCATCCAGTATGTAACAAAATTAAATGAAACTCTTAAGTAAAAGTCACTTTCTTCTAATGCAACATATGACTCATTCAAAACTTTCTCATTACATCTATTAAAACGATTGCGTAATGTTCTTCTCAAATTTAATTTTCTGATGTTAGAACTTTCATATCTTCCCCAAGGCCAATAAAGTATCAATTATTTCCTCTTAGTGACGGAATATATTTGTTTACGAAACTAGAAGTTTCGTGGCACGACGGTGAAACTTTAGATCAAGATTTCTCTCCGATACTGATCGTCGATCGAACGTTTCTCGTTCAAGTGGAACCCAGTAAATCAGAAGCCAACGTTATTACGTTCGCCGCAGGTGGTTTCATAGGAAGGAATTTATGCGATCTCCAGAAATTCTGGTGCAGTTCATCGCGATGAACAATGTACATATATATTGACACTTTGATCCTTTGACTGGATTGTTTTCCAGCTCTAACTATCCGTGAAATTCTCTCTCACTCGATGAATTCGCACTTTCTCTTGTACACCTTGGGTCGTTAGAGTCCATTATTGAATTAGTTGTTCCTAACATTACATTTTTATCATTAGATTGCAGATTTTTATGCATTTGATGGTTAAAAAATATGCAGAATATACGTGCACGGTGCGTACCGTCATCCTAACTGATGATACAACTGAGTAGTGAGTAATTCCACGTGAAAAAACGAGTTGAAGAAAAAATTAAATTTATTTATTTGAGCCTTTATTTTCGAAAAAATTGAGTTATATACTTATATATATGTATGTACACATAAGAGAGTTTATTTTCCTTCAGTTATTTAATGATACAAAAATTTAATAAAAATGTCATTGTTAACTGATGCAAGATATAAAGTATTAAGAGAGTACTTTGATTCAGAGTCATCGATTTAGATGATTTATTAATTTATATAATAAAAAATTGCAAGATTTTTTTAAATTAATTATATTATTATATTAAATTGTATTAAAATATATTAAATATATTCGTTATATTTTTTTTTAAATTTTGTACAATTATCTTTATTATTAATCTAATCATTGTATGTTTTTTGCAATTTATCATTTGTAATAGCTGTCACGATTTGCATTGTTATTTAAAACAGAAAAGTCAAAGATGGATTTAATCTGTGATGTAATAGTGAATTAGAGTGAAGTAGAAAAGTTTTTTTTTTTTTTTGACAAAATGGCAGTCATATAAAGTAGAAATTCATTAAATGTGTAACTTCAAGTAATTAAATATTAACATGGTTCACACAAAATAGTTTGAATAATAATGAAGATAATTTTAGAAACCTTTGATCTATAATAATCTGACAATTTTTTATTCATTTTCTTAGATTTAATGTTTTAAAATTCAAAATGATCAAGCTTATAGTATATCATGAGTAGACTGCAGATTTTTATGCATTTATTGAAAATTCGAAGATGAAGAGCTAGCAAGCAATATGTAAAAATGTATAAAATATTGAAAGTATGATACTTGTAGTATAAAGTATAATATTTATTTAATTATTATAATACGCAATTATAATATTTAACGTATGAAACAAATTTCTGCCAAAATTAAACTTTTTAAAAATGAAGAAAAATATGAAAATATGTCAACTGTATATCCAGAAAAAAAATATCGAAAATGAATACATGATTCAATTAATTTTATGACAAGGTTACATAAAAATTAATAACAATTATAAATAATAAAACAATTGTAAAAGACAACAATTATAACTTATAAGAATTGGAATAAACTTTTTTTTTCTTTCAATGACTAGAAATTACAACTATAGCAGTCGAGTAATTAGCGTAATTATAATATTTTACTCTTTATCGTGTCGCTAATAACACGTTAATAGTCTGTTTTTAAATATAGATCGCTTAGAAAGTAGCGAATAGCAGTTATACTGCAAACATTGTTTTCTTTAAATTACTATCGTTGATGTAAATCTGACTGTAAAAATTAGGACATCTATTAATTCACTTATAAAAATAGAGCAAATTTTACTTAATTATTAAATCTAGTATTTAATATTATAGTATTATTTGTAGTAGACTATCATCTATTTGTTTATGCATTTGTCAAGAGGCAAACAATTTATAAACACAAATATAATCAGAGCTTGCTCTTTTCCTGCGCTACATATTATTTTTCATTTACACAGAAGCTTGTGAATTTCACGATAAGTGAATTTAATCAACAAAAGTTTAGTTAATCAAAACTTTTAATAAATGAGGATTGGATAAACAGAATTCTATTCAGTATGAGATTAAATATTAAATATGTTATGTATTAGATTCAGTATTAAATAATATTAGATCGCCTACGGATATTTAATACAAATTTTTTAGTCAGTTTGTTATTAATCTATTTGTTTGTTCATTAATATATTAATTCTTTGCCTTAAAAGACTTTCTCTTTGCATCTTCAAAAAACTGTTAATTAATAGTGAATGAATTAAACAATTTTTCTTTTATTAATTAAAACAATTGAAAACAATTACACTGGAACTTTGCTGAGATTTGATATTGTGGGAAAATAAAGAAATTTTAATAATTAAAAAGAGAATCAAATGCGTACAAGCAATAATTTTATTTACTCTTTTTACTCTTATCTTTAAACATCTCAGCTTTGAATACTACCACTACTAATAATAATACTGTAATATATTATTAAAATAATATTATACTACAATATATAATATAAAATAATACTACAATATATAAAATAAAATGTTTTTCAAGTTTTCCAATAAGCTTGAGTTTTTTTTTAGATTCACGAAACAAACAAATCTATAAAAAGTAGGGATTAGAAATAGAAACGTTGGTAGTAAAACGCAGCAAAACATAGAATTCCAAGAAGATGTACAATTGACATTTGCATTGTCGAATGATTTCGAAATCAATCCCTTATGCGTGTTCGGTCGAAAGATCGTTACAAAGAGTCTCGTGGTAAAATATACATATTCATGCTTCTGTCCGTTGTTCTCACCTGTAACGCTTTGTTATGCCTACACATACGGATGTATCTCTCTCACAGAATGTCTGAATTATTTGCATCCTCATTCCTAAAGGCGGCTCGCTGCAAGAAATCACTCTGATATACAAGATAATCCAGTAATTGACGGTACAATGGATTCTACGTGAAAAAATGATTACTGTATATTAAGTTTAAAGAGGAAAAAATAAGGCACAAAACAAGAATGTAAACATTCTCGTGCTCTCTTCCTAAACGTAATTCCTAAACGTTCAAATTTATACGTCTTTTCGAGTATCACGATTGTCACATTAAAACGATGTAAACATTCATATAAAGCAGTACTTTCAATCTTTCGAAAGCATTGTAAGCAGAGATAATCTTGTAATCGATTATAAAATAATTGGTTTACTTATTAAAGATTCAAAGCAGATAACACATTATGATACATTGATAATAAATATATCAAATATTTAGTATTATATTTTACATATTTAAAAATGAATGCATTCTTAATTTATTACATGCTCTTCATTTAGTATTAAATTTTTAGATTTCTGTCAATTAAAAATCATCCAAAATGCTGTCAATGTATAAAGAGATAAATAAATTTACCTTATTACATTTGCAAGATGTCTTGTAGCAATCGAGTAACAAGTGGTTCTACGTGAAAAAATGAGTGGGAAAGACAGAATAAAATTTTTTCATTAAAGTCTTCGTTTTCTTAGAAAATTGAGTTTGAAAATTTATCAAGTATACGTGTATCAAGCCAATTTTCAACGAAATATATTTAAAGTCTATTTTCTTAAAAGCAACGAATTTTTTTCTTAAATGAAAAAATTTTATCCTTCGCTTGTTTATGCACGTAGAATATCCTCGTATAGATTATTCGTGTTCTGAATAGTACAAAATTAGCTGAATTCAAACATGAATGAAAATTTAATGAATTTTCAAACTCGATTTCATTCTTACCGACTTATTTTTTCATCCTCTACTCGATTGTACCACTCTATATAAACCAGGATACGTGTAACTTACTTAAGAAAGAGATTTTGCAACGACTATAAAATAGTTAAAATGTGATTCATAATTAAATTTGAAGTTGTATAATATTTTTAAAAGAATCTGTACACTAAGATCAACGTCGTGGAGTCGAGAGAAACTTAAATAGAATGGCCATAAATATAATAAACTTTGGTGCGAAATATTTCTCCCTCTTAACATACTATGAGGATGATTATTTTTTTATACGATATTAAAGAACACGTTTTTACCATCGTTTTTGATAAGACAAAAATCGTGAGAGAAGAATGAAAATTAAATTAAATTTATAAATAAATTTTATGTTAAAAAGAAATTGCAGTTTGAATTAAAATCGGGATAAAAGCATAAAATAAATTTAAAGAAAGGACAAGTCATCTTGATGAAGCATTATGATATTCTGTATTCCGTTATATACTTCGCATTGTGTTCTAGAGACATTCCTCGAAGGATATATTTAGACGAGATTCGTGTTATCATGATTTTTTAAGATCGTTGTCAGATAATAATCACAAACAAGCAGAACCGAATGACTCTTGGATTCTTCTCGTATGTTATTCAGGTCGGGGCGATTTCGTCGGAGGCATAGACAATGAGGCCCTGGACTTCTCGCAGTTGGAAGATTTTATCAACAGCGACAGCGAACAGCCAGCCACGTAAGTGACTTTTATTTCTCTCATACACATTAATTTAAATGTTTGTATCTTGAATTTCTACTCCTGCGAAGTAACAAAAATTTCGAATTGAAGATTCAAGGCCGTTACGTTTGAACTCTGAAAGATCAGAGTTACGTGAAAATTCTTTGATCTTCAGTTGGAAGCTAATTAGTTGATTAGCCAGTTTCGAGGCTAGCTTGTATTTGTGCGGAGTTTTTCAAATATTTGGAAATGACTGCTAACGATTCCTAAGACGCAATGAATTGATATTCGCTTCCAAGTATTAATAAATGAACTTCTATGTTTTTCACACGGTCGCGATAATCATTTTAATGTTAATTAATCAATAGAATGTTAAAATTATTTGCTCAGACAAAATTGTGTAAAATCAAGTTGTTCTGATCTTGTTATTTAGTGATTAGAGGATTTAGGTTGTTTTTGTTCAATGACAATCATGTTTGACTTCAACGATGGGGAAGCCATCGTTAACGCCTACATTACGAAGGCGCACATGTGTAACATTATGCAAACAGATCTCCATTTCCAACGTCCATTTCCAACATTCATCGTCGATACGTTCTACTTGCCATCCTGTTTACATCAATTTTCGTCAATTCTTTCCATCAATAAAAATTTTACCTCTACTTTTTAATTAATCTCTTGTATTTCTGATTCATATGATAACATATGAACTACATATTTGTAACTACGCATTTTGTACATATATCTATATATACCGACAACGTAAAATCTTCAATTTATTTATTTGCCCAAAATGTTATATAAAATTCAATAATTCATGCAATATATTGTACGTAAGTACAATATTGTATATATTATATTATAATATAAGTATGTAAGTATATTACATATATATTATAATTACAGATAACTACATATGTGTATAATATACGTATCTATATTATTTAAATCACAACTGATTTACAAAGAATATATAAAAAAAATTTCCATCAAACCTACCTTTATGAAATTATTAATAACTAGATTATTAAATAATTCACACGCACACTGTACATACAATATTCAAATCATTGACGAAGAAATATATGTAATTATCCGGTACAGTTGTAAAAAAATTTCCATCCCAAGTGCACACTCTACCAAATGATCAAGCACAACTACATTTATCGTAAATATTTATCCCAAATGATTTTCAATCTACGTGTTTATCAGCATGCGCCTCCTCTCAATATCTATAGCTCACGGGCCGCTGTGTACGAAATAATACTTTCATCCAGTGCATCCGAAAACACGCGATAAAAACAGATAATCGGAAACTTATGGCCGACAGTGTACACTGTGAGTGACAGAAAACGCGCGTGGAGAAGAAAGGAAAAAAAAAAAAAGAAATGACGGCGTACGCATGTGTCAGAAATGAACACGTACATTGTCGAGTTCGAGTACACTGTCGAATACAAAGTGTTGCACGTATACGTGCACTATGTATAGAAAAAGCAGACAGATATCATGTGGTAGCGACCGCAGAGGTGTAATGATATAATGACAGAGACAGGCTGGACGGAATTGATGGGATCAGTGCTTGCCGCGTCAGGCCTGGTAACGCATTCGTTCCATTAAAAGCCCCGCGCTGATCTCAGAAACAGATTTCATTCACGGATCAACCGAATGGAAGCTCTTCACCCTTGATCCCTGTTGCGCCGCGGGTCAATGGAAATTAAAACAGCTGGAAATCGTCTATTGTAGCTTTCATTCCGTGTTTTTATGCACGATTTTCACCAGGCACTTTCATCCAGCTAAATGTGTCGAAGATTTTGAGAATTTAGAGAAGTTAGCCTCGGTCAGTGAAATTTGGGGAATTTTGGTTATTTTGGTAATTTGCGAGGGTCTACAGAAGAAAATGAATGTTATATCCATCAGCAAATGTTTTGTCACAGAATATAAATAAATGTTTTATGCATGAAGTAGATAGCTACTCATTTTCTATTACAACACATAGAAAGTATTGTCGTGTCAGCGTAGTTAAGCACATGTTTTCTTGTCATTTTATCGTTTATCGTCATAAATTGTAATAACACAATAAAAAGTGATTGCCTAATATGTATTTTGAATTCGAAATCCTATTCTCATCGGATACAAGCTTGATATCAATGAACAATAGAATTAATAAAACTATGAAGTTCTTAAAGATTTTGCTGAGTTTCGATAAAATTACGTTTCTAATTCTTTATACTAATTTTTTTTGTAAAGTCATTTTAAACAAAAAGTGAACAAATAGTAATAGAAAACTAGCTATTCCTCGTATACAGTATTTTTTTATAATTCTCTAATAAATTATGTTCACTGGCGAATTTTGTGTAACATCTTTTTCTTTTCTCTATCTGTAGATTAAGACACTTTGTATAATTTCGCAAGAAATATCGAGTTGAAGGTGCTAAATATTTGAAAATTTAGAGAGTAAAATTTGGAGAAATTAATGAGGAGAGTTCAGTGCGATTGAAAACATTAGAAAACTATTTCTAATTTCGTTTTATTATACATATGAGGATCGTCTAGAAAATAATACTTGGTTTAAAACAATAACAATTTTAATGTATTTTGAAAAATTATCTTTACTTATAATTAGTGTATTTACTTAATTTTTTTAAATATAATCTTTACTTATAATTAGTATATTTATTTATTTTTTTTAATATAATCGTCGCCACCATTCAAATACTCATCGTAACGTAAAATGAATTTTTATATATTTATATATTATTTTATATATTATAAATTGCACTAGCATTTTTAGCATTTAAAAAGTGTATGACAAATCATACTTCGTTATTCTCAATTCTCATTGTCAAACGTATGAAACAATAATAATATTAATGATTTAAACACGAAATTTGTATCAATTTGTATGAAGAAAGCTAATTGTGAACATATTCCACTTTTTTATGTGGCTTTGATACTGGATCCTAGGTTTTGTACTATATCTTTGTGAAAATAAATGATATATTAACAAAATTTGTATATTTGGATTATACAAAATGTGCACAATAGTAATTTCCATTTATGCAATAATAATACAAGTAATAATAGAAATTCGAGAATCAAAAAGGTATTGACATGCAAGAGGCTTTTTTTGCAGTTACCATATATTTGAACATAATATAATGTTTTGTCCTTGTCGACGCGATATCATTACAGTACTTGCAAAAGAATTTCTGTATTTTTTTCGCCATTAAATGTCGATTAAGCATTGGAGTTGTACGTGTCAATACTTTTTTGACTTCTTGAATTTTTATATTATTTGTATTATTATTGCATAACTCATTATTGGAAATTGTGCATATTACTTCTGTATGTAGTAAATTAAACGTTTATGGAAACACATTTTACTAATATGTCATTTGCGACCCACTACACATAAACTGGTGTCATTTTGAACTGGAAAAACTTACAATTTTCTCGGAATATTAAATTAAAACTGTTGAAGATTTGAAAATTTAAAGAAACAGAGTTCTTTGAGGAATAATTTTTTAAAAACAAATTTTATTTGGGGAAATTGATTGAGTGAAAAATTAGTGTCATTAAAATTGTTGGAAATTGTATGTCGTATTTTATGTATTACCTACTTAGGCATTTTCAGAGTATTTTTAGATAACAATTGTTTAAAACTAAATTTTATTTGAACAAATTAATCGAATCTTTTAATTAGATTAATTGAAATTGAAAATTGTTTATTACGTATAACTTTCATTTATGTCTTACGAGAAAAATTCCAGTTGTAAATTTGTCAAATTTTCAAGGCTTAGATAAATAAGAACTTTCGAGAAGAGAGATAAGGACTTTAGATTCTTTAAGTCTTTTAAGAACATTATTTATATAATTATTACATATGTTGAATTAAATTTTATTTGGAAATATTAATCAAGTGATTTTTATTACATTAAGAATGTGTAAGATTAAAATTTGTAAGAATTACTTGTTATTATCATTTCATTTCATATTTTGATATTTTCAATTCCGCAGGAAATTCCAGTTAAAATAGCACTTATTTTTCAAAAATAAATTATATTTAAATGAATTAATGAAATGACAATCGTTTAATCATGATCTCTGTTTTATAAAATGAAACTTATATAAAAATCCCTAAATGCGAGAAAACAGGTATTTTTATTTCCATTGTGAAAATAAAAATTTGGAACAAACTAAGAACTAGAAAATGAAAAATTTTAAAAATAGAATGAATAGAAGAAATAAAAATGATGAATTGTTCAATTCAGCTTAAGTAAATGATTTTGTAAACAATACTTTTGTGAAAATGTATGCCATAATATCACGATGTTTTTATATTTTACTGGTTTGTAAAATTTTATAATATATAGATTGAATATAAATAAAGTTATTCTTACTATCACGAACGCGAGGTATAATTCTTTGGAATGCACGAAAAAGAAAAAAAACTTACGAGAAACAAGAAAATATTCAATAGTAATTGGTATAAGTTTCAAGGATCCGTGGGTTTGAAATCGCGACAAGATAATTGCATAATTACGAGAAGCAATATAAAATTCAACGTAAATCGCTGTTTAGATTGTATTGGAATTCGTAGGGAAATCCCGATTAAGAAAACCAAAGGTCAAATTATCTCTTAATAATACACAAGGTAAATATTGGTAAAAATATGTCATTATTTATCAATATCATTTTTATAGTCATCGATATCGATGAATTTATTAAGTGTCATTATCCTTTTCAAAGAGAATGCAGAAATACTAAATCTTCCTGTAATTACATACTTTGCAATATTTCATGCTAAAATAGAAAAAACAATTTGTGAATAGATTTATCATATAATTAAGAAGGCAATAGAATGTTTGAGTTATTACATAGCAATTTTTTTCTTCAAATTCCTTCAATTTTTCCATAATAAAATCATTTATGAATTTTTGATCCGCAATAATGCATAGTGAAACGTAAATTTCTAAATTTCTAAATTTTTATTAAATTTTTATTAAATAGTGTCTCAATATCGTAAGATAATGTAACAATACAATATAATATAGCGTAATATCATGTAATATACATAATTCAATATTATAAAATAATACCAATGTACATAATAATATAATAATAATTTTTATTAAATAGTGTCTCAGTATCGTAAAATATAATATATATAATTCAATATTATAAAATAATACTGATGTACTAATATACTAATATACTACATAATGATATAATAATAATTTTTAAAATAATAATAAATGTCTTGCAAATCACAAATTTGTATAACATAATGTAACATAATATAAACGTATAATATCTTCAAGTTTCTATCGACAAAATCAAATTTTATTTCTATTTCATTATTCTAGATTACTTACTTCATTGATTTTGAATGAATGTCTATTTTTACATGTGTAATTGCACGGTTATTTATTTCATGGTAGGTATTTCGCGGATACATTGGCTCACAATGAGAACGGGGGTGGAGCAACGACGCACGGTCGCGTGGAGGTGGCAACCACTCAACAACCACCGTCTCGATTACCATCGCCGATTACCCAAAGTCATCCGGTCTCGAGTACGTGCACATCCGGTACCACCACCGTACCAAATGGTGCTGCTTACAAGGATCCGCAATCGTACGTTCTCCCGTAAGTAGAGTTCATTTAAGGGCTAGAATCAGTCAGCCTCGTGGATTGAGTCATTCGAAATCTCTCACAATTGAAATTCTTATAAATTGATACTAAGGACATTCGTTTTTTAAAGATGTAAATAATCTAACGGTCGTATACAACCTTTCGTTTTTTTCTTTTAGAATAAGTGTTTTTTTTTTTTTTTTTTAATTTTCTTGTTTTTAATTTCATTTGAAAATTTATCGAATTATTCTCTGAACTCAAAATCGACTAGTAAATTAATACTAGAAATCTTTTTTTTAAAAGTGATTGCCTAATGATTGCTGTAAAAATAGAATTGTTTTTCAAAGGAATGTCTACGTTCATTATTTTCATCCTTAAGCTTATTTGGAAATGTATGCAATTTAATGATGTAAGAAATTAATACCAAGAATTTTTAAGGATATAAATAACCAATGGTTGCTACGAAGATAGAATTGTTTTTAAACGGATGTCTACTATTCATTAGATAATTATTCGGAATCATAGCTTGAAATATGTTGTCAAGGTTATCATTCCGAACAACTTTTCCTTATACATATTACCGCCGCTTGATCTCAGTTTCCAAGATGTACCTATATAAAAATCTTTTTATCACTTTTCATTTTTAATACGATGTATTTGTTATTAACATTTTCACTATAATTAAGTTTATTCGTAAGAAATCACAATTTATAATTACTATTTATTGTTGCATATTATAATTAATTATAACTAGAAATATTTTTATCACAATTATTCGGTAATTAAAATTACATCGCAGACGAAATAAAAATGATAAATGGAAGATCCACGGAAAAAAGGGGAAATTTCAATTTTAACAAACTCTTTATCTGATTTTGTCACATTGCGAATTAAAGTTTTCTTAGCTTTATATTTATTTTCATATATGAGGAAACATAAAGTTGTGACATTATAACATTGGAAAATAAATTTTCATCTCCTAAGAAATATTAAAGCTTGATACTCTTCTTTTTTCTCGTGAATCTTTCGAATAATAGTAAACTGAGGAAATGAAATACAAATGGGAGTTCTATCGCACAATAAATATATTATCAATGATATTTATACTCATTCATAATTGGTAAAATTAATTTACTTATAATTTCTTAATTGTTTAGAATTGTTAAAAATTTTATCTGAATGCTTTGTTTCAGACATGCATTACCAGAAAGCCCACCCGACAGTGGCAGCGAACCGCCATATTCACCGCCAGGTCACAACGATACACAACATGTACATTCACCGCGTAAGATCACGAATTTTTTTCAAAAATACTATATTTTAAGTCCAATGATAATATTAAATCAATTAATGTTTTTATTTATTTTTCTACATTTTATACTAATTTTATGCTATAATAATATTTGGAGAACTTAGGAGAAAACTCCATATTAAGTTGTTTTATACTTATTTAGTATAAATATAAAGCTTTTCACATCCAAACCCCTGTTTCATTCTAATATTCGAACGTTCTACTATTTGAACATTTCATTATTCAAACATTGAGATATTAGTAATAGATTTATTAAATTATTATATAGCTGTATTAAATTATTTTATAATTACATAAAGAAATTACTAAAATATAAGATCACAAATACAAGATTTTACTAAAAAAAGAAAAGCAATATGAAATGTTTGAGAGTTTATGTTTATCATGTTTAATTCTATCATAAATCAACGTTTTGTTTATAAATGATAAACATATCGTACATGTCATAGATTTCATTTCTCCAGGTGAAAAATAATTTTTTCACGTGAAAATTATGAGAATGTGTTTCCATATGCTAAAAGTTAGAAAATTTAAAAAAGAAGAAAGGAATATAACACTTTAATATTAAAACTATCAATTTTTAATATATACCAAGATATTCTATAAACTACAATTTAAATGATGATAATTAAAATAAATAAATCTATACAATTATACATGTTCGTTGATATAACATATATAACGTGTAATATATATCTGCTTAAACGGAAATCAATATTAATTTTAACAAAAACACCCTTATATTTTCAACAATTTTCAGCAAAAAGATAAAATCTAGTGTTAAATATTGAAACAAACTGACAATTTTCTTGATCTCCATTTGAGCATGTGCAATTTAATATCAGAAAACTAGTTTTATTATCCAAAAATTCAATTAACCATACACTTTTTTAATTTATCAACTCAGATAAAGGATACTGCTCTTCGAATATTTATTTAATCTACATTTTTGGAGTTATCTACATTTTCTATTATAACTAAAATATTTTACGAAATATATGTATGTACATAAAAATTATATACAATTGCAGATCAAAAGGTAGCTCTTCAAGAAATGCTTCTTCATCATCAAGGCAATCAGGCAAATTATGCACCAAATTTATTACCATCCTCGCAAAGGGCTTTAACATCTTCCACGGATTCGATGTTACTAACTCAAACTGTGTTGACGCCTCATCTCGCTCCAGGAACACCAAATATTCAATCGCAGCAGCAGATAGGACAGACTTTAGTACCTCTACCACACGAGCATAGTCCTGGTAACATGAACACATTATATTCGTCGCTGCAATCGGCGCCCAAGAAAAGAAAATTAAGCCAGGATGGTCTTGTCCATGTGAAGCAGGTGCAACGAGTAAAATTTCTTTACTGTTACGATTATACTAAAATAAATAGTAACTGAAAGACTGTAGGGGGAAAATATGATGAACGATATCTTTATAATATTGAGAATACAATATTATAATTTCATAATTATATTTTTTATTTTATAGGAGAGTGACATCACTTCTCATTAATGTATATCATCAAAATTGTATTTTTAATTTTGATATTAACTTAATTTTCAAATTGACGCTATATTTTTGATCTAAAAAGGATCTAAAATATATTTTTTATGAATTCGCTATCTATTTTTAAAAGTTCTATATTTATTATCTTATATTGTTACCAAGTAACATAACATAATATAACTACAACGTAATTAATATTCAATTAAATGAATTGATTATATTTTGTCCCTATAATCTTCATTTTCATATCAATTGCTACATTCTTAGAGTACAAATATACATAAAAAAATATAGAAAAACGGTAAAATCATATAGTTGGGCTTGTTTTATAGAAATGTTAAAGTATCATTTGAAAACGGTGAAATTAATCATCAATAATGTGATCTCAACCGTTACAAAAATACCAGACACCCCGGGAATAAGACAATAAGTAATGTATTATAAATAGCGTGCCATAACATTCATGATAGAGCGTTAGGACCATTACGTTATATAAATAGAGTAATAGATTCATTGTGGACGAGAAGCCTACGTCATTTACGCAAAATAATTTACGCGACTGAAATACTAAAAAAAAAATGGTCCGAACATTATGCTTCTAGCGTCTTTTATCAAATCTACGTCGCAAGAAATTATAAAAAAAATTCTCTGCTCTGATATATTGTCGTTGTTTTTTCAGGAACCTGAACTGGGTACCGTGGAGCATAGCTGCAGTAGCAGCAGTGCAGTTATCGACAGCGACGAAGTGGCCGATAATAGCTATATAGACGCTAGTTACCAGTGCATCCGATTTCATCCCTTTCAGCAAACTTCCTGGCACGTTCTCTGCGATCATAATCTGAAGGAACTTCCGGTGCCTCATTATCGGGTCGACGCGGACAAGGGATTCAATTTCAGCAATTCCGATGACGCGTTTGTATGTCAGAAGAAAAATCACTTTCAGGTAATGTCCAGAGAAACGAATATTTCAGAAATACTATTTAATGCGTTCTGTTATATTCCGTTCAGCTTAAATAAAATAGTATTTTAAGCCAGATGTGAAATTTTGGCAGATAAAATATTCTCATTTTAACGATCTGAATCGCGAAATAAATTATGTTGTTTTAATAATTTAAAATATAAAATGAAATGTTTTATTTTAATAGTTTTTGAAACGCAAAATAAAATCTTGCTTGAAGTATCCGGTCATTTCATAAGTAATGCGGTATTTTCGATTCGTTCTTTGATTTAAAATAAATAAAATTTAAGAGTTTCTATCGTCGAAGTATTGAAAGAAATGAATTACCTTTCAATGTAAGATATGTACCATTTTATAAAGGAAGATTAGGAAACTATTTATACTCAAAAATATGTATATTGAATGTGAATCATTATTTTCAGCAATAATATTTAAAATAATGAAAACAAATTAAAATAAATAAAATATTTCAAGATGAAATCGAAAAATTTTCAATATTCTTTAAGTAAAATATTAAATTGGAATATTTTGAAATTGATATTTTAAAAACTCGCTCTATCAAATGAAATGTTTAATTCTCATACTCGTATTTTAAAATAAATAGGTTTATTTGCTATTTACTATTTAAAATAATATTTTATTTACTATTGATTTGCTATTACTAGTACTATATATTTATAAATAATATTTTGACTGCTATGAAACATACAAAGAATTTAACGAAACAATAACTGAATACTCTTTATAATGTTATTCAATTATGTTATTACTTAAGTTATATATATTTTATATATTATTAAAAAATTTAGTATACATATAACAAATTATATATTATTAAAATTTTTTCGACTAGATATTTATAATGACAATATTTATACGATAAATGGAATTCTAAATTGGTTCTTGTTCCTTAATGTGAGTAAAAGGAACTATAGAAAATTTTATGCTCTGTAACATTTTATAAAATCATATACTATCACTTATACAAAAAAGAACGACCCTAAGTTTTCTTCCAAAGTAATTAAAACACATTTCATGCTACAAAATATTAGGGGGCCAAGTTAATCTTCAGGCTTAAGTCCAAAAACATTTATAGAATTCAAATGTCAATTGAGAGTTTGTTCTTTCATCAATAAAATATAATTAATGGAAAAAAGTTACAAAAAAACTGATTAACTGAATCAATACCTCACAATATCATGTAATTATAAAAATCTGCATTAAAACTCCACGGGGATTACAAATATTTATTACATGCTATTATTTTTGTTAAAGATGATTATACAAATCAAGCACTATATTTCTTAACTCTTGTCGCAAGGACAAGATTTAATTTTTGATTGATTTTCTGTTTCAATATTAACTGATGACCTTTATAAAAGTAGATTCCAAAAAATACTTTGGTTTTGTTAATGTATTAGCAATATATATTACCTATTCGTGTTATTTTTATTTCCAATTTATATATACTTCTATTTCTTAATTTTTATCAATAAGTGTATATTCTTCTTACAATGTTAAGGACTAGAAGAGCAGAAAAAGATAATCATATTACATTAAACAAATATTTTCAACAGTAACTGTTACATTATCGAAGATACACTAAAAACACCAAATGTGATTATATTGATATGTGAAATATCTTCAGATAACTTGCCACGCTCAGCTTCAAGGCGAAGCTATATTCGTTCGAACTGGCGAAGGTTTGAAGAAAATAAGTAGCTTCCAATTGCATTTTTACGGTGTCAAAGTCGAGTCCCCGACGCAAACGATCAGAGTCGAGCAAAGTCAAAGCGACAGGAGCAAGAAACCATTCCATCCAGTGACGTAAGTACACAGGCAAACGAAAATCCACATGATCAATCAATCAATCAATGTGCACTATTCTTCTTTCGTTTCACGTTTTAATATTATACATTATGGAAATTATGAAGCAAAAACGTTTCGGAATCTTTGGTGCGAAATTTTAGCTAATCTTTTCCACGAAAATGATCAAAATGGTTACGTTACACTAAAATAGAGCTGCTTTCAGGGTGGAACTAGGCGGCGAGCGTGTTACGAAGGTAACTGTTGGACGTCTTCACTTCAGCGAGACGACTAGTAACAACATGCGAAAGAAAGGGAAACCGAATCCAGATCAAAGATATTTCCATTTGGTTGTCGGTCTGCATGCTCACACTGCTGATCAAGCTAGCTATCAGGTGGTAGCTCATGCATCTGAAAGAATAATCGTCAGGGTAATTAAACCATCAAAATAATATCGTCTAAATTTAATTCTTAATTTCGTCCGTGTAAGAGTATTGCACAAATAATTTAAAATGCTTAAAATAATTAATTTCGTTGATGGATAACACATTGCAATATCTTGAATAAATGCATCGAAAGGTACGTTTACAGACGAATTCTTAATTTTTAATTTTATGTTATATATCCCTCGTTTGTTACTAAACATTTAGAATTTTGGTAATTTCAGTAAGCACTCAGAGGAGTTGATTTATCATAGAGATAGTTGTAAATTTTAAATCCGACAGAAAACGTTGTAATAGAATATTT
Source organism: Tetragonisca angustula (assembly GCA_036937485.2). Classification (NCBI taxonomy): domain Eukaryota; kingdom Metazoa; phylum Arthropoda; class Insecta; order Hymenoptera; family Apidae; genus Tetragonisca; species Tetragonisca angustula. The sequence continues at coordinate 621,948 of JAWNGG020000094.1, read as the reverse complement.
AGTTAGTGAATAAATCACTTCAATCTTATTATTGATTTTCATTTTATAGCTATATACTTTAATTTTATGCATTTTTATATTTTTCTGAATATAATTAACGAAATGAAATTTGTTTCATCTATTAAATATTACGACAAGTACTGTACTTTAGATACTTAATACATACTATGTGCATTCTTTGCATTCATAAAGTTTATACAAAGTTATTCATAAAGTTCTGTGCATTCATATAAGTTTTTTATACAAAGTTATATTATTATTTATAATGAATGTTCAAAGAAATGTTCAAATATACATTATACGTTTGAATGTATCCCTCGATTTATGCAAATTATCCGTTTCACGCAGTTCTTTGTTTCTTCCACGAAAAAGAACCGCATATAATAATTAAAAAAAAACCAATAAATTATAAAAAGATTTACTTTATATATTTTTATAAAGAAATCAATGGCGAATCGTATGTTAGTAAATTTAGTTAGTAAATGTTAGTAAATTTTAATATTTTGCTGAATTAAACTATTGTTTCTTACAAAGCTAATTATCAATACCTAATGGAAGAGAGGGAAAAGATCCATGTAAAATGGGATCACGTAAATTGAAACTGCGTATAAAAAGTCTGTGTAAAAAAAAGTACTGCGTTAAACGAAATTGAGTATCATACGGCACTAAAAGTCATACGATCAACTGACACTAGTTGGTCACGACGATAATACGACTCTCGCGCGCGGTGTACTCGTTTATTAAGATATACAAAACCGAACGAAAATCATGATTTTATATAGTACACTAATATATACTGTACATATTATATATACATTTATATAGTGCACTAATAAATACTGCGCGCTAAGCTATCAAGAAAGTTCCTCCGACTTTAATGCAATGTTACTCTCTCAGACTATCGAAGAATGCTCAGAAAGCGATCCATTCGATTGGAGGTCAAACGATTTCTTCCAAGCGAACTATTAGTTATTATCCTCAGCTGATGGAAAATTGGGAAAGTCACCCTCGTTTCTCTTTCCATTGGTTTCGAAGGTTTTTGAGCCTCAACGTAGGGGCAAGTTGTTGATATCATTTGTCAACTCTGCGCGGAGTGCAATGCAACATAAGTTTCGTTTAAATCAGAGACCACAACTATTATAATCAGAAAGAACTATTATTTTGTTTTCAATTGAAATGTTTTCGATTTGAGAAAAAATTGTTTCGTTGCCACGTTTTAAACGTGATCATAGAATTTGCTTCGTTCGTTTCTCGACGTATTTCTCGATTGGTCGTATGACAACAATTTTGTCGCCGTACAATACTCAATTAACACACATAGGCTAAATCGAGGAATGGATATATAATGGTTAGAAGGAAACTGTCATGAAATAAAAACGATGCAGGCAAGTAACCCCGGTCAATTCGAGTCGGAAGGCAGTGGCGTGGGCGGCGAGGGTGGTTGGCAAAGAGGAGCAGCACCGGACAGTGTTTATCATACTGGTCGAGTTGGAATTAACACCGACAGGCCTGACGAAGCTCTGGTTGTTCATGGCAATATGAAGGTGATGTCATTTACTTACGATACCTTAACAGACCTAACGATTAAACAAGGGAAACGTCGCTAATGGTTAATGTTTACAGGTGACTGGCCATATTGTCCAACCCAGTGATGCACGAGCGAAACAAAACGTACAGGAAGTGGACACGCGTGAACAATTGCGAAACGTGCAACAGCTGAGAGTGGTTCGTTACAGATACGCGCCAGAATTTGCGCAACATTCTGGCCTGGGTATCAAACAGCAAGAAGACACGGGTGTCATAGCGCAGGAAGTGCAGCAGATATTACCGGAAGCTGTGTTGCCTGCTGGGGACATTGTCCTTCCAAATGGCCAGAGAATCGAGAACTTTCTGCTGGTGAATAAGGAGAGGATATTCATGGAGAATGTCGGTGCTGTGAAAGAACTGTGTAAAGTAAGATAGTTATCTAATCTTTCTATCTTTCAATTTTCTTCTCTTCTATTTTTTGACTTTATGTTCTTCGACTTTAGCCATTCTTATCTCAACTTGTCGTTAATGTACCGTTTTTGCGATTTTGTAAAATTGTCCAGGTGACGGATAGCTTGGAGACTCGCATAGATCAGCTGGAGCGAATAAACAAGCGATTGGCGAAGCTGAAAAGGGGCGATAGTCTAAAAAGTTCGATTAGTACAATCTCTAGTATATCAAGTAACAAATACTCATCCTCTATCAATAGCAAGGCCACTGTACAGGGAAAAGGAAAGAAATGCGAACGGGAGGATGAGCTTCTCTGCAGCAATAAGTTTATTCAAATTATCATTGTTATACTTATCCTCATCATGGCGTTCTGGTAATTCAAATTTCTTATGCGCAAACATATCCTTGTAACAAATTAATCGCCAAAGTATTTAATCGAATCGTTTTTTTACATTGCAGCTTAGTGGCAATGGCGACGTTATATTTCTTAGAGTATCAGAAACGTAGCAGCCTCGAATGGACCGCGGTAGCCAGCAATGGAATGTTGGCTATCAGACCAGCTCATCCTTCTTCAGCATCGAGCACGCCTAATTACGATCCTCGGTATAATTCGTTGTTAGGTAGTACATTATCATCCTCGTATACTAAACATGGATCCTATAGCAGAGGCTTGGACAGCAGTTTGTCCGTGAAGACCAACGCGTTTTCTACGCAAGCGCCTCAAACCAAGCAACAGGTTTACTCTCAAGAAATTACTTGGTATCCTATTAGTCATTCTGGGCCACAATCAAAACTTGAAAAGAATAGGTTTGTAACTATTGATAGCTTCAATTTTCTAAAATAATTTCAAAATCAATATTTTTATCACCTTATTATTGATTAATAATTATTAAAACTTAAAATAAAATGTATAATATAAATTTTTAACATAAATTATAAATTATAATATAATGTAAGATTTTAAAATAGATTAAAATAATTAAATAAACCTCTGTTTCTTCAAACTTCATAAATATAAATATTTTAACGTGTCATGTTAAATTATTTTAGCGAATTTCCTGGGAACTGGTTGGGTAGACATGGCGCCGGTGCTATTCCTAGTAACGTGGATGAAAACGATCAAGGATCGGAAGTGGATTCATCTTTGAACAAGAGTCCAATTCCATTAGGCAGACCGTCGAATTGTCCCAAGCACTTCAGCGAATTTGAAAATCCTTGTCGGGTAAAGCTTTCTCGATTAAATTACTTGTTTCGTCTTATTCAGTGTATATATTATGTTTTAGATATTCTGCTGTACAACCAAGATTCATCAATTTGAGGAACCTCAACCTGATCATCCTCCGGAAAAGAAATCAATTTGTAAGTCGCAAAACGAAATCATATATAAATTGTATCAATGTATATAAATATTATAATATTATAAATAAATGTGTATCATAATATATAAGGTGAACTCGTATGAAGATATGACTTCATGACAAGTTTTTACTTCATTAATAAAAATTATTAATGTATAAAAATGTATTAAGCTGGCTGTAATGCAGCAGTACATAATGATTCCTTTGTAGAGGAGTGGAATTCAAGTCACTACCATTTTTTAAAATGAAATGGTATATTTTTTGATACATTAATCGATGCAACACGACATTCTTTATAAAAAAAATATTAATCTATGTATGTTAATTTAAGAGATATTTTAACTCCAATTTTATAAAATTTGTGCATAAAAAACAAGGGCAGTATGAACATAAGAATATCACTCCTGTCCCTCTTCATCTTTCATAGAGTAGATTTTACAGAAAATTAAAGTTAGAATATCTCTCAAACTAGCAGTTTTAAAGCACATATAGATTAATACTTTTTCTTTTTCTAAAGAATATCAAGCTTCATCGATGAATGGAACCACAAATGTATCATTCAATTTAAAAAAGTAAAGATGACTTTGAAATGATCTTCAACTTCTCCAGCTATAACAAAATTATTACTGTCATATTATATGTTACATATAGCCCTTTCTGAACAATTTTTGTCCAGATAATTTTTTCATACATTCAAGGTGATATGTGATGTGATAGTTCATGTATATCTTAGATATTAATATTTATATATGAATATAATATTATATTTTTATATATATGTATAATATAACATTATTATTAATGTTATTTTAATGATTCATTAAAATAACATTATTTTAATGTGTATATACATTATATTATATACGTGCATATATATACATAATCTTCAGTAAAATAATCTTCACGATTTTTTACGCACTTCTGATAATTTAAGGAAAAAATTTTTGAAACGAAAACTAATCGGTTCTTGCTTATTATGAAATAATAATAATAACAATAATAAATAAAATATTAAAAAGAAGCATTTTATTGTTAACGTATGTAAACAAGATGATTTCATTTTTTAGCAGATCACATAGAGCAACCATTGAATGTATTCGAGGAAAAACGTAAAATAAGCAAAAGCTTTCAAAATGGCAGGCTTCCATCCGATCCAAACACGCAGACACTTGTAAAAGAGGTAAAAGAAGTAAGTATCAATTAACTGTGAAAATTGTACAGATGTAAAAAATGATTTTATTTGTCACAGAATAATTACAAATATCCGCCTAAAAGGACAAGAAGAGAAACTGGTAGTGGAGATTGGGCGGAAGTCGCCAGTAACGCTGCAGGATCATTACCACCAGAACCAAAGCCACAACTATGGATAATAGCAGAAAGCTTTAATACTTCGCTCGATCAAAAGTATTGTTCCGCGTCCTCACACGATACACCGAATAATATATCTTGCATCATTCCTCTGTCCAAATACATGCCAGACGTTCAACTTACGTTACATTTCATGTAAGATGTTATAATTCTTTTATATAGTATTACTAATTACAATGGAATAAGCAAAAATGTAAGTGAAAGAGAATGAAAGTTCAACCTATAGGAGTAATAAAATAAGACACAAAATGAGCCAAGGTGCATTTAACGTACGTCGTCGCATTGGAGTGTTCCACATTTATGATTATAAATTTTATTTTTAATTCAGTGGGATGCCTTGGTACGGTCAAGTAGTGCAACAGTGCTCCTCCCCGATGAGTCCTGGCATCGATGAATCTTTAACCTGCGGCCGAAAATACACGATACAACAGCAGGCTCGACTAAAGATCGATATTGAAAGTAACAATCAAAGGGGAGATCAGTCTTTCCCTCTCGACGTTGCTCATTATCTTAGGAAAACGTTGAGGTTTCGTGTGCCTACTGTACAGCCTCAAGAGGTAATTAATTCTACTATTTCAAATTAAATATTTTCTCTTATAAATATTGTAACTCCATTTTCCTTTTGATCTTTCTTTTGCAGAATATCTGTAAGAACAAACACGGTGTTGATTATTCAGAGTACACGTTGTACTTTTATCGTGACTGCGACGAATGATTGCTTTGTTAATGATTCACAGAGAATTTGACACGAAGATTTCTTTTCGAACAATCGTTGAACATTTACACAGCAGGATCTACTTGCAGCTTCGTAACATATTCCGTCTCCATTTAGTCTCAAACTATGAAATTATATATATATATATATATATATATATATATATATATATATATTTGCTAATATATCTATATATACATATCAAATAAATCTATAATTGTATTTTATATATTATTACGGTGTACCGTGTAGCGTGAAGACTATGATGATCAATAGAAACGAATAGGTCTTACAGACTCAAGCAGTAAATATAATGAAATTTATAATTTTCGTTTCGACAGTTAGAAATAGTATACGTGCTCTTTTGCATTGAAAGCATATGAATGTTAGTTGATGGGTGGCAATTTAAAGTTTTCATTACTTTTTTTTTTTATAGAAAACATGAAAACATGGTAACCACGACACTGTAACATATTGTACAAAATGAATTAAATTTAACGATTAAATTTTCAAGATGGCTCAATGCACATATAATACTTGTATATATACTTATATATATAAATTTCTTTCTCTTTTTGGAAATAAGAGTATTCCAAAATCACACCCATCAACTATTATTAACAATCAACATGTGGTTTCAATTAATTTCATGTTATTTATATACTCATGTACAAAAAATATTATAATTATCATTAATTATTATTATTATTATTATTATCAAACAAATATTCATACTACATTGAAAGGAAAAAATTTAAGGATCGATATTCCAGTCAAATTTTAGAATTAATTTATCAAATATATTTCACGTATACATAGTCTATATATATTTTATTTCATTACTAATCTTTGTCTTATAAAGACAAAACATATCACAAACGAAGCTAGAAAAGTAACAAATAGTATATTCTCAACAAAATGAAGAATTTTAGTGACTCAGAGATTATAAAGATTTTCAACTAATTACGAACAATTGATTGAGAAATGTCTATTTGTTAAAAGTGTACAGAGCAATAATCGATAAACTCTTTATTGACTTTCTTCTTAAGATCTTGCTTGATCTTGAATTTCATTCGAATTCGATTGAATATCACAGAATTTCAAGTTCCTAAAAAAAAAAAAAGATATTTGTATGATAATTGTCCATCGTATAGAATTAGTTACACTTTATTTGCACCTATTCTCTAAGCAGTTTATTCATTGCATGCGAGCAGATCGTCACTATTCACATTGAATCATTATTATCGCTATCACTATTATCGTTGCTAAATACAGTATCTGATAAAATTATTATTATTGTTACGAACTAATTAAATTCAAATTTAATCATTCATCTTTCTATTCACGGGATTCCAAGTACCATTTTATTTTAGTTGTTTCAGATCTAGAAATCTCAAGAAAAGAAAATGATAATTATGTACATATCTATAAATATACAGAGTGTTGAAAAATCCTATCATCAAATTTCAAGGACATTCAGTAATTATCAAAATAAGCAACAAATCTTTAATTTAAATCTAGTTTGGCAAAGATGATTAGTTTCAAAGTTATAGAATGTTGTCAATTATGAGTCTCTAACAAAATAACAAATCCATTGTAATATAAAAACGGCAAAATGTATTTATTGCTGCTTAACAGTAGAACTGCCAAAGTGATCAAACTGAACAGATATTTTATAGATTTCTAGAGATTTAAATGATTTTTTATAAAATGTATAAGTGAAAGCTTGTGAATTCTATTGTACATAAAGTTTCCTCATTTTTTTACTTTATATATCTGATAGAAATTTTTTGATAAAAACGTCGATAATTCTAGTATTAATGATATCATATGTTTATCTGCGATTATATAGTATTGTATTATGTATCAGATTTTATAATAATTGATCGTGAATAGTCAGTAATTCGATGAACACGCAATAGAACCTATATTCTGTTAGAGGTTTGTAATTGAAACTATTTCATAACTATCACAGTAATGATAGTTTGTGCTCGTTTTTGTTAAGATCTTTTCACTTGTTTTTATAATTTTTGATTAAATGTATGCTCGTAAGATTTGGCTGCTCCACTTTTCAGCAGACTATATATTTACATCTCTGGTCAGAAATTTCAATCATATTTCCATTTGTAACGCTAAGTTTCTAATTTATTTTGCTCTCGAGTAAAGAGAGTTTTTAAAAAAAACGGAATTTCATCTGTTTCCAATTCTTGAGTTCAATGAATCATATAAAGATTTGGCCAGTTATCTCTATATACAAGATGTCCTGTAATTAAGTATTCAAACTTTTTTGTTTTTATAGATAAAAATAAAATTAAAATATCATGTAACGAAAAGTTCTTAAATGTTTCATAGTATAACAAAAGGTATAACAAAAATAATGAAATATAACAAATAGATCTTTTATTTTAACACAGAATAAAACAAGAGATATTTATGAAAAGATTTCTATTTATAGGAAACTCCAGAAGCAAAAGCTTACACAGAAATATCTACAGAAGACAAATTGACTAAGGAATGGAATAATTCAAAATGTACAGCTTTACGTTTCATACAATATTTTTTTACATTTTGCTACATGATATTTTAGTCTTATTTGGCAAAGTTCAGACATTGAAATACGGGACACTCTGTATAAATATCTTCAGTACATCATTTACGTAAAATAACTAACATAATTTATCATAATTTCTTTGAAACAAAATTTCATTTCTTTGAAAACGTATTCCTTTAATTTTATATTTATATTAATATATGCGATCGAAACGCGCCACTTCTGCCGTCCACACGTTTTCCTTACGCGAAGACATTTTATTGTAAGTTTTAAATGAATATTTACAAATATTCATATATACATATATATATATTTTTACAGAGAGAATATGAGCTCATACGCACGAGCTTATGCACGTATTACTTTTTCATGTATGTGTATCGTGTAAAAAGAGGATAATAATATTGTACAGTAATTATATGTAATGATACGCGTATCATACATGCAGATATACACGCAATATTATACACATTGAAGCATTAGAAATCTTATTTCGAACGTAAAATAGTTAAGAAAAATAGTTAAGAAAATTTCGACGACATTTCCCATAACATTATTTCATTTACAGTTTCATGTTCTAATTCTTTATATATATATATATTTTTTTCTTGTTTCCATAAACCAATTACAAACATGCGAAAAAATTTTTCAATAAAAATAATAGTCGTATTTCGTATATATATATATATATATATATATATATATATATATATATATATATATATACATACGTTTAATATAAACATATTATAGTGTATATTGTAGTGATATTAATCTTTGGTGAATAATTGTTCAAAAATTTCCATTTTATACAAAATCTACTGAAGAAGATTTTGTATAGAGAATGAATGAGAGAATATTCGATGTATTATGCATTCTTTTGAAGATTCTACGAACAATCGACATTTGTATATTTTCCATTATCATTTTGTAACGCTTTACTGTTACTTTTATGTTCATCGTCGTTTATTGTTTCGCTATAATATATCAGAACTTGTTATTGTTTTATATTTTAATGTATTATACCGATGGTTATCTTTAAAAAGACAAAAAAAAAAGAGAATGAGAAGGAGAATTTACGTACGCACATTTTTGTTCAACTTTATTGTGAAAGATAGAATCATTTTTAGTACAGTAGAATTTCGTTTACACGAACTTCATTTAATTGAATCAAATTTTAATCAGTATCGAATTAAATGAACTCGTGAGATCAATTCACTCAATAAATCCACTTATTTGAACCTGGAGTTCTATTATACAGTGTCCTATTTTAATCTTTCCACGCAATCATTTCCCAATATGATCATTATCGCAGAAAATGTTTCAAGCAGAACTTACTGTATTTCGAAAACAAACGATCATACGATGACTACCAAATTTTGTCACGACGAAAGCGTTTCCAAAATCTCAAGGTCGTCTCCATTTCTTAAAATAGAATAATATATTCTATTTAGCTTAATATTTTTTATAAAAAAAAAGAAGTATTAACCTGTGTACTCGGAAGAATTATTAATTTAGGAGATATTTGAACCTTAATTTTGTAAAATCCATTGCACGAAAGACGAGGAAAAATAGGAATGATATTTTTGTATTTATGATGTCCCTGTTTTTCGCGCAATGGATTTTATAAAAATTTAATTAATCCTCCGCTAGCAATCATAGTTTTTCGCATCTTCCGCTGGTAATCTAGATTTACACGATGACGACCAATCATTTTTATCGTCTTTTACTTTTAAAAAATCTAAAGGAATTCCTTGTTGAAATCTTATTCCTAGAAAAATCTAAAAAAATTCCTTATTGAAAAAACGCTTATTGAAATCTGTACTTTAATATAGAATCAGTTCTTAAATATTTGAAGGAATAATTGGCAAAAATGAAAATTCGTTTCGAAAAAATTCAAAAGTGGCATCAAAGACAAATCTAAGGGCATTAAAACAAGTTTTATTTGATACAACTTTTTTCTGAAACAATCAATAGTCTAGAAAATAGTGACACGAACAATTAAAATACAGGACACCTTGTATAAACAGAAAATCAGTGGATTTCTATTAACATGAATTCCAATTTATATAAACAATTTAATTGCGATTAATATAAACTCCAATTAATGAACAATTATGTAAACAAGTTCGTATAAGAAAAATTCTACTATAAAATGAAAATAGTGAAAGAAAGTGAAACGAGGACAAAAGGAAATCGCAGAAGTATCATAAGGTTGTAAGAAGAATAAAAACTCGAAAATATCCTTGAAAAGTTATTTTTTCGGAATAAAAAGGAAAGTTTATGATAATAAATATTTCGCGAAGAAGAAATTTCTCTTTTAATATATGTAAGTAGCATAATCATCTGGTAGGATTTAAGTAATTGTCAGCAGAATTTGTATATATAGTTTTCAGCGTCTAACATCGGTTAGGTGTGCTGCTCGTCATGTTAAAAGAACGTTTCTCAAAACGTTCGTTTTTAAGCGAATTAAAAATCGTAATATGTAATTGTACGTAATTGTAACGTTGTCGATGGAAATAAGATAAATTACACCGAGACGTATAATTTTCCAATGATATCGATCATACATCATCTGATCATTTGCGAGACAAACACGAAAGAAAATCGATCGTTAATTAAATCTTGGCGAAAACTCGACATACGGATAATGTATTAAGGTGTTAAGATATTTAAATTTATTTATGAAATCTCAATCTCCATTAGAATGGGGAGTAATTTTAGCTTTTTTGATCAATTTTCAATGGTAATGAAAAGTTTCTTAAGCTTTAGTTTGTTTCATTTTATTTTATTGTCTTTTTCTGTTCTTATGATCTCTAGAAATCGTTGTAAAACTCGACGTGTCGAGTAGAATTAATATAATTGAAGTGCAATCTGAAAGAGGAAAACGAAAAAATGAAAAAGAAAAGAAAAGGAAACTTTGATTGTGATCGGTGAATAAATGCAATTTGAACGATTGACTCGCTAGTCTCGTTACACTCTATTCTAATCTAACACGTTTCTCTTTTATACTAATACCAAACATAATAAAACATATGTTTTGCCACTGAGACGATTAACTCGTCGATTGTTGAGCATCGAACTTCATTTATGTATATTTGAATAGATTAAAAACAGAAAAAGAAAGATTCACTATTCACCTATTTATGAATGTATTGTTAAGACAAGTATACATACACATAACGAATCTGTATTCGCAAGAAAATAAAGATATTGCTCCAAGAATAACATTTTTATTTTATTTATAATTTATTTATTATTAATATATAAAATAAAGATAGCTGCTTATTTCAATCAGCATTTTAACTTGCATATATTAAAAAATCATATTCAAATGTACAAATACTTTTAATCAACGAAATATTTGGGAATCCACGGTCGAGTGTATGTTACACGTTAAATTGTTGTTTCCATGGAATTAATTATTCCGTTTAAAAAATTGAAGGTGACTTTCATATCTTGATGAGAAAGCAAAATAACATAAAACTGATGAAAGCCATGCAACTTTTATCTGAACATTTTTTTACAACAAATATTTTACGAGTTATTTGATGTCGTCACGTTACGAGACTCACGCTATATATTTCTAACATTTTTGATAAAAGAGAATATGTCGCCAGAATTGCAAATAATATTCGCTTGGTTGTATTTCAAGCCAACGTATTATAAGCAATAATCTATTAACAATACATTACCCTCTTATTGTTATTGTTATTATTATTATTATTATTATTATTATTATTATTATTATTATTATTATTATTATTGTTCGTGCTATTTTTTAGTGCATTGCAAGACAGTCGTAATGTACTCAAACCATGAGTACACATGGTTTCTCGTAGAATTACGTGGACAACGGATTTTTAAGCTTCTTGTCAGTATGAAGAAATTTGTTGTTTTATTTTTGGATATCTACAATCTAGAGCAACGACTCGTCCGTTTTTCTCTTTATACTGACAAGAATTCCTAGCGTCTCAACGCGATCGTTGCGCCGCCAGCACTTATTGTTGCCAACCGGTCACTGATCCACGGATCTGTTTCGTTTGTTGGTGTCCTTAAGAAACAATCAGCTTCGTTCCTTCGATTACCATTTTATTTAACCTTACCCGGGTGGATTACGCCAAAGCAATCAAACTTAGGGCCCACACTTTAAAACGATTGGCTAGCATTGGAAATGTCGTGCAGTAGGGCTCGCAAATAGCGAGATTTACGAGTGCAAAACTGAGGTTCAACAGTGTAATGTAGAATTAAATCGTGAATCCGTGTATCACGTCACAATCCAGAGTGCACAGAGGACACATCAATAGTATAACGAGTACTCAAGAAATCTGTGTGTCCCTCCATACTGGTAAAAGACGCTTACCAGAGAAAAGTCGCTTGACCTCTAATCAATCTATGACTTGTCACTAACTAACGCTACTAGACACCAATAATTGTATGTTCTTTTCGAATGATACGTAACATATAGACACGTAACATTTCGGAACATAATAGTAACAAGTCCAAAACGATCATCGTTAGATGATCATAAAATAGTTAGATAAAATTGGGAAAAGTAAGGACAGTAAGATTTATGTAAATTTTACGTGCAATATAGTAATTTAATCTATTTATTTTCAATAAAAAAGATTTGCATATTTAACTACTCACTTCTTCATTGTAAATGTTAATTTTTTACTATTACGTCAATTTGATATCAAAGATTCAGTTGAAACACTGAGGGCCGGATGATAATTAAACGAGTGATATAAGACATTTTCGTCTACGTGAAATAAACAAGACTTGTATTTATGTAATTTATATAAATTAATACTACTTGTAGTTACGTAGTTATGTAATTTGATTGCAGTTATAATTTTCCTAAATGTATATTGCATTCAATTTACTAGCAAGTCAATTTATTTCTTATTTCTTTATAAAAATATATTTCTTTCAAAAAAAAAAAAAAAAAGAAACTCTCTATTTGTGTTGTTTAACTGATTATTCTCGTATTTTTAAAGCTACTATTAAATTGAAAAAGAAAATATTTGTAGGACATCCGTGAGATGTAACGATATCTGAATATTTACTATTTCATTGGCTTTGAACATTTATTTCGAGAATCGATTCCATGACAGAGATTTTCATTCGCCGAATTCTCTGTTTTCTTCGAAAACACGCCGTTTATTTATACGCTGGAACGGATATCCGCGAAACGAGTACAAAGTCGGTCAACGAAAATCCACGACGCGCAAGTTCGTCGATTAAGCGTCTCGTAGAAGCCAGAGACGTGACGTGGTGGAGCAAAAATATCGTTCGCGACCCCTAAATAGCGAATATCAGACGTTGCGATTTCCGCATCCGCTCGTCTTCGAACTACGACCGCGATTCATCTGTCATTTCGATAAATTCGCTCGTGTTTGACGTACTGTTGACATTCTTATCGACGATTTGTCATCGTGGTTAGAACATCTTTGTCTTCTTCCTCTCGTTCAAGTCGTAACAGGTTTCTATTTTTTGTTCAATTAATTTTCAATTTAAATTTACAGACGTTACTTTTGAAAAATTAATTAAACTCGATAAGCAAGATGGTTAAGTAGCTATAATATTTTATATAGTAATTTAATATTATTTAAAATTATATTAATATCGATAATAAAATTATTTTTAATAATATTATTTAATATTATTGTAGAATTATTGTTATAATAATATTAATTATTGTATATAATAATAATTATATAATAGAAATTATATTATCATGCAATTACAATAAGTTATTAATTTTATTATTTAACAATATTTTAATAATGATATTTTATTCAAATAATGATCACGACTGTTTCATCGTAATTAAACGCGTTTAAAACATAATATTCAAAGATCGAATTCTACGTACGACTAGTGCTAGGTAAAGTAGTATTTCAAATGAAATACAAATATATTTATAGAAATTATTTTTCACACAAGAAAATTGCTTTATTTTAAATAATGATTTATTTTCATACTGATCAAAGTATTATTTATAAATTTATTAATTTTTTTAGATGGAAAATGTATTTCAGTTACATATTTTTTAATGAAGAACTTGAACTAAATTATTTAACGTGGACACTTCAATAAATCTCATTATTCATACAGTGGATATTTTTATGAAATTCGAAATCAATTTTTTATGAATTTATTTGAATATTTTTGTGAAATCATTCCTAATACATTGCTTATTTTCGTACACGAATGAAATTCTGTCGAGATAGTTGCGTGTGTTCCTTAATGTCACACGCAACTATCTACATCGTAGATTGAATCACCAACAGTAGGCTAGTCGTTTATTAGAAATAATATTTAACATTATCAATTAATATTTGTTTCTTCTTTATACTATTTTTAGTTAATTTCTCTCCCGGAATAGTACCCGTTAAAAATAATATTTGAAATAATCAACCCAAGTTCAATCAAGCGTGAAGTATTATTTCAAATAATTTCTAAATACCTCTTAAACAATCACAATTCTCACTCCTAATATAAATAATTTTGATATGCTTGTACATATCACTGACGAATAAAATAAAAACCATTTCATTTCAGTGTTGTTTGAAATACTTTTTATTTCAAGTGTACCTAGCGCTACCTATGACGCGACGAGTGATTCGTTTTTACGTCAAAACGACATGTATCGTGCATGAGATTGCAACTTGAGGATTGAACGAACCCATCATATCGCACTAACAAAGAGAATCAACAAGCACTAGACTTGAATTTGAAACAATATCGCACGAAACAGTGTCAACGACACGCTGCCGTCTATCGAGATTCGACCATTTTCAAACGAAACCGCAGTCGCTAGAAAAAGATTTGGCAATGGTGGCTGCATTAGTCACGAATGGTATTCGCGATTAATAATCGCTCTTACCTGGATCAGTGCCACTTACTCATTCGAAATAGAAGACGACCGTCTTGTGTCGAATTATGCATATTTGAAGTACATAGAAATATTACCGTAGAACTGGTTCGTCGTTTCCAGAGAGAAATGAGATATTCGGTGAGTAACGAAACATGATAAGTTTGAATAATTAGATTTTCATAGAAATTTGTAAATAGATTAAAGAAATTGTCTTTTTCAATGAATGAATCACTTCAGATTATATATAGGTTTTATATATATTGCGTAGAATTGTAAAATAATAAATAATTGAATACTTGCAGATTAGTGCAGTTCTATCAAGAGGATGTTTTTATTACATTTCGATAGTTACGATTAACGAACGTTTTTCTGTTGTTAATTTTCTGCATTTTCAACTTTCATGTTCATTTTTAATACCTTTCATGTTCATGTTAATACC
Organism: Tetragonisca angustula; assembly: GCA_036937485.2. Lineage (NCBI taxonomy): Eukaryota > Metazoa > Arthropoda > Insecta > Hymenoptera > Apidae > Tetragonisca > Tetragonisca angustula. The sequence continues at coordinate 606,657 of JAWNGG020000094.1, read as the reverse complement.
TGATACTTCGTAAAATTCGTACGAATCTTTTCAATGGTGGTTAGAAACACGTGTGTCAATCATTTTTAAAATTTCAATAACGAACAAACATACTTAAAGTCACTTAATTATTATATTTATTTATTTTTTTTTATCAATGTCGAAAGATCATTTGAATTGCATTTTATATCGCAATAATTTAGGATTTTACAAACACTTACATACAATAGTGTATATATTTTATATTTTATTGCTATATACACTATTTATGTATATTTTATATGTATTTGTGTGTTTTTCTAGTCTTATATATATTATATCTTTATTTCATAAAGTCTTTGAATAAATTAAGATCTGTCATTTTATAAATCTATAAATAATAGAATAGAAATAATTTTTTTTCAATAAAATAGAAATAAAATATATTTTTTAATACATAAAACAAAATCTATTAATTCATCGAATTTATCGAATATATTAAATCAATATACACGTATGTCTGTTCATTTTATGAAAATAAGTAAAACAAAATCATTTTATAAATACATATATTGTCTTCAGAATCACTTATTTCAATTCTTTCAATGAACAAACTTCAATCTATCGTTTCCTAAATTAATTCTCTGGGAGATGTATGTACTTCTTGACGTAAATGTATATCGAGAAAATAATATTTATTAAACACTTAATGACCAACAAGTCAGTAATTTCGAACAGCTAAATCGAGAAGTTTTTTCACTTATTAAATTCTACTTAGAATCGAAGTCTTTTTACACAGAGGTCAAAATTATCGAAGATATTTCGAGCAAAGAGACAAAAGGGGGTTCGTCGAACACCCAGAAGGTCGTAAATTCCTGTATCCGTGACCTTGGTTAGGCGCCAGTTGTCAACATTCTCCAGATGGTTGCGTATAATTTCCTCTTTTTATTAGATTATTCGACTTCTTTAAAAATAAATAACATTCCTTCTATTTCGCGATTATTCTTTTTGTAATTTCAAAATGAGACATATATTAAAATATAAATTTGCAACAACTATGATTTTTATGCATAAAGAGTTACAAATTATAGAAATGTATAAATGTATATAACGTAGAAAAATACATATATAAAATATCTAGAATGTGGAATGTATTATAATACATAGTAGATGAAACAAATTCAATTTTCTTATAAAATAAATTGTTAGATTTTGTTTCTTTAGTGATGGTGTTCATAAAAATTTTAAAACTCATAAAATCCGTACTTTAATAATAACTTTTAATAAACATTTGCCAGTAGTTTTAGTAGTTGCAATTATTCACTTTAATATTTGAACAGCATGATACTCTGTAAGTTTATTTACGTACATCTACATCAAATGTTTAGTCAACTGTTATGTCAAGTTATATATTATAAACAATGAAAATGGAAGAAAATTATTCAGTAAGATATTTTAAACAAAACAATTTATTAATTTATTAAATATTTGCTATTATCGAATGATTATTACATACAATGATTATAAAAATTATTGGTTCGTAATCTTACTTCACTTTTCAAATTCTATAATTCATTTCCACAATATTAAATTTTTGTAATTATAATATGAAAATATTATTGAATAATAGAATTTAGTAATTAAAACTAATAGAGAAATAATAGAATAATAGTAAATAAATTCTACAATAAATATGTTTTATATCACACACAAAAAAATAAAGCTTAATCCGCGAAAGAAAATTTATCATAAGGAAGTACCACATTGTTAATAACTTCATAGAAATGAAAATATAAATATAAATATGAAGATTAATTATAAATTTATAATTTTGTTGTAAGCAATTTATAAATTTATGATTGATATTTACATTTTTATAAAATTATTAGTATATAATTAATAGATTATATTTATATTTATCTTTTTATTTTTATGAAGTTTTTAATAATGTAGTTATATTTACATTTATACTTATATTTATATTTATATGTAGTAATACTTACAATTTACATTTTTGCAACAATAAAAATTCTTAATTAAAAATTTTAAAGTCACTACATTAATAAAATAATACTATCACTATATTATTAACATAATCACATAATCACGTAAGAAACCATCACATTGCTAACAATTTCATAAAAATATAAATATAACTTGCTCCCCTCAACAAAAGTTCTACCAACTATAAAAAAAATAATCATCATCAATCGAGAAACCATTCGAAATATATTAAAAATTCGTATTTCTTTTCACGAAATATCATAGACGCTCGAGATTTTTCTACGAAACATTCCAAGCTACCTGAAACTTATTTATAACGTCTGATTTCGCACTTTCGCAAAGTAATTCATGTATTTCGTTGCTCGAGATAGAGGAGGATGTCATCTCGCGGATTTTATGACTCGAATCTACAACGATTATATAACTGTCCTGACGCATATTCGCCTAATTACTTCGGGATTCGGTGCTGGCAGCCGTTCCTGTCGGATTTGCTGCGCAGTTCGAAGAATTAAAGAACCAAAGAATTATGAATGCACCGAAAAACATTCGTTCGAGAGACGAAGAAGCGTGAATTAAATGTCTTGTGCAACTATAAATTAATTTTTTTTCAAATCTTCGATCCTGTACTTATATTTCCTTGAAATTGAAAAACATTCTGAATTTAAAGGAAATGTAAAAAAAATTTTTTATCAATAATTATACGATTAAATTTTATTTTATATTAACATCTTTTCTGAGAATATTATAAACTTTTGTCTGTTATATGTAAAATCCACGAGTCGTAACAGGATCGAACTTTCCAAATACGGTAGTGCAATTCTTGTATCACTTTCAGTTCGCAAGTATTCCATGATAATGCGAAAACTATTGCCAATAGAAATGTCATTAGTATCAATATTCCTGAAAAATTAGTACCAATATTCCCGTCTTTTTCTTTGTTTTTTATAAAAAGAGAAAACTGAATTTAATTATGTATTGTATCAATTGAAATTGTTTCAATTGACTTCTGTATTCGAGATAATTAGAACAACATAAAACAGATAGAAATTAAGAAAAATCAAACGGTTTCTAATAATACGTAAAGTACACGTGGCGCATGTACCGGAAATGAAGGCATTTCAGACATTTCAAGGTCTGTTCTATACCTTCAGACTGAGCTATATATATGACTATATGTATAACCATATATATAAAATACTAAAATTAATATATTTCCCAATTCTCTAAAGAAATATTAAAAATATTTGCAATATAAAATATTGTAAAATTAAATATTTGTATCTATAAACAATTATTTTGAAAAACGAACCGAGAAAAACAATTATAAAAAAACAAAATTCATGAATTCATATTAATTATAAAAAAAATAATTATATGAACTATATTTCTCCGAGGAAATATCAAGATAATAATTACTATCATCTCAATATTATTAATAATAATAATATTAAACAGCTATTTAAAAATGTTATTAATAACAGTTACAAAGATACAAGGAAAATAATCAGATCAAGAATTTACATAGGTATAAAAATCAAATAATCATATATTATAATTAATAATTATAAAAAAACCAAGAAGAAAGACGTAAACGTAAATCAACGTAGTATTTTGCAACATCAAAGTTTATTTAAAAGATTAATTGGTTCTTAATCAGTATTGTTAAGCAGGAATCAAAGAGAAGAAGAAAGAAGTATTATTTACGAGGATACGACTGCAACTTGATTCAGACAGGGCGGAATTTTGCATGAACATATGACTGAATCTTCTGGAATTATTTATATCCTGCACGTGCACGTGCCCTGATCTCACATGGTTACGTTAGACCAACTTCGCATTCCGAATTTTTTTTTCTTTCGTGACGAAGCCAAAGGGTGGACGAAAGAATAGTCCAGGAGCATCGCCATCGCGAAGGTTACTGGTCGATAAAACTGATTGCGAGCGCCGTGTCGAATTCCTTCGAACTAATTTTACACACTTTTTTTATAAACTGGGAAGGATGTAAAATACACGATTTTCGTATTCATTATAACAAAGTGGGAAATTCCTCTCGGCACTTTGTTATAGCGAATAGTTTTTTCTTTTTTTCCAAATATGATATTATATCAGTAATTTGCACTTTTGCTTGATGCTTTCTTAACTCTGTAATCTGTATTAAGAAATAATATTAAATTTTTGTAATGATTTTATTTTGGTGTTTTATGTTTTATAATCCCTTTTTAAATTTTCTAAAATTTTTCTTAATTCAGGAATAGTATCGAATTTCTCAATATTTTAATATTTCATTGATTTCAATGATTTTAATATTCTGGTGTTTTCGATATTTTAAAATTTTTTTTAAACCTCCTAAAATTTTCGTCAATCCGTGTTGAGAAATAATGATTTTAACAATTAATATTTTCTTAAATTGTATTATATATATTTGTTGTATTATATTTTATACTATTTTGTATTTTATAATTTTTTCAAGTTCTCTAAAGTCTTTAAATGTTTTATTTACTTTTTTAAAAATAATTGTAACTCTCTTAATATTTGAAATCCATTTTTTTTTTTTTTACACAAACTTCCTTTTTTTATATTTTGTTTTAAATTCCTTTATGCAACTCAAAATATATAATCTTAAATTCTAAATATAACGAATCAAGTTCAATTGTAAAATTAGTATTCGAAGGCTGTTGTCTGTCACAACTTGATATTTAATATTCGTCAGACGTGGCGCACATCATCTCTGTTAAATATATTTCCAATTACACGTTAACAATTAGACACACGCATTGTATCAATAATTTTAATTTAAATTTCACGACAGCTCAAAATGAATAAAAATTAAGAAAATTATTTAACTTCAGTAAATTAAAACGTATTATATTTATCTTCCTAAAATTTGCACAAGATTCTCTGACACATGTATAGACGTGTTTCGTCACTCTGAGGTGACAAAGTACGCAGCTATTTTATAATTATATCTTATCCAAACGTACAAAATTGGATGCGCAAAGTGGAATTATCTGCCATAAACCAGACTTATGCAATCACATAAATTTTATATATAAAATACAAAAAATTTTGTACCGTATTTATTTAAACTACGAGTATTGAAGTATTTATTTCTTATCCATTTCTTGCATCAATTTTTCTTATAAAAAAGTCATATTGTATAGATACATATTTCTAGCATATAACATATAATATACGTTATATTTATACATATATATATATTCGATATTTTGTAACATGTAATACATAACATATATTTTCGACATTTTTGATAACATAAAATACTTATGCTTTCAAACTTGCAAATAATATTTCTTTTTGGAATCCCTTGATAAGCAATATACTACTTTCTAGTTATATATAATAATAATTTTCTTACATACATATTTATTTATTTATTATATTATATTATTATATATATATTATACTACAATTATGCATTCAATGCACCATTTTCTTAGATATATGCATTTATAATTGTGGAAAATAATCGTAATGTGTCTAAAACAGATGATCATGATGTTGGGCATAACTAGAGAAAATGAGATATGAAACACATAATGAAATTGACTTATATATGATTTATACGTGAGAATGGGATTTACGTGAATTTTTCATGAAATTGAATATAGAAATTCAGTCTATTCTATTTGTCAATAGAATTTCTAAATTTAATAATTTATTTTTTCACAGTAGATATTAATTTCTTACCATTGTGTCAGTTTGACAGTGAAGGACAAGTTAAGTTTGAAAAATGACGAATAAGGGTCAAGATTCCTGACATTAGCTTTCTTAAGAATTATTTATAAAATAAAAACCCATACCCCCCACGTTCGAAAGCGTTCATTATATGTTAGACATGCTTCACCACCCTGTTCCATTAAAATGACTATAATTTTTTACTAACTGCTGAAACATTCGCGTCGGATAATTAACAAAGGAAATCAAAACGAATGTTTAATTTTTGTAAACTGATAAGATTATTAAGTAGAAATTAATTCACCAGCAAAGTGTTAAAATACTTCCACCTACTAGGACATGATATTATGAAAAGATATTATATGAATATAAGACCTTTGTAAATCGCATTCACAAAGTTATGATAAAAATTGCAAAGTTATAATAAAAATACTGAAATTGTAAATGATCAGTTTCTCTTTTCATTATTAGCAGTCATTGTAACTACGCATGTTATTGTATGTTGTAATACTACGTGTCAAAGTAATTAATAAGTATCAATAGATAGATATCAGTTAGTTGAATAAATTTATAATTTCGATATTTTTGTTGTAACTTTAACTCAATTATAAAACACTGTTTGATGGAATAAAAATGAAGCACTCTGTAAATATATAACAACAATAACAACAACGTCAACAATATATTATATATAAATATACATATAAAATAGATATAAATTATATATAATCTTAATTAATGTGTAAATTATTATTTATTAATATATGTTGCAAAGGTGACGTTGAAATGATCTTAAATTTAACCATTTATAGAAAAATTATTGCTAGTATGGTAGATCCCTTCGAAATATTCGTAAAATTTTCTTTAATAAATTTTTTTTCATATCTTCAAGAACAGCAAAGATATTGGTGATCAAAATTAACGCTCCTTCCTCTATATTCGACTCACAATTACACTGTACGTCACTGTACTCATATTTGAAGGTTTATCATGATTCAA